>CM043018.1:143969379-144327893 GCA_023690525.1 Holotrichia oblita | reverse complement strand
TCCTCATCACTAATCACTATTGTTGTCAAGCTGTACACAGTTGAGAGCCAGCACATCTTCTGCTAAATGCTTTGATGTCTGCCCCATCATCGTTTGCTGTGTATCCGCCCTTCTAGGTTGTAGATATTTTTCGAGATATTTCGAGATTTCTTAATATTTCTAGAGATATCTTTTAAGGTTGATGGGATTTTTTGGACTTTCTCAATAGCTCTTTCGATTTTTTTCGATTTCTTTCGATTCTTTTAAAATTTCATTCGATGTCTTTCGATTTTTTGCGATTTCATTGGACGTTTTTCGATTTTGATCAATTTTTTTAGAATTTCATTCGATTTCTTTCGATGTCTTTCAATTTTTTTTTGATTTCTTTCAATTGTTTTAAAATTTCATTCGATGTCTTTCAATTTTTTTCGATTTCTTTCAATTTTTTTTAAATTGATCCATTCAGCCACTGATCTGGTTTAAATCTACTAAGAACCCTTTCTGGCCAGCTTGTTTGTGATTTTGTTGCCTGGTATCCCCTTTTTCCCCCTTGGTACTCCAAAGTGATGTTGTTGCGTTTAGCCACGGTTCTTAAATTTTCCAGGCAGTCCCAAGCTAGTTTCGAGGTTATCTGATAGGATGCTAATTGGTTCAGAGCCGACTGGCTATCCGATAGGTCTGGTGTAAATTGGTACAATATATTGCCCTAATGTCATATATTCTTTATGATTCAGGGTTTCACTGTATACATTTCCTCCAGAGGCTGTGGTTCGTTTTAAAGCAACTGTGTACCAGTTTCTGTTTCAAATCACAGGTTTCTGTTTCACTCTCCACTCATCCCAATCTAGAACGACCTTGAAGGGTTGGTCGTAAGGGAATATTGGGAATCATCGTATCATCGCCCATTTCAAAGATAGGGTTTGTAACTTTGGAATTTTGGGGTCTCCAGTTTCAAACCAAACTTTAATCTATATGCCAATCATATTTTGAGTTCCTGAGGGACTACCTACGCAAATGGTATATCAATAATTACAGGAAGTTATATAAATGTTGTATATGACCCTTTCAATTTTGTTTAGCCTAACAGATCTTGAAAACATTTTTTTTATATTAATCTTGGCATGCATTGAAGGTATTTTCTACATTTCAAAGAGATCGTTTCTATTGGTATAATTTAAAAGCATTAACCAATAGCGGCATCAAAATGTTTTGCATGAATTTTTACCCATCAGAAGAACAAGAAACTGTTCAATGACGATTGCTATAAAGATGCCGAGATAGAACAAGATACTAAGACGGTGAGTATTGAAGGTACTATGTCGTAGGAATATGTGCAAACTTTGCATTTATTTGAAAAAAATTTCGTTTTATTACATCATATTAGGTGTGGTGGTCCATATGTCATTAATAGAACCTACAAGTTAGTTTCAATTCTTGCCAGTAACCGTTACTTTTCGCAAATTTAATTGGGAAACATTTTTATTAATATAGGTACTGACCCAAGGTGCATCAAATCATCAAATCAATCAAAAGACACCAACTTATTTACGTTTGGCGGTTACCTCCTGTTCCTGATGCTGCAGTATTAGGTAGGTATGGTTTAGGACTATCAAAAGATTTTGTTTCAAAAGAATTTGTAGGTAGTTCTAACTTGTTTATGTCTTCAATTTTGCAGATCATGCTGTTTAAAGCCAACCTTGATTCCTTGTACTGTAATAAGACATTATTATATTATTTCTAAATTTTATAATCTTAGCAATTAAAAAAAACACAATAATTACAAATACATACCTACATACATGTTAAGAGATCTGCTTTTCTACGAAAGCATATCTCTAGAAACACCTAATCTACAAGTCGTGTTGTCATTAATTCATTCAATTCTCACTAACGTACTTTGTATTAATTTACCAACATACTTATGTTAATTTATGCGTTTGTGCGTACGGAATCTAGCAGCGATTGGTAAATCGGATTTGCTTATCAGACAATTTAGCATTGGTCACCGAGTCGTTAGCAATTTGGACCGCCCTGTAATGCAGACAAATGAACAATACCGGTCGCTGTAGGCCACGCCTGCCGTTGTTTGCGGAATCTATTGTTCGTGGCGGTGCGACTGCGCCCGTCATAACAATACCCGTTTGTGTCTGTTCCTATTGTCAGAAAGCGTCCCAATCCGACGCCAGAGGCGGCGTCGCCGTCGTTTTTTCCGACGTTTAACCGCCAATTGCTAACATTTATACCGGTTATACGGCTGTGGAGAAAGCGAATCTCGTGATTTCTGCGCGATTCAAAGATATGCCGAAACACAATTGATTCGCGCCCTGTATTGTTATCCTGTGATTGTATAGGTTCGAATTTTACTTCTGCGCGTATTAGAATGAAGTATTTCCGTTGGAGATCCACGAATTCATCGCTTGTTATTAACGTAATTCGTAATCGAAACAGATTTTGAAGAATATTTTGAAGACGTGCTGCATGAACAATTAAATGACTTGCAAAAAAAGCAATTTAGTTGACTGCATTAAGTGCTTCGTTCATCATCAGTTATTGACAGATTTTGAGGACATTGATAGTGTTTTCTGAACAACGTTCCAAAAAATTGTACTGTTCCAGGATGCTCTATTTATTCTGGGCACAGTTTTGGAAAATTGTATTACCCCATGCGACTGCTGATATTTTAAAAATAAAACAAGATTTCGGTAGCTACAGCCTAATATTAAAATTTAAGGTGATTCAAGTTGTTCCAATTGTTTCAGTACATTTTATTTCCATCAAAATACACACCATGAAAAAAACTGAAAGTTTGGGGAATTGAATTTTTAAACATTGAAATTTCAAGCGATGTTTCAGAATATTGAAGTGGTTTTGAGCATTATTTCAGAAAATAGTAATCCCAGTGAGTGTTGTACTACGACAACGTTAAAATTTAAGAAAAAAGGAACCGTTTTTCTAAGTTTGGTCTTCAGAGGTAGGTAACTGATCCTCCAAATTTTCAAGAAAAGAAAAACAGAACTTAAGGTAGATAGCCAATCATTTTCTAAAAATTCTGCGAGATCTTTGGAGATTTTTTGAGTTAGTTCGAGGTTATCAAAAAATTTTGGAGGTTTTTCAAGATTTCTTCCTTCTGTGAAGTTTTTGAAGATCTTTTGGAGATTTTTAGAGATATCCTAACATTTCTTCTGAATCTCCCAAAGAGAACACCTTTGTTGTGATTAACAATCAGGAGGTTATTTTGGTAAACAACTCTTTTATATTCTTAAATGTGAGCCTTAACTACCTAATCATTTTTGTTGATCTTATAATTTGATGAGGTAACATGTATTTTCACAGAAATATCTTCAATATTTCAACCAGTATGGGATGTGTTTCATTAGCTGCAGATAACACCAATATTAGTTTAGATTATAATCCCTTTATATTGAAGAAAAAGAAGGAAATAAAATTCTGATACAAAACAAGGATCCATTGTATTGTATTATTAATCCAATATTGTTAGTGCACTAATAATATTGGACTAATAATTTGATACATAATGGTCCAATCTTATCCAATGCAGTTGAATATATATTTTACCAATATTATAAACAATATTGGGTTAAAACTTTTATTCAGAATGGACCTATATTGCAAAAAAATATGTCACCAATATATTTTTCAATTTTTAACCAATATTGGCCCAATCAATTTGTTCTAAGTGGGATGGTGACACAAGAGGTGTACGGGAACGTTCAGAGAGTAATGCCACAGATAGATTTTAAGGACAATGATCGTGTGTTTTCAGTAATTAATATTGTTAATGATGTTCCAGGATGTTCTGAACAATGTTCCAAGAAAATTGTACTCCTATCCTTCATAGTATTGAAAATACTATTAAAAGAATTAACAAGAAATCAAAAATTTAAATTTCAGAACATTGTTTCGTTAATTGTTTTGGAGCAGTGTCCAAGGAGAAAAATTCCTCCAAATTTTTAAGAAGTTTCTAAATATTTTTCAAGATTCCTTCAAATTTCTATTAACTTAATTATTGATATTTTGAAGATGTTTTGGAGATTTTTAGTTTCTTCATTTCTTCGGAGATTCCTATATTTCCTTGTATGTTCAAACCGTTTTTGCGACTTTTGGATATTTTTAAAAGTTCTTTCTAAAGATTTTTCGAGATGTTTCCGAGTTTTTCTAAGCTTTGCTTAATTTTTTAAGATTTTCCGAATATTTTTTTCGAAATTTTTGAAGATTTTCTAAGATTCCTTAAAAGCTTCCTCAATTTATCTAATAGGCATTCATTCTCTTACTAGGGTTAGATTGGGCTTTTGCTCCTACACCCTTTAATCTCCAATTGTGCGAGACCACCCCCTTGTTTGTTTGTTTTAACAAATTAAAACAAACAAACAAGACCCAACAAAGATGATAACATAAAAACGTAAATGTCCAATAATCCTGGAGGTGTGGTTTCCTGTCTCATATTATGGAATCCTGCCGATCATGATAAGTATTAGCGTGGAGTCTGCCCAGATCGCGATGTATGAACCAAACTTTGAAAATTTCATCCTCGACCAGGAGATCAAGTTGGAAAAGAACTCTTCCCAGGCAATTGTTTCTCGGGGCATAACCTAAACAAGACTTATCTCTTTCTCTCAATGGGGTGCCGATCTAGAGACATCTCAACGACATGTTTGATTAAAATTATAAAGCGAACATTGTTGAGAAGGCTGAAATATCAGGCCCCAAACTGGAGAGTCGTCGCCCATCCCCACAATGGATGCCTCGCAGTCAGGATACCAACCCCTCAATCGAGGAAGATGTAAACAGGGATAACGGTTGAAGGACCAAAAAGGAAGAACTACGAGAGAGTAGACCTCAGTTGAACAAGAATTATTAATTACTCATGGTTTTCGATGTCTTTTGCAACGGCTGTAATCTGATGAAGAAGTCCTTGAAGGGCGTCAAGAACACACAGAGCTCTTGCTGGTGTCTTCAAGAGAGTCCGAGATGTTAACCGCATCGCTATAAGATTTTTGGGCAGACGCAGAAGCCACATCTTGTTGGCTTAGCTCTTTGAGGGTGAATTCGCCTCGGAGCAGCCCCAAGAGGAAAGGGATCTTCGATTTATCTGTAGAGTTTTTGCGAGTTTTGCATATTTTCTGCAACTTTCAAGGATTCTAAATCAAGTTTGGTTTAAAAGACTTTGTATTGCTTATCGACAAATATTACACTTACTAAAAACAAAAGATAACAGAAAATTGTGCATAAATTCAACCGCTTATATAGAAGCAATAATTTGCATAGAGAAAAAGCACGACACCATCAACAGGATGTCACGTATTATAATACTTAAAGATGTGTGAAGAAAACTGTACAAACTGACACTTTTGCAACGCATGCAATTCATTATTCTGAAGCCTTAAAATACCATATTACCATAATAAGCACATTATATACATTATTATCGACAAGAAAAGTCGCTTCTTCTACCTTTTGTCTCCGCACTTTTTACTAGATATAAGAAGATGCCAGCCCAAGGACTACACATTATTATCATAATTCCAATATCCCAGCCGGAGATGTTTTGTGTGGATGTACACTTTATCTCTCCTATAAACGAGTCACACGAGACGACATTACTGGCGCTTTACAATTTAATTTAATTATAACCGATTCCATAATTGATTATGGTTATCCTGCGATTCGAGACGAAACAAGAAAAACGCTTCTGTACGGCAGTGTTTTTCACGCTACTTCTCACCATCCTCCTCATTAAATTAATATGCAGCAAAAGCAAGTTCATTATAAATATGATGCCACTATAAATTATATGCAACCGATTCACAATTTTCTGCTGTATGGTAAACGCAGTAGGTGAGTCAATTAAGTGTGTTTTACAAGACTTTCTTAATTACGAGATTGTTTATTAAGTCAAAATATACTCCAGAGTTAATCATGTGTTATATATATTATATACCTTTTTTTATAGGATAGCAGGTACTAAGACAGGATGTGATAAATCTCTATAATTGTCTTTCTTTTTTGTTTATTGTGCCTTACACTTTTTTATACCCTTACGAGAACCTGATCTGCACTACAGGCGTCGTAAATTGTGTTATAGATCAATGTCTAACGCTGATGAGGAAAAAAAATCAAAAATATCAAAACCTAAGGTAGAATATAGTCTACCCATCGTTTAAACGGTATTTCTTTATTAAAAAAATGTTTATAAAATGTTTCTATAGAATGATGAATAAATTTTAAATTTAATCCTTCGTAAAGGCGTCGTCCTCTAGAGTATAACTTTAGAACTAAACTAATCGGCTCAATAGTGCCATCTGGTGCTCATTAGGTAAATAATACTACTTCCACAGGTAATGCAGATTTCGGTTGAAGGTCCTTACTTACTATGCCTAGATCTGGACCTATCCTTAACTCGTGTTCAGCTAGTCGCTGATACATGGCAATACTATGTTTATTTTAAGCATTTATTTTGAGATTTATTTATTTGAACATATGGAAGTATGTACCTTGAAATTATGAATCAAAATTCTATGCTTGATTGCTCAAGGTTTGATCTTTCGAGTTTTTTCTTGACTTGCTCGAAAATTTTCTTCTACAATGACTAAATGTCCTTAGATTTTTCAAGATTTTTTGAAATTCATAATAATTTTTCACGAATTTCTCAACATTCCTTCAAATTTTTCTAGATTTCTACCGTAAAATTTGATTTTTCCATATTTTATAAAAGTTCCCATAGTTTCAAATATCTAAACTTTTCCAAAATTTTTAACATTTTTTAGAGGTTGTTGAATTTCCCAAAATTTCTTCATACGTTTATATATTTTTCGAGATATTTTGAAATTTCTTAATATTTCTAGAGAGATCTTTCAAGGTTGATGAGATTTTTTGGGCTTTCTCGATAGTTCTTTCGATTTTTTTCGATTTCTTTCCATGTCTTTTGATATCTTTAAATTCTTTTAAAATTCTATTCAATTTCTTTCGATATCTTCCGATTTCTTTCGATTTTTTTAAAATGTCATTCGATTTTTTTCGATGCCTTTCGATTTTTGCGATTTCTTTCGATTTTTTTTTAATTTAATTCGATTTCATTCGATATATGTAGTTCGATTTGTTTCGATTTTTTTTTATTTCATTCAATTTCTTTCGATTTTTTTTAATTCCATTCGATTTCTTTCGATATCTCTCGATTTTTGTCGATTTCTTTCGATTTTTTTTAAATTTCATTGAATTTCTTTCGAGATCATTTGACCTTTTTCGATTTCTGTCGATTTTTTTTTAATTTCATTCAATTTCTTTCGATTTATTTCGATTTCTTTCGATTTTTTTAAAATTCTATCCATATCTTTCGATTTCTTTCGATGCCTCTCGATTTTTGTCGATTTCTTTTGATTTTTTTAACATTTCAATCAATTTATTTCGACATCATTAGATTTTTTTCGATTTCTTTCGTATTTTGTCTTATTTCCTTCAATTTCTTTCGATTTGTTTCGATTTCTTTCGACTATTTTCGATTTCTCTCGATTTTTTCTTAATTCCATTCGATATCTTTCGATGTCTCTCGATTTTTTTCCATTTCTTTCGATTTTTTTAAATTTCATTTAATTTCTTTCGATATTATTCGATTTTTTTCAATTTCTTTGGATTTCTTTCTTAATTTCATTAAATTTCTTTCGATATCATTCGATTTTTTTCGATGTCTTTTGATTCGCTTTACTTTCTTTCGATTTCTTCTGATTTTTTTAAAATTCCATTCGATATCTTTCGTTTCGATACCGCTGGATTTTTTTCGATTTCTTTCGATATTTTTAAAATTTCATTCAATTTATTTCGATATCATTCGATTTTTTTCGATTTCTTTCGATTTGTTTTGATTTCTTTTGATTTTTTTCGTTTTATTTCTGTTATTTTTAAATTTCGTTTGACTTTTTTAAATTTCATTCGATTTCTTCCGATTTTCTTCGATGTCTTTCATTTGTTTTTTAATTTCATTGGATTTCTTTCAATGTCTGTCGATTTTTTTTTAATTTTATTCGATTTTTTCTATTTCTTTCGAATTGTCGATTTTTTATTTAATTTCATTCGATTTTTTTCGATTTCTTTCGATTTTTTTTTTATTTCAGTCGGTTTCTTTCAATTTTATTCGATTTCTTTCGGTTGATTTTGATTTTCTTCGAATTTTTTTGAATTCAAAGAAGGGCAGTTCCCATCTTTATCTTCCTTCATATGTTCATATATTTTTTGGAATTTTTCAAGATTTATGCAGATTTATTTTTTAATTCTTTTGCATCATTCATCGAATAAATCTCTATAGATGTATCCAAGTTTCTAGAGATTTTCCATAATTTCTTCGGATTTCTTTAGATTTCTCAAGATCCCTGCAGATTTTTATCTATCTATCGAAATTTTTCAGATTTCTCAGGGTTTTTCAAAACTGTTAGACGTTTCTGGAGATTTGTCGAGACCTTCCAACTTAGGAAGTATAGAGATTTCCTAAGATTTCTTCAGATTTCTCTGGATTTCGTCGGATTTTTCAAAATCTATTTAGATTTATCAAGACTTATGGAGATTTTTTGGAGATTTCCTAAAATTTTTACCGAGTCTTCTAGAATTTTTAAGATATCTTTTCCATGATTCCTTCAAATCGAACGAGCACTTCGCAATTTTTTTACATTTCTAAATAATTTTCGAGACTTTTTCGGATTTCTTGTAGATTTTATAAGATTCCTGCAGATTTTTCTAAACTTGTCGTGATTTTTGGAGATTTAAAGACTAAAAAAAACAAAAGAGAAACCTCGAACAAAGAAAATGTTAACTTGGCATAAACTTGCATTCAACAATTTTCTGTAGATTGTGTCTACTACTAATCGTCGTTTCAAACGTCCATTGTTCATACAGTTACAAACTTTACTATTACCTCATTTCACTCTCTTGAAGGGAAATATCAAGTACATACCATTTCCTATACAAACCGTGCTGTTCCATTTCATCCGCGTAAAAGGGAAATTTCGAAAAATTTCTTCGCCTACAATACCTACTCAAATTTCAAATTTCTATCTGTAATCAATTGGATTAAGAACCATTCAGCGCCATCTGACTACAAATTTTAATTCTCTTAAGTCAACCAATGAGTCAACGCAAACACGTGGCGACCTCTATGACACGAAAGTGTAACTATATATAATCATCTTTAGCTAGAGCTTACAGATACCTTTCACACAGATTCCTATAATATTTAAAAGGTATCTTTACATACGAAGAATTGAAATGTCAACGGATTATACTTAGGTAATGATACTGAATCCTTTACTATATAGATGGCGCAATCAGGTATGAATTTTGAAATCTTTTGGTTTTATTTTTTTAAGGAAAAACGAACAAAAAATAGCTATGAAGAAGATATATATTTATTAGATTAAACATTTATTTTTTAACGTTTCATTGTGTTACAATCAGTTGATTAATCTTTTAAAATTTTATGAAACGAAAGACGAAATTAATGATTGTTGCAATGCAATTAAATTCTACATTTTGCTACAATATTTAATAATGATTTTGATAATGATCCTGAAAGATTACATTTTTTTTATTGAGAATTACATAGCAATACACGTGTCATGGATACAGATATATTACAGATACACAAGCATAATACAACGAAAGTCCTGGGTATCGCAACATGGAAGAGTAATATCCACATCGTCAGGATCCGTGCACGTAGGTAACATATACAGAGCAGGCCGTGGCTGGCTGACTGGGAGAAAATGCTAAATGTAGTGGAACTTCAGCTCATCCGTAAATGATTGATGGTTGCACGCCCTCGTACCTATGGCAATATGTGTTATTGAAATGTGAGATATATGTTTGCCGTATTATTAATTATTATATATGCTGTCTAGTAGCACTTGACTTGATCGAATGAAAACGTTTTAAACCAATTAGTTGTGCGTATTACACGCATTTAAGTCCGTACAGTAGCATAATACAACTCGGGCTACAAATCAAACTGATTCGTTCGAGATATGTGTGTGTACAAGCTCCATTTCATCTCAGGTCTTTACTATTGAATGGTTTCAAGTTGGCTGCTGGTCTATAAAGCGGATTGTAGCTGGTAATTCGAGTACCAGAATCAGGTTTGGTAACATCTTATTATTTGCCTTTGTTCTTCGGCATCAGAACAAATTGCAGAACGAAAATGTGTCAAATATCATGATGTAATTTGAGAATACCATGGGTCAAATGCCACCTCCTTCAAAAATAAGATGAAAGTCGTCCTCATGAAGTTAGAGTACTCATGACTGAAGCATGACATCTATCATATTCGTTGAATGACTTCATTAACACAATAAGTCTTAAAATATTGTTAATACTGTGGACAAAGCTGATATCGCATTGTTGATTCATCTCAACAACTGTATTAACTCAAAAATATCGATTAACAAGATCAAATTCTGAGATTGTGTCTTCTACAGTCTATTACTTCGTCAATATTCTGAAGGAGGCTAAGAAAAAAAAAAAAAAGTTACCAGAAGTAGTGAAAGTCTAAAATCATTATAAATCTCTCCTCTTATTGAAGTCCATGTAAGTTTGGAAATTTATTTCTCTGCGAAACTGGTAGTAAACTGATAAGATCTGAAGATACTGTCCTTTTTTATTATTACGTTCAGCCCCAAAAAAAGTCATTCTTTAATTTTATAGTGAGATATTACCCCTAAATATCAAGTATGTATATCTCTTGCACGTTGATCATCTGATGATAACTCAATCAACATTCTGTATCGACGATCAAGGTGGACCTTTAAATTTACAAAACGAGGTTAGTCTAGATTAGAACTTTTTAGGATGGATAAGAGCAATAAACAATAGACAAGAGAATCAGGATAGTAAACATGACATATAACAAATGATCTTAATTTATAAGAACTCGATTTTTATGTTGAAGATGCTGTTCAGTTATTTGACTTTTATTTGGAAGAAGTAGCAGACAAAATAATTACTCTCACAGTAAGTCAAACCATTATGTATGCTACTTAGAAATTGGACCAAAAGCTTCCTTCTTAAAAACTGAAATCCAAATCCAAACCTTGGACTCCCATAAATAATAAATAAATAGAAACATTTTTAGAATGATTACTGGAGTTAACATTTTTTATACGAAACAAATAGCAAAAAGAAGTGAAACTTAGTCTTGATAATGGCTAGATCTAGAACCTGAAAATCGTAGAAAAATAGTCAGAAGATCTTTCAATGTTATATTGTCTCTTGTAATAAAGGTGTGCTCTCTGATAGTTGGCAGATCTTGATCGAAAGATCGACATTGAATATAAGAGAATGTTGAAATGGAGATGCTTACCACTTCACTATTCTGTTCAAAATTTGACAATCCTTTGGTGAAGAATTTTGCCAATTTAGGCTGGATTAAAAGAAGTTCTATAACAACCGTCAAATTAGAAAAATATGACACACAATCAGCATTCTTGAGAAGAATCTATTTGGAGCTTCTTAAAATCCATTAAGCCATGCTGCCTCATCCATTCATTACTGAGATCTTAAAAGTAATGGAAATTTACGAGTAACTATATTTAAGGACTTGACATTAAAAGATTTGACTTTGTTCGTTTCTGTAC
This sequence comes from Holotrichia oblita, assembly GCA_023690525.1. NCBI lineage: Eukaryota > Metazoa > Arthropoda > Insecta > Coleoptera > Scarabaeidae > Holotrichia > Holotrichia oblita. The sequence goes on along the minus strand of CM043018.1, from coordinate 144,316,284 downwards.
AACTGTGGATTTCATGCATAATTAAAGAAAAAAAGAAACTTTCCACGTGTATGATACATAGTGATTTCAAGGACTGTGGGCTCGTAATAAACAGATAAAACATCGGTAACATACTCAATGATATCCCTGGTGTTATTGCCTATTTTGATGACAATGGAATAAGGTAACAGATTATAACTTTTTTATCGTATAATAGATTTACTTGACATTTAACATTAAGTTATTTCATGTAATCGCGCATCTTTCTAAACTTTGCCACCTCCTCTTTCATTTCCTGTTTAACCGGAAGTGACATCAACTTTTTATTTTTAAATACAACTATGTTTGTTTTTTGTTATATTTTGATCCGCTGATAAATCTAGAATACGTTGATATGTCACACGATAGGATTTTATCTCAAAATGATCGAGAATAGGTAGTTAGTTTTTGGTAACAACAATAAAGTGCTCTTGAACACATATTCATGATTATTTCTTAAGGGTTAGTTGCATAAACAAAATAATCATGAATTTGACATAGTCTATCTACAATTTTTGTCAAAAATATGATTTTGGAATAAAGATATTCGAAAAATATTAAAAAAAAAATTTTTTTGACTTTTAAATAGCCTTAACTTCATTTTTTTAAATATACCCGTCCTATTTTTATACAATTATTTCCTTCGTGTTTTTATTTGCTTTGATTTCGTACTAACAGAATATCAAATTGTTAATAAATAATTAAGGATAAGTGCAATTATTACTGTAATATACAAATTAATGAGGCTGACAATACGTGCGTGCATCTTTAACAGGTAGTGTGCCTTGATACTAAATTTCACGAACTGTCATTAATTGTCAAAATTACTAACTAATCGGTAGATTGGATGACTTAAGGCATTTTTGGCAGGAAAATAAGTGTTAAAAAAGAAACACATACAATGAATTTTACCTAAAACGAGCAAGTAGATATGCTATTAGTTTTCGGCGAGTGTCAACGAAATTCTAGACGAGCGCAAACGTTGTATTTCCAGCGATATCCAAACCGACGACAACCAAATAATGTGTATTTCATAAGATTAGAGAAAAAGTTTCGATCTGAAAATGAACATCGTGATGAAGGAGTATTCATTGTGAGTGAAGAAGTAGAAATAAATGTGTTAGCATATGTGGAAGTGGAGAAGAACGCATCTATCCGCCAAATTGCTCAAGATCTGGATATAAGCCGCGAATCTGTGAGAGTAATTTTAAAGAAGCACAAGTACAAAAGTTTCAAGTACCAGATTAATCAATATGTATATGTAGCAGATCATTAGCGTAGATTGAATTTTTGTAATTGGTTACTAAATCATCAACGCGAAGACGAAAACTTTATACGCAGAGTTATCTTTTCCGATGAATCAAGATTTACAAATTTAGATGCGTTTAATAGACAAAACACACGATATTAGGCTCGAAACAACCAACATTTATTTAGAGAGGGTGCATATCAAGAACGTTTTGGGTTTAACGTGTGGGTAGGAGTAGTAGGTAACCAGTTACTACCGCTAATAATTTTTGGTGGCCCTTTAACTGGCGAACGATATCTCGAATTTCTTACAACCGAAGTTGATGGGTACCTTAATGCGTTGCCACATATTTTGCGACGTCGTGTCTATTTCCAACAAGATGGAGCTCCTCCTCATAATGCGAGAATAATGGTAGATTACCTTAATCAGAGGTTTGGGAATCAATGGCTGGGAACAAATGGGCCCATTAGATGGCCAGCGCGATCGCCCGATCTGACACCACTAGACTTTTTCCTTTGGGGTCATTTAAAAAATATAGTTTATGCTACATCTCCAACAACCAGAGAAGATTTGGAAGCTAGATTAAGACAAGCAATTAATGAAATAACTAGGCAGCAATTAAACAACATGTTGCAAGAAATTGTTAGAAGAGCAACTGTTTGTCGTAATTGCCATGGTCAGCAGTTTGAGCATTTATTATAGTTTATATTATGTTCTTATTTCTTTTTTTGTAACTTTGCTAGTCTATTTCTATATTAATATACGGGAATTATTGGTTTTCTTGTTTCAAATGAAAAGGTTTGATTTAATTACCAGAAATTTTTTTATTTATTCTTATGTGGTAGATGCTATGGCCGTATTAGTGCATACTACGTATCAAAAATTCAGGTACTACCAGCCTCATCAATCTCTACACCACGTTAATCGAACGCACCTTACCACCACCAACTCATTTACTGCCAAAAATGCTTTAAGTCATCCAATCTACCGATTAGCTAGTAATTTTGACAATTAATGACAGTTCGTGAAATTTAGTATGAAGGGACACTACCCGTTAAAGATGCACGCACGTATTGTCAGCCTCATTAATTTGTATATTACACTTATAATAATTGCACTTATTCTTAATTATTTATAAACAATCTGATATTCTTTGATATTCACGAAGGAAATAATTTTATAAAAATAGGACGGGTGTATTTAAAAAAATTAAGTTAAGGCTATTTAAAAGTTGAAAAAAAATTTTTCATATTTTTCGATATCTTTATTCCAAAATCATATTTTTGACAAAAATAGTAGATGGACTATGTCAAATTCATTGTTATTTTGATTATGCAACGAACCCTTAAAAAATAATCATGAATATGTGTTCAAGAGCACTTTATTGTTGTTACCAAGAACTAATTATTCCCGATCATTTTGAGATAAAATCCTATCGTGTGACATATCAACGTATTCTAAATTTATCAGCGGATCAAAATATAACAAAAAACAAACATAGTTGTATTTAAAAATAAAATGTCACTTCCGGTTAAACAGGAAATGAAAGAGGAGGTGGCAAAGTTTAGAAAGATGCGCGATTACATGAGATTACTTAATGTTAAATGTCAAGTAAATCTGTTACATGATAAAAAAGTTATAATCTGTTACCTTATTCCGTTGTCACCCGGTATAGTGTGTAACAGGACGAGCTTACGTTAGCCGTACCCCAGCAATTAAGCAAGTGCCATATTTGTAAATTTGCAGAGTTATATTGGGTATGGGGGCAAACTTTTAGAAAATATTAGTACATATTTTTTATTTCGTAATTTTAAATGGAACACCCTGTATATTTTTACCGCAGACAGTGTAAAATTAAATTTTTCATCGAATGATAGTACATTTCCCTATACCTAAACTGAATATTTTAGGAGCTATTCGCAAATTAGAAAATTAGACATTACGATAAAACTGTAACGAATTTTCATAGCCACCTTTAGCGCTCACACGAAGCTTCTGAATACATTCACATATTTTGCAAATAGCTCCTAAAATATTCATTTTAGGGAATTTAATTTTCTACCGTCTGCGATAAAAATATACAGGGTGTTCCATTTAAAATTATGAAGTTATTAGTGTTTGATATTTATCATATTAGGTCGGTAATTACTAACACCCTGTATAGTATTTGCACACAAGTAAAAATAATTTTCAATAGCCCATCTTAGTAGCTGTCTACTTTCCAATAATCATTCATCAACTCTTCTGCATACCGAAGCAATACGTCACTAAGTACTACGATGCAATTTGATAAAATTTTCATAAAAATCAAGTTAGCTGTAAAGCGGTAATGTTTACACCAGTCGAAATAAATGATCTATACGCCAAATTTGTTGCTGAATTCAATTGTTTGAAAAAAAATTGGGTAATCTATTTAAAAAAATGAAGTTGATTGTGCTTCCGGCGAATCCGGAAATAGAAAATATGTACTAATATTTTCTAAAAGTTTGCCCCCATGCCCAAAATAACTCTGCAAATTTACAAATATGGAACTTGCTTAGTTGCTGAAATACAGCTAACGTAAGCTCATCCTGTTACACCCTGTATTGGTATTTGGTAGAACACTAAGTGAACATAATAAGAATCTGGAAAAGGCCCTAGAGAAAATTGCAAAATCAGGGTTGACTTTCAATTCTAATAAGTCCAAATATAATATGATCATGTAATAAGCAATCGAGGAGTTGAAGTCGATAGCAAGAAAACTCAAGTAATTGTGAGTATGAAGGCTCCGAAAAATAAAAAGGATCTTCAACGATTTCTTGGTATGATAATTTACTTATCAAAATTTATATCAAACCTATCGAATGAGACGACTATCCTTAAAAATCTGATGTTAAACAGAGTTGAATGACATTAGTCAGTTAACGAAGAAAGGGTTTTCAAACGACTTAAGCAATTAATGACTCTACCTCCTACTATTTTGCAGTATTTTCATCCTCACAAGGAACACTTGCATGTATCAATTTTATAGTCTACCACCACCCTCCATTATCACCAGTTAACAGCCTTCAACAAGTTTCCGTTAGTATGCTGTTAGGACTGGAGTGCTGCATCCTTTTTTTTTGCTTTTAAGAAGTGTACATTTCTTGCATTACTGCTGTCATAAATTCATGTTTTGACTATCTTTGGATAGACATTAGATAATGTTTTAGGAAATATACCCGAAAAGGAGACTCTGAAATAGGTAGAGGTCGTTGAAATAGAATTTTTACTATCAACTACCAAGATAAATTTCCAAAATAATCCATTAATTTTATGTAATAAAGGAGCTTACGCAAAAAAAGAAATCTACCGAAGTCAAGTGTATAAAAGATCGACCATAACCATCACGTGTAAACGCGTTCTCAGAAAGCACATCATCCATATTCGCCCGTATATTCAAAAGAGATTTTAGAGAAAACGATGCAAATAAAAGCATAGGAGTGTATAGCGGAAGAAGGTTTATATATATATATAGATAAATAGAAAAGGAGGAGAGTGAATATGGCTTCTGGCTTTTCAGTTTTGCCTGGAAAACTTTTAATGTTCACCGGGTGGAAATAAACGGGAACGACCCACGAAAACAGATGGACGAGACGACTCTACTACTAGGCGAAGATCTCCTCTTCACAATAGTTGAACGTCCATGCCTCTCCGTTCATGTCCACTCATGGGGAAACGTGTGATCTTTCAAGAGCACGTTTTTTTTTTCTTTCTATTCGCTTTATCTCCATCCTTATATTCCTTCTTGTATATACATCTATGTACATCAGAGCAACAGCTATCTCAGCCGCCGCTCAAAAACCAATCATATTCTATGTTTATCTTACTTTTATTATGTTGGCTGCAACTATATTTAAAGGTAAAACTCTATTATATTAGTTTTATATAAGTTCTACAAGAACAAATAACGTCGAGATTGAATACACCAATAGAAGCGAGCACATCTGTTCTCGATAAGTATTAATCCGTGTAATAAAGGACTTACGATAATGTGTAGTAGTAGTCGGTGCTCGTGATAAATGGTTGTAAATGCATATTCTGTCCTGTAGCATTACGACTGCCAATACTACTACGATGTAGTCATTGGAAAATGATCCGGAATAGAGGAACAGCGCAGTTTATGGAATATTTGAATTACACACTCCAGTTACCGCTAAGTAATTTTAAGCGGTGCATAGGGTGACATACTAGAGTCGTTGCATATCGGCAAACGCATATGTAAGGATTATTTATTGATATCGGCAATAACATGTGGTCGTAAATTATATCTAATTTATTGCCTCGAAGTTGTATGTGTCAGCGAATTTCGTTTTCATATAAATTGGAGAAAATAGGAAATTCAAGTTGCAGCTATAGTTTCATTGGTGTTAGATATTTCAAATTTTGTATTTGGTCATCTTGCACAATATGTGATAGTCTAGTCACTATTTTCTCTTTAACTAATCAGAAGTGAACCATCATTGCTTCAATAACTCTTCGATATATTAACTATTTCTAACTAATTTCTTATTTTGGTTATTCTTACCATGGCTGTCAAGATATGCCATACAACTTGAGCAACACTGTCTGAAGTTTTCTTTCAAATACACACTATCTCTTTCATATTGCCTCCCACACATAGAAATCTAAAGATTTTAAATATGAGCTTCGTACTGTCAAAGAGATTGGGTCTGTCCTTTCAATCAAACGGCTAGTTGACCCAATAACTGTTGTCAAGTCTGCCGATATTGTGCCAATATCGTTCGGAGAAACACTGTCTAGATTAATAGCGTTTGCCACTGGGAGAACTCGTGTTGCACCGACACTGCCCTAGAGTAGCGTCATATGACATAATCACTAATTCTGCGCTCGTTCTTCAATGCTTTCGCCTCCAGTTTTTGGTAGATTTTCTTTTGTTGCAGTCTAATTTGCTAGTTATTATTGCAAAAGAAATGAAAATCTTTATGAAAGTAAATAAATAAATAAATGTACGAAGCAGAAGTAGACGAAGAATTACACCAGAAACTATTAGGTACAATAATTGTTTAATTATTATTCATTTCTGAAAATGGTCTTTTAGTGGACAAGATATTTTGTTTCAGATTGCACTATAAGTGGCGCCGTAAATTTTGAGAGGTCCAGTTTTTCGCAGTCAAGCTCAAATATAGTGAGGCTCACATATCGTCACTTCTATGTAAAGCAGCACGAAATTTGCCAGTGGAACACTTATAATTTTTATAAAAATGTATCTTTCGGGTATTGCCGTGGTTACAAACTTGACGTTTCGCTGATTATACTGTCAGCTTCTTCAGAAGTTCTCTAAAGACAGATGTTGACGTCTTCTTCTTTCGATATTGCACCCAACAGGATACCGAAGGATGAAATAATCACCCAAGTGGAATGTGCAATAAGGACCCTACCAGCAGAAGAAGCAGAACAAATTAGACACGAGACGTGCAAAATACTCTGCAAAGCCAAACCACCAACCAGAAACATCTCCAAGACAGAAGATGACGCACTGAAAGAACTCCGCAACAATAAAGACATCATTATTCTACGTGCCGGTAAGGGAAACGCAACAGTAGTAATGATCAGGACAGACTACAATGAGAAAATCAATACCTTATTGGAATCCTGAACATTACAAGAAGCTAAGCAGATACCCTACAGCTAAAATAGAACGTCAGACCAGGAAAACTATCAAGGAGTCAACCATACCGAAGGAAGAACAACGACGTCTACTGCCGTCAGAAACGCAGCCTAGATACACAAAACTGGAAACCCTCTACGACCGATTGTGAGCACCTGTGGATCCCCGACTTACGAACTAGCCAGATATGTTGCCAAACAACTACAACAGTACGTGGGATTGACAAGCAGTTTTATAAAGAACTCTGAACATTTTGTGGAGATTCTACATGAACATAAAGTAACCAGTGAAGACATACTAGTGAGTTTCGACGTGGAATCGCTCTTTACCAACGTGCCAGTGGACGAAACCCTAGAACTCATCAGACAACGGTTTATACCACAAGGACTACATGAGGATATAATTGACCTCGCAAGACTATGTTTAAACACCACCTATTTTCTATGGAATGGAGATTTCTACGAGCAGAAAGACGGCGCAGCCATGGCATCACCACTCTCACCAGTCATCGCTAATATTTTTATGGAAACCTTTGAAGAACAAGCCATCAGCTCTAGTGACAAGAAACCGAAATGCTGGTACCGCTACGTGGACGACACATTCGTGATATGGCCTCACGGTATGGACAATCTACACGCATTCAAGGAACACATCAACAGACAACATGCCAACATCAACATTACGATGGAGTTAGAAGAGAATGGCTGCTTACTGGATGTATTGGTAAAACGCAACGACAGTGGAAAATTGGGACATGGAGTATGCCGCAAGAAGACGCATACGGACCGATATCTACACGCAACCTCAAATCATCATCCACAACAGAAAAGATCCCTGGTCACTACACTACTACATAGAGCGGAAATGATTAGTGATGCTACCAACAAAACCGAGGAAATTCAACATGTGAAAGATGCACTCCAGAAGAACGGCTACAAACCACAGGAGATTCGGAGATTAGCCGGAGCCAAAAAGAAACAGAAGGATGACTCAGAACTAAAGCCAGCAGGATACGCATACCTGCCATATATTGCTGGAGTCACGAACAGGCTGAAGAAAACCTTGGAGAAGAAGAACGTTAACGTCAGGTTCAGCACAGTCAAGAAAATAAAAGAACTGCTTCCATCCAACAAAGACTCCATACCGAGACTACAAGCTAAAGGCATCTACGAACTTCAATGCCAGTGCGGGAAATCGTATATTGGACAAACCGGGCGCAGTATACGGTGCAGAGTGAAAGAGCATCGCAGAGATGTCGAACAGGGAAATACTGGAAAATCTGCAGTAGCTGAACACTACCACACCGGAAGCAGTCACGTAATCGACTACAATGGCGTGAAGATATAGCGATAAACAATCACTACTACTCACGGATAGTGAATCCCTGGAAATAGTGAAGAACCCGAACAACTTCAACGGAGAAGACGGATACAGATTGAGTAAGGTATGGAAGTTAGCGCTGGAGAGCCCGAAGCAGCAAGGACCAACGAGGACGCATCCGAGATCATCTAACACGAATCGAGGAGAAGCATCGGACACGGATCAGAGAACGATAACGGATACGGTTCAGCGGACACATCACTGGAGCGGAACAGGGACTGGGTGTATATCGATCAACATCAGTCTTTAGAGAACTTCTGAAGAAGCTGACAGTATGATCAGCGAAACGTCAAGTTTGTTACAACAACCACGGCAATACCCGAAAGATACATTTTTATGGAACAGTGGCTTCGTTTACTTATAATTTTTGCTTGAAGCGAGTGGTGAGAGCGGCTAACACCAGTGGAACAACCAACACCGACTTATTGTTAGTGCACTCTAAACGTCCGAGTGGAAAACGCTAAAAAATTTTCAGCTTAAGGAGCTTTTTGGACATATTAAGTGAGCCGAAGCCCAGCTCGCCTTCAAAAAGTTAGAAGTGGCCATCGCAAGGTGGTGACGAAACGTCAATTTGGAGTCAAGGACTATACCCAGGTACTGGACATGCGAACTCCAAAGCAGCACACGTACCTCTATGGTGACCTGCGAAGGAGGTGGATTACGTTTTTTAGAAAAGCGGATGGTCACGAGAGCCCATTCATTTAGTTGGTCGACAGACCTTGGCTTCTCATTACCAGTGCGTCAACCTAATATTGGGCAAGTTAGGTACATACATCACTAGTAAAAAGCATGAAGAGCTCCAGGCCAAGAAGCTAGCCCTGGGGAACACCAGGTGGAATGGGTCTGCTGGTGGAGTATACATCAGATCGCTTAATGCAGAACGTCCTGCCGGAGAGGTAAGATCGAATGAAGGAGATGGTATTAGGACAGATGTTAAGATCGCTCATTTTTAAATTTATTCAATTATAAAACATATTAATCGCAATCACATTCATTCAGAATATAGTAGGTATACAAAAATCGTTCAATGAAACAAAAAAAAAACTAATCCGCTAAATACTAAAAAAATAAGTAGGCTCGGTGCGGGTAAATTTATCGAAAACAGTTCTTCGAAAATAATTTTTCGAAAACAATTTTTTGAATACAAATCTTCGAACACAATTCTTCACTTCTTGTTTCTTTTTTATGTTTTACCCAATCTTCGAAAAAATCCTGTTTCATTATGGTGACGACTTGATCTGAAAAATAAAAGAAACTAAAATTAAATGAAAAATACTACACCAGTATAACATGATTTCCTGAAACGTGGTTTTTGTTATCAATCCAAAATTAAAATGTCAATTTTGTCCAGCTAGATTGTAGAACCAACCTTGTACCTCCCAGTGAGATGTGGCTAATGAACCTCCTCCGTGAGCTGGAAGAAAGTCTTCCGATAAGCCCTCTCGAAACCTGAACTGCTCATCTTGCAAAAAATTGCCATCGTAGATGGGATATCATCTACAATGGTAATTTTTTTGCAGGCTAGATAAGAGAAACTCAGAAACTTTGGACAAGTGCGAGAGGTGTTGATGTTGTTCAGTTTTAAACTAAGAAAAATGCTACTGAAGCTACTCGAATGATTAATTGGGCTTGTAGAGATCATTCTGTGGTTACTTCAACTGTTAGGGGTTGGTTAACGAAGTTTTATGATGGAAATTTTTGTCTTGAGAATAATTCATTGCCAGGTGTAAAAAATTAGTTTAAAGATAAAGAACTTCATGTTTATCTTGATGAAAATCCGAACCGAACTGAAACAGAACTTGCTTGCAAAACAGTTGTAGAAATAACTCGACAATGGGCTCACCGAAAGTAAAAAATGGATCTCAACAACAATTTTAAAGAGCAATGACAATAGATCAAGTGTTGGAAATGCTTGATCGTTGCTGCAGAAATAATATTTTTAGCACAGAAATCTTGCATACGAAATGATGACGATGAGTTAATTTTTAGTTTAAAACGATAACCACTTTACTAATAAATCATTTATATATTATCTATTTAAAACACAATAACATTCATATTAATTCATTGTATTAATTGAAGCTGTTCCAGATAACATCGTGGTATTCACCTACACTCGATACATCCACACTCTGAAAATTCACGATATTATTTCGTTTCTATCGGAAAATACGTATTGAAACGTCAAACGCAGGAAAGGCATTTTTCATTTTAGATTATTGGTTTTGTATAACACGAAAGGAGGACAGAGAGGGAAACAGCGATTCAATCGAATACGCTTTTAGCATTGCTCGCCCAATATCCAAGACGATTCTTTATCTGATAGCAGTGCAACAGTACGTCTATATATATATATACGTGTGGTACTACCTCTATATACAGCTCTATACAACACATGTATATAGAGAATAACAGGAGGCAGCAATTGAAAAATCTACGAATAGAATAACATCCTGCGAAGCACGCGTACGACACGAAGATATCACCCTTCTTCTTTTTCGCAGGTTTCTTCTTCTATCCTTCCTATATCTCTCCTTTCGTTCTTCTTAAGAAGTGAGGACGAACGAAACACACACAGAAAAAAAAAAACGAAAACATTCAAATTCGTTCCGCCCGAAAGGTTTCCATCATGGCCGCTGTTGTAGAGTGTAGCATGATCGCCGGAGGCCGTTTTGCATGTCTTTTGCGGGCGACTCCCCCGTCCTGTCGATGTTTCCTGTTTGTTCCGGCGTCTACCAGCTCCCGATGTATGTTTACGTGTGTATGTGCCGTCCTTTTAGATATTATTTAAATGATAATTTATTCCGCGTTTTGCGGTCTGTAGAACTGACATCAGTGCCTCCTCTTCCTCTCCCTGTCCGTCTCCTCGTTGATGTTATCCGAAAGTTGCATTACAGGATTTATTATTAATCCGATCCGACACTTGATTCGTACGTGTGTGAGATGATTATGTAGCTAAGTGTAATGTAACATTGATGTTAATTTGCAAAAAAATATAGAAAAACAAATGAGATAAAAAGAGTAATATTTAGTTTGATATATAAAGTCAGTCATAAAGATCTCCACAAAAGCGTCAGTATCAATAAGGGGTTAGTCAGTCGAAGACCTGCACGAAAGTATTTTATTTCGTCCAAAAACAAAAACAGAGCAGCCAGGCTTGAGTTCGGCAAAACTCATGTCGACTGGACAATCCAAAAATGGAAAACTATTATTTTCTGATGAATCCAAATATAATTTGAAAGATTCTTGGTGGAATAAGACAAGTAAGGAGACCAAAAGGACAATGATTGAATCCTCAATATTGTATCACGACTACCGAGTATGGAGGAGGCAATGTTATGGTTTTCGGATGCTTTTCTGGGCAAAGAACTGAACCTATCCACCGAATAGAGGGAAAAATGTAATCTTGCTGTATATTGAAGAAGAAATGGCGGTTCCAGCACGATAACGATCCGGCATCCAAGGTTTTGTTCTTGGTGCTGAATATACATTTCTTGTTGGCCGATGTTCATGATGAAATCCATGAGGACTGCTTCATGATTAAATTGCTTCCAGATACATCGGAGAATTTAATCATTGTTCTTGATAATGCTTCATATCATAGCAGAAAAATAGAAAAGGTTCCAATAGCTGCATGGAGAACCTGTTAAAAAGTTGTTAGTGGTTAAATCTCAGTATATGAAAAACAAGATGGATAAATTTGCATGGCGTTCATCGCTTAGAATTAGATTTAGATTTAATTAAGTGTGCAAGATGTGCAAAGCTTTCCATCCAGTCTAAGAGCTTTAATAAACTGCATTAGCTGTGATGGTTTCAGAGAAGGTATTTCTTCTTCGTCTATGACGTCTTTCCCGAGATAGTTGACTCGGCTTTCCATGATGCCGGTGCATTAAGATGTCAAGCTTTCTTTTTGGCTCCAAAATGACTAAAAAAGTTTAGTCCAAAAAAGTTAAAAGACTACATACAGTGTTGTTACAGAAATATCTAGACATGTAGACTGGCTGCCTTCAACGCCAAATAGGAATGATAATCTTTCTGTGTCATCTGAGAAACCAATCGAAACAAAGTAAGAAGATCTAGAATCGAAGAAAAAGATGAGAACGAGATATAAGGAGAGATTGCTATTTTTACTGTGAAAGCAAGAATCATCAGAACTGGAAACGATTTACTACAAATATTTAGATCCAAATATTTTAAAACAAAACTATTTAGGAGGAATCTTCAAATTTTATTTTATTTTTCCTTATATTTTGTATAGACCTTGGACGTCATAGATAGGGAGAAAACAGTAAAATAGAGATACTTTTTACATGGTCTGAAGAAAAGCTTAAATATTGATCAAGCTGTAAAAAATGGCAAGTGTTGAAGTAAAGCTTCAAGAAAGTTCGGAATTCCACAGAACACCAGCGACTCAACGTTTTGAGCAAGAGGAGGATATTTTTGTTAATTAGATATTAGCAGTGGCTAAAAAATACTTTGTAGTAAATAGAGATAGAGTAAAGATGTCTATATATTATTATTTAAAGCAAAATAATAGAGAAGTCCATCGCCTTAATAAAAACTAGACAGAGCAGGTTTTCTAAAGCAAAATCAAAAGTGGAAGAGTTTTGGGACAAAGACTAAGAAAGATTTTCTGATGACGAAAAATTCGTCCCCCTCCCCTCCTCCATTAATAATATTTCCTTGCCCACCCTGGACAAGAAAATATTGCTCTCATCGTAGAGTTTATATCATAGAGCTTTGTGTCGTTCTAACAAATGTAAAATTTAATGAAAGTTAAAACACCAAATAAAGTTAATCCTGTCCTATTTTTTCATCAAAATTTTACTAAAAATATTGCACTGTGAATTTGGTCCCAGTTTGGCCAATTTAAAATTTCCAATAAATTTGAAAAATTCGTTCAACTCGTTGCCAAACAAAATATGATAATATAAAGCAGGCTTTATAAACGAAATTTTTGATAAATACGCTAATCCACATCTATTTGGACCTATCCTTGTCATGTGGTCACCAAGGCCACAATGCCCTGTGAGGATGCGTATAGTCTATTTTACATCATTGTAGCTTCCAAGGAAGATCTTGAAGTGTCTCAGACCATGAAGATTCTCCCAGAGGGATGCTCTGAGCCTCTCTTCTCTGTTTTTAAGTTCTTTTTTGTAGGTGTTCATCCCTATACCGCAGAACGGTTCCGGTAATAAATTAACTTCTTCGTTGCTTCTGATTGTTTAATCTGTTAAAACATTCCCAGACTAATTTCGAGCTGATGATCCAGGTGTTAGAACTGGCCATCGGAGAAAATTGCAATTTTCTGCTTCCGATAGTTCCTATCCAGGTTCATTTGAGCACATCTTTCAATGAAATTGATCTTCGGTTGGAAGACATTGGAGTATATCCCCATTGACTCGGAATATTTGGTTCCTGGCCCAAATATCCCTGCATCTGCTCCTTTATCGGTTTTAGAATCGTCCACACACAACTTGATAGTGTTTGCTTTTACCCATTCTCTCTTATGTTAGGTTTAATGGTTTTCTGATGGAATAAACACGTTTTTCTTATTAATATTATAAGTACATTGCAGAATTGACGTTTTACACGAAAATATGTTTTTGTACTCGCCTATCAAAACCTGTCATTTCACGATTCGATTTGAGTCACTTTAAGCACGAGTAAAAGTAAAGTTGGTACTTACTGGAACTTGATTAATTCAGTGACATTTTAAAATCATAAATCCCTAACCTGAATAATATATGGTCATAAACAATAACGTATTTAACAATATGTATTATTATTATAGTTCTCGTACAAACTTCGTGCGTGAAACATTTCGCGAATTCGTGTCCATAAAGCGCTCGCCTCCGGCTCGCGCATTAAACTGGTCACTCATTCGCGAAATATGATTTCACGCACTTGGTTCGTAAATAACTATTTTACATGTCAGTAACAATTCTATGGTAGCTATGCTACAATACAATAATACGGTTCGTGCTATAATGCAGCCAACAGTTCAATTTTCATTATGACCAACTCTTAACACCCCCACCGAATCCAGGATTCCCATCTTCTTTAAATATTCCCGTATTTTGACACCACTTACGGTTTTAGTGAATGAATCAGCAAGGCTGTCATTCGAAAAAATATACTCCAGCTGCATTTCATCTGTTTCTGTCATGTCCCTAATAAAGAAGTATCGAAGATCAATGTGCTTCAGCAAGTTTTATAGGGCTCTGAGTATCCATTTTTATACAAAAACCTTTGTCGAAGAACTTTTGCTGTTGTATTTCGGTTGCGAGTTTTCTATAAAAAATATATTCTTTCGCGGTTTCTGTCAAGGCTATTAATTCTGCTTCAGCTGTGTTCAGTGACATACTTTTTGTTTTTGACTTTTCCATGATATAGCTCCATTCGCTAGGACAAACACGTACCTACTAAATGATTTTCGATCTAGAAAATGCATCGGAAAATGCAGACTGTTCGTTGACTTTTCTATAATCTAAGCTATAGTTTTTGGTGGCATTTAAGTATCTCAATATATGTTTCACACTAGTCCAGTGCTGTTGTTTTGGATCTTGATTAAATTGTGACATAAATGTTGCTGCAAATGCTAAATCGGGTCGCGTAGCTATTGCCAGATAAAGAATACTTCCAATGATTTCCTGATATAACTTCTTTTGATCTACATTGAGACTTTTATCACGTTGTTCATCCTCATCGTATTTTAGACCTAAAGGCAATGGTGTTTTGGCGCTTTTTGAACCTTGCATGTTGGTTTCTTTCAATAGTTCGTTTACATATGCTGTTTGATGTTGATGTTCTAATTTTCCAAAAATACGTCTGATCAAAATCTATTCCAGGTTTTTGAGTATTACCTAATGCAACAACTCTCGCTCTATGTGCTATTACATCGCCATTTTCGTCTCTCTTCGTCTTAAATACTCATTTCGTCTTGATTGGTTTTATTCTCTTTTTCTTCGTTACAAATTTCCAGGTTTCATTTCTTAACAAATTTTCAAATTCTTCTTCTACCGCATTTTTCCATTTTTCCCTGTTTTCATCTTGCATCGCCATATGCATATTCTTAGGGTCTCCACGTTCGTTCATTAATGTTAGATAAGTTTGTGAAATTTCGTCCATCTGCGCTTTCATTTATTTCGTAATCTTCCAGCCAAGTTGGATTTCTTATCGTCCGTCCATTTTTTGTTTTTCTAGGAATGACAATTTTTTCTTCGTTTTCTTCATTTTCGTCTAACACCATTTGGTTTCCCATTTCTTGATTTATTTTTAGATCATCCTTTTCATGGTCTTGATTTCCTAAAAAATCTAACCCTTCTTCTGTTGGGATTGAGATGGATACTTCTTTGGTTTCGTCAGTTACGATCTTTTGTGTTGTTAATTTCCCTTGCTGTCTCATAGGAAAAACATCTTCTGCAAATTTAACATCTCTACTTATAAAAAATGTTTGGAATCAGCATTCTCGCCATATCCTATAAATATACATGGCATTCCCTTAGGTGATAACTTACTAGGTCGAAATTTATTTGCCGCCCATGCCTTACAACCGAAGACAAGCAAATGATCAATATTATTCGCTCCATTTTTCACAAAGTGAAAAATGCTGGATTTGAGTTCGGCGAAAAAGTGCAAGCGAGACATTTCTGCGAACTAGATGCTTGTTGATGCTTTCATCATTCTTCTTCTTGGTGGTAGCGAAATCTTGAAGCAGTAACCAACCATGCCATTCATCGTATTTTGTATGAATTTTCTTCAATGTTTCCCAAATGTCTTTTGCCGTCTTGCATTCCATTATATCGTCTAAGCTGTTACTGTTCATCGTTTACCACCATATCATTATGAACTCAATCTAATCGAGGTGGTGTGGGCTCAAGTTAAACCTAACATTAAAATGCATAATGTTAACTTCAAACCTAAAGATAAAGAATCATTAATTTCATAGGTTTATCGAAAAGTAACGATAAATAACTATGGGAATTACATTGGTAAACATGAATAAAGGTTATGTTTTAATTAGAACGAAAAAGCGGAAATACAATTTGGCAACAACGACGGCAATCGGGACGAGATCTGCACTAAAATATAAAGCCTTAGATAGTACAGTGCTCTAGATTTGTAGATTTGTAGATTTGAAATGAGGGTGATATTGCGCTGCGACCTATTGATCTATTGTGCCCACAAACGTGAGCTGTAAGCTGCTGGGGTTGCCCGCTCCTACAGCTCCCCATCCAGTCCAAGAGCTTTGATAAACTGCATTAGCTGTGATGGTTTCAGAGAAGGTATGTCTTCTTCGTCTATAACGTCTTTACCGAGATGGCTGGCTCGGGTTTCTATAATGGCGGTGCAGTAAGACGTCAGGTGTTCCGGATTTTCATCCTCAGCCCCGCAGAACCTGCAATCGCTATTCTGTTTTAGACCTATCCTTGCCATGTGTTCACCAAGGTGACAGTGCCCTGTAAGGAACCCTGTGAGCAGCAAAGTTTTTGCTCTATGCTTATTGTAGTTTCCAAGGAAGATCTTGGAGTGTCTCAGACCAGGAAGATTCTCCCAGAGGGATGCTCTGAGGCTCTCTTCCCGATCTTTAAGTTCTATTTTGTAGGTGCTCGTCACTATACCACAGAACGGTTCAGGTCCCACAAACGGAGTTGTAGCGGCCTTTCTTGCTAGTGAATTAGCTTCTTCGTTGCCTCTGATTCCAGTGTGTCCTGGTACCCAGTATAGTGCAAGTCTATTATTCTTGCCCAGGTTGTTTAATCTATCAAGACATTCCCAGACTAATTTCGAGCTGATCGTGTTAGAGCTCAGCGCCATTAGAGCTGCTTGACTGTCGGAGAAAATTGCAATGCTCTGCTTCCGATGTTCCTGTCAAAGTTCAGTTGAGCACATCTTCCAATTGCATTGATCTCCGCTTGGAAGACGCTGGGGTGTGTCCCCATTTGCTCGGAATATTTGGTTCCTGGCCCAAATATGCCTGCACCTGTTCCTTTATCGGTTTTAGACCCGTCCACATACCACTTGATAGTGTTTTCCTTTAGGGAGTACGTGCAGTGTTCTCCTACCCACTCTCTCGTATTATTTAGCCTGGTGAGGAAATTCCTTTCAAAGCTATATTCCTTGACCATTTCATCATTTGGTAGGCTTAGAAGTGGGGAGAGCCCGGCTGCAGATGTCCATGCTCTCTGGTGGAGTCTCGCCCCTTCCAGTCCCCGGCCTGGTCAGTCTGTGCATAGCCGCAAGGGCCGCTCCCTCCACCACTATGTGTAAGGGGTAGAGGTCTAAAATTACCTCTAGGGCCGCAGTTGGGCATGTTCTCATGGCTCCGACGTGATGTAGACAAGTTTTGAATCTAGGGTTATTCCTAAGTATTTAACTTCTGATTTGCGTTCGATCACTGTTCCATCCAAGTGGATGTCTTTCATGTTCGAAATGTTCCTCTTCGTAGTGAAAGGCACAATCGTGGTTTTTGCGGAGTTGATACTCAGCCCCACTGATCGACACCATTCACTGGTGATTTTAAGGCTTGTTTGTACCAGGTCACAAAGAATCCCCTCATACTTGCCTTTTGCTATTATTACAATGTCATCGGCATATCCTACACAATGTATGCCAAAGGCTGTCAGCCTGTTGAGCAGTTCATCTGCCACCAGGCTCCACATTAGAGGCGAACAGACGCCACCTTGAGGTGTTCCACGAGTGATTCTGATTTTGATAGTCCGTTCTCCTACCGTCATCTCAGCTGTCTTCGTGGAGAGCACTTTACTTATCCATCGTGTTACTGTTTTACTGACTCCCCTTGCTTCAAGTGCTCGTTCAATCGCGTCATGTGACGTGTTATCGAACGCACCCGAAATATCCAGGAAAGCGCAGATCGTTGTTTCTTCATCATCCAGGGTTTTCTGAATGATTCCACTAAAATATAGAGCTTTAGATAGTACAGTGCTCTAACTAAAGTATAACAATAACTGGTGGCTTTAGCCTATTTAGTATTATTTCTTAGACAAAATATAAATCAGTAAATATGATTAATTTAACAATACAAGCAACAAGAATGCAAAACTGAGCAAATCCTGTTAACTTACGTCACGAAATAACCGTACATGTACTTAATTCTGATTGACGTCCGTATTGTACATTCATATATGTATGCACGGTATCCGGGGCGGCAAAAAAAGCTTTCTGCGCACGATGCCTATTCGAAAGCTCTCTGTCTCTCCATATAATACAAAAATGCTGAATATTCTGTCAGTCCGAACTCATATTTCATAATAATTGAGGTCAGCATGTAAAATCAATTTTCAAACAATCAGATAAGGGTTCGGCTCTTTATATCCTTTCGTCCCGCTGTCCCCCTCGGACCTCCTCCGGTTTCAATCCGAAGCGAATAGCGCATATATATATGTATGTATACGTGTATACAGTGGTACTACATAAATATGTAGGCGGATTTTGGGATAACAGTAATTTCCCAACATACATATATCCAGATCCGATCCACTGTTTATATTGAATCGGTTCGCTATTGCCTTTGTGAAGGCTTATCTGGGCTATCTGTAATGAGATCTCTGTCTGTCAGCGGCCACAACTGTTGTGTATAGTATACGCCCGCTGCTCAAACTACTGGCAGCTATTGTGGGTGGCCGTACCGCTACCGTATGTATATGTATATCTATAGTTCAGATTTAGACAACAGAATATGCGTATGTATATCTGGCGCGAACTGGTAGGAAGTTGACCGTCCTCTATTCGATTATTTGTTTGAGAAACGTCAAATACATCAAATATGTATTATGATGTCGGTAAGGATATCGAAAAAATTAATATTTATTACATACATACAGGCTATATGGTTTAAAATTACATTTTCGACGTCGACATCTTCAGGATATTAAAAATTATGAATGTCATCGTTGTGCAAATCGTTGTACTATTGCACCGCGATCGTCCTTCCTCTCCTGCAGATAGTCGATAAGGATCACACCTTGGGAATCCTAAAAAATGATCTTTGCTTTCTTTGGAGCTGATTCGCTCGGAATAGTTCACTGCTTCGACTGTTCCTTGATCTCGGGTATGTAATGGTGGATCCAAGTCTCATCCACGGTTACGAAACCCGCGAAGAAATCCCTTGGATTGCGTTGAATCCTGGCCAGACACTCCTCCGATTTCGTTTTTGCTCCGATGTGAGCTAACGCAGTACCCATCGCGCTGAAAGCTTTTTTCATTACCACAATTTTGTATAGGATATGATCAGCCCGTTTCTCTGAGATGCCTGTTGTCGCTGCTATCGCTTTCAGCTTCAATCAGTGATAGGCTAACACGACATCATGAATCTTGTCGACCATTTTATAGTTGGTAGCGGTTTATGGACGTCCACTGCGTGGTTCGCCACTTGTGTTCGAACTCGCTCACCCGAAAGCTGATGTTCGAAAATGATGAAGTAGATTCGCCATGAAAATCTAACAAAATATGGCCGTTTTCCCAGCCATCCAGAAGTGAAAATTTCGGGGAAATCCAGGAAGTCGAGATTTTTTTCAAAATCCCAAGAGGGTAGGTATCCCACTTTAGCCTAACGTCCTATATGTAGGACTCTTGCTTTTGAGAGCAAATTTGAACATATATACTCGTTATTCATCAAACCATCTGCTGGTACTTTTTTATAACTATATGACATGTAGTTTTAGTATTTTACCGATAATGCAGGTCGCAATAAATATTGTGTACTGACGTGAAGTTTTGCAAAAATGGATTAAGTTTTTATATACTTTTTATATTGCTAAATATGTATATATTGCCTTTATATGTTGTAAAATATCATAAGTTTCCAATGGTAAATTCCATTTTTCATAAAAATTGATTGAAGTTTATTCCTATGTTTGTCAAGCAGTGAGGTCCTATATGTAGGACGTTAGGAACAAGCATATGCATAGTGTAAAATCAACAAGTACACCTTTTATATGTCAATATTTTTTTTCAGTGGTCTAAAATTACATGAAGCGTTAGCGTTGATAGAGGATAATAACTTTCCACATCCCGAAGCCGGGAAACGAGGCGGCCGATGAGCTGGCCAGACGAGGCTCGTCAAGGCCTTTCATAGGAGCGGCCCCTTCCTTCGGCACTACCAAATCACAAATTAAGAGGTCCATCTACGAATGGTCACAAAACAAGTCCAAGGAATGGTGGGTAAGATCGCCAGGACAAAGACAGGCTAAGGAGTTCCTAAGGGAACAGAGGCCTAAGTTTACTGAAGACCTACTGAGTAAAGACAGGAAGACTGTCAAAATGATAGTAAGTCTGATGACCGGTCACTGCAGACTGAGTAGGCATATGTTTAACATAGGCCTGGCAGAAAATGCTCTCTGCAGATTCTGTCAAGAGGAAGAAGAAACCCCAGTTCATGTTTTGTGCCATTGTGACGGCCTAGCGAGGACAAGGTTTCTAGCAATGGGGGTAGAGAACCCCACAGCCAACGGCTACAC
This sequence comes from Holotrichia oblita, assembly GCA_023690525.1. Taxonomy (NCBI): domain Eukaryota; kingdom Metazoa; phylum Arthropoda; class Insecta; order Coleoptera; family Scarabaeidae; genus Holotrichia; species Holotrichia oblita. The sequence continues at coordinate 144,295,505 of CM043018.1, read as the reverse complement.
AAAAGAGCCGCTCTCAAAAATGATAAGTCTGATTAAGAAGGCGAAACTAGGGAGCGTTCTCTAAGGTAAAAGGGATCACAATAGACCTGTAAAGGTCGCGGTGAAATAGGCCCGAATGCCACCCCACTATTAACCTAACCTAACATCCCGAAGCCAATATTATATTATTTCCCCCTGAAGACGGCAATATGACCGATGAAGATTCCGGCGACGATGAGAATATGTCACCAAACAGATTACCAGCATCCCAACTAGCTGGTCCTGCTGAAATTTTGCCTGCAAAATTATATAATAACTCAGCGGAATATGATGATGAAGACGATTTACCATTAGCTGAATTGCGAAAGAAACTCTTTCGTTCGAAAGCAATAAAATCTAAAGCATATAACTGGATTGAAAAGGACTTGCCAAATAAAAACTGTATACCTAACATTGTGACCGAAACTACTTTTTACGAGGAATATTCTCCTATAGAAATATTTGAACCTTTTTTTGACAAAGACCTTTTTGAACTTATAGTAAGCGAAACAAATAACTATGCTATTAGTAAAAATTCTGAGGCTAAAATTACAACAACCCAGGAAATGAAATGTTTTGTTGGTACCTTGATCTTGAGTGGATATGTTCCATATCCAAGGAGGAAACTTTTTTGGGAAAAAAATAAAGACACAAGTAACCACTTCGTAACCAATGTTATATCTCGCGACAGATTTGATTTCCTCATGAGCAATGTGCATTTAGTTGATAGCTGCTGTTTGAATAGAACTGATAAATTTGCAAAAGTACGGCCACTGTTTGTACATCTGAACCAAAAATTTTTAGAGTTTGCTCCGTTGGAAGTCGCGCATAGTATTGACGAGGCAATGGTGCCTTACTTTGGTCATCATGGTTGTAAGCAATTCCTGAGGGGCAAGCCAATTCGTTATGGATATAAGCTTTGGGTGGGAACTACACGACTTGGTTACATAAACTGGTTTGAGCCGTATCAAGGTGCAAACACCTGTGTATCCGAAAAATATAAAGATTTTGGCGTTGACGCTAATGTTGTGCTTACTTATAAGGATGTGTTGTTATCAAAATGGAGTAGCGAACAGTTCCATTTTTATTTCGATAATTTTTTTTATTAATATTCCACTACTTATCGAATTGAAAAACAGCGGAATACATGCAACAGGTACAATATGAAACAACCGAATTCCTAATCCACTAAAAGCCGTAAATATCATGAAAAAGGAACCAAGTGGGAGTTTTGATTATAAAGTAGAGAGAGACAACGAAATAATTATTGTTACATGGAATGACAATAATATTGTTTCTCTAGCGTCAAATTATACTGGAACTCAAGCACTACATAATGTCAAAAGGTATTCTTCGAGTGAAAAAATGAATATTCAAATAACACAACCACATTTAATTTATCTGTACAATACTAACATGGGTGGAGTCGATCGTTCGGATCAAAATATCAGCTTATATAGGACTTTCATCCGGGGGCAGAAATGGTACTTTTCATTAATTACCCATTGCATTGATATGGCTGTGCAAAATGCCTGGCATTTACACAGACGGGTTAACGGTGAACTGGATTTGCTCGCGTTTCGAAGACGAATTGCAACAGCGCTTCTTCAAACATACGCTAAACCTATGAATAGATCTTTAGGGAAACCAAATGCCAAGGAGAATTGCGATTCCCGTTATGACAGACTAGACCACCTTGTTAGACCACAAGACAAACAATCGAACTGTCGGTTTTGTCATATGAACAACAACAACAAAAATTGTTTAGGATAACATTAATAAATCACTACTTGTTCATGTTGGACTTCGTTTTATGGACAAATAAATGATGTTTTACATAAACTGTTGAAACTGTTGACCATTTGATTGAATACAAAGATTGCACCGTCGGTTCATTGACTCGCGGACTCTATGGAATATTCCGGGAATAGCTTCTACATGTGTACAACTCGCCATTATTCTTGCTAAGAGATCTTCCTCATTACGGATAGACGTTTCGTAAACTAAAGATTTGAGATAACCCCAAAGGAAAAAATCCAGGGGGTTGAGATCGGGAGAACGTGCTGGCCAGGTCACGGGACCTCCTCATCCAATCCATCGGCGGGAAAATTGCTGGTCTAGATGTTGGCGCACGTTTAAACCAAATTGCGGAGGTGCCCCATCATGTTGGAACCAAATGTTATTTCTAATGTTTAAAGGAACATTTTCCAATAATAGAGGCAACATATTTTGCAGAAAATTCAGATAAATGTCTGCGTTCAAACGAGGAGGCAGCAAGTGAACTATTAGGTTCTCTCCAACAATACCAGCCCACATGTTAACACTAAATTGTTGTTGGTGTCTTCTAGAGACCACAGCGTGAAGATTTTCATCATGCCGAATGTGACTGTTTCTAACATTAAAAAAACCATCGCGCGTGAAACATGCCTCATCAGAAAACAACACTACTCTCCCGAAATCAGGCTCGTTGTGACCCAAAAACCATTGGCAAAAACTCAATCGATGTGGATAATCTTCAGGATTTAAAGTTTGTGCGCGTTGTAAATGGAAAGGGTAGAGAAGTTGTTCATGAATAACACGGTGTACCGTCGACTTCGATTATCCCATATGGTGTGCAATTGCGCGAACACTTGTAAATTGATTTTATTCAACGCGGTGTAGAATCTCTTCTTCAAATTGAACCGTACAAGCTGTTCTCGGACGACCACTACCACCAGGACGTTTTGGGTTCCCACTTTCTCTAAGGCGACGATGGATGGAAGCAAAGGTTGTATGATGGGGTTGCCGACGTGCCGGATACCTTTGTTCATACAAGCGTGCTGCTTCTTTTCCATTACACTGTGCTGCACCATAAGCAAGATGCATATCGGCAAGTGCTTCAAATGAGTAATTATCATTCATTTTCAATATAAATTTTATATTAACAATCAGTAAAGTAAATGTAATGATGACAACTAAATATCACAAATAATTACGTCTATCTCAAAAGCGACATCTATCGAATGTTTACTATGATAAAGAAATGTTTCTCTTGTCCAAGAAAAACCGTAGGTGCATCGACAAATTTTTAACGAAAGATGGTTGCGTCCAATTAAATCAAGAATTAGTTTAGTCATTTAGATATGATTTAAAACATTTTATTGCTCTACAGCCCAAACGACTCATTTGCGGACATATGTTTACTAAACAAAAAATGTTTGTTTTGATGTCCTCTACCACCCCTTAAAGTATGTCGGTGTATTTCTGGGACACCCTGTATATTCCTAACGGCTTATATATAGGTCCCCTAGTATTTCTTTTGTTTCTATAAATGTTTAATGTGTTTTTTTTGCAAAACTGTTAGTTTATGCTCTAATAAACGTTATTCAGTCGTTTGGAATTATTTTTTAACAACAATTTTGGTATCAGGAACAAGTGGGGTATGGAAAAAAAATGGGGTTTTTTGATCATTTTTGATAGGCGTTCGATTTCGTTCAAATTTTGGATACATATGTAATTGACCATGCTAAATATGAAAAAAGTGTCAGATTTGGGTTAAAGGGCTTTACTTGGCCAAAAAATATAAAAATAACACCTGATACAAACACTCCAATTCCACACAGGAGCAATTTAACCTCGATTTTTGTAGGTAAACGGTCCAAAACCTCGCAACTATTCTTCTTCATCCGATAGAAAATTTTTTCAGCTTTCAGAATATGTATAAGTTGCATTTACGAAAGTGACTACTTCACCTCGAAAAATGAATTTTTAACGTCCCAATTCTGTATGCAAGCATTCCACCGCCCCTTTCTAGGGGGGTTAGCTTAATTTCATTAATATACATTACTAACAAATTGGAAAACCTTTTTTAAACTTTTGAAAATAACAATATTATTGCGGGAGAGAACTAGGACGAATTTACGAGAAATTTATGACTGAATAGTCCAACGATTTTTCCAAATTTTATGAAATGTTTTACAGATCGTCACCGCACACAGAGCACTAAATAAAATACGATCTAAAAATGAGGTTATCTCTATTTTATGACTGCGTTATAATAACATTAAAAAACCGTAAATTTCCAATAAATATCCTGTAACGAACGTAAAACTCGTCGTACAATCGGCAGTTCGAAAAACACCGGCAGAAAAAAAAATCAGCGACGTAACCCGGTAGCGTCAAGTGCCAATAAACGCTGTTGCACGACACACCGTGTAAAACTACAGGGTGTTATCGCGCGTGGCTGGTTTCCTATTGTTATTTTCGACGGGATCATCGGTTCGTGAAAATTACACTTCGCCTAGGTGAAACAATTGATACCTATCGATTTTATTTCTATCGTACGACCAGCATCAGCTCGATTTAGTTCTTTCGTTTTAGCTTGTCGGTGAAGTGTTTACTTACGGATTGACGTGGCACACAACATTGAAGAACACACACATATTCGTAGTGATTATTTCAATTCGAATTCGAAGATTCGGAACGGAACCTGTGATGCCGGCCAAGTATTGCGAAAGTTCTAATTTTCATTTGGAAGGCAAATAACTATTCGGGATGCAAATCGTTTCCGGAAAGAATAACAATCCAACGGTTGGAAATTCGGAAAAAGGGATGTTGAAAAACGATCCATAACCTCTCTCTTGTATATATATAGATATATATATACAGGAGAGATCGATATTATGCAAATTCTATAAATGTAATTCAATATTTAAATTACCAAACCGTCATAAAATTGCAAATGCGACCAACTATAAAACGGCGAAGATTTAAGACGGAAGAGAACTTTTTTCCGTTCGCCAGCCGCCTGTTTACTTCCTGTTCCGGAGAATAGGACTTGTTTTGCATGTCGCGGAAACAGGGCAAAAAAATTTACATCTCAAACACTTTACGTCTGACATTATGAGAACCATGTAATGCATATTAATGGAGGTTTTGCATGTCTTTTTCTCAGTATATCTATCTTTCTTTTCGTCATATGTACGCAGTAGAAACGCTACATATTCGTTTCAAAAAAACCGTTTTCTTCTTACTAGAAATACGAAACAAACAAGCTCTTTTAAGTAACAAAGTCTATAATTGAAAGTGCATGCATGTTATAAAATCACAAGGTTCACCTAGAAAACTAAGATAATCAAAATCAAAATTATTCACTGGCTACGGCCATCTGAACAAGAGGGCAAGGTGGAGAGAGATAAATACAGGCTTTGTTCAGAATACAGTGAAATGGTGAAACGCATTCATCAGCATCATACCCACCAAGAAGATCCCAAATTTCTTCAGAAATCGAGTTGTTACGTTTAGTAAGTTGGTGATCTGTGAGAGAGATGATTAGGTGGTGGCACCTTATATAATATGCACCCCTTTCTACATTAAATAGAAATACAACACGTCATGTTAATCGAATCTATTTAAAACAAAAATAGAAAAAAAACTGTGTCAGAACAAATTGATATTGAAAAATTGCACGAGCAATTGATGGGATCAAGGAAATTGTGGCTTCATTGTGTGCATCGTTTTTCGTCATTATTAGAATTACAAAGTCGGGTAAACGGACGACGATTGCAGTGATGCAAATTGGAAAACAATTGAGCATCGCATTTTCAAGATATTTATTGAAACTGCATTTTTTTGAATGGAACATCGTGTACATTTCATTACCATTTAATTGGCAACAAAAATCAAAAATAAAGAAGTTTTTATGACAGAACACCGTCCACAAAACCACTGCTGGAATTTCAGAAGCTGTAGAAAATAGATCAGTAGTAGCCCTCACTATGCCCAATCCAATGACAAATGACAGCTGAAATTTGGAGAAGAATAATTGGGGCTTGTATTGATGCAGGATTATTTGTGTGGACGGTCTCAGCGTGTCCGACTTGCATCAAAATTTTCTACCTCATTAAATGTGGTTGGCGGGGTACCACAAGGAGCATTTAGTAATTCATCATTGCCAATACCATCGTTATGCGGACGATACACGGATATTCTCATCATTCAAACTCGAAGATAGTGTGCGTGCTCTAGAGGGTATCAATGAGGATTTGGACAGGATATTAAAATATTCACAGCTATATTACAGCTGTCATTAAACCCAACTAATACGCAGTTGATTGTTTTTGGGCCCCGACGAATTTGCCAGCAAGTGTTGTCTCTTCTTGATATTCAGATCTTCAACTAGAAAATTCAACCTGACAACGGCAAAAATTTAGGCATATGCCTTGAGATCTCGCATAGATTGTCTATGTATGTCATGCAACTAATTCACTAATTCAATTGAATAGTGCCACACAATAGAGGACACTAAAATAAGAAAAAAAGTTCCTATGAACATGGGTCCGCAAGACCTTCGGTTAAAAGATACGGGATGTTGAATTTTTTTTTAATTTATTTGCAAAAACAATGATTAATTAAAACAAAAAATTAAGTTTTTAGAAGATGTTCAAATTGTTGCCCTTGTACTTCAATACATTTTTCCATTCTTCTTCTTAATGATTGACGGCATCTTTGAAATATTCCTGGGTTATTACGAAATCTATCTGCCGATTCCATAATTCTTATCCACAATTGTTCTTCATTATCTATTTCTACAGCATAAACTTCATTTTTCATAAATCCCCAAAATGAAAAATCGAAAGGATTAAGGTCGGGAGTACGAGCTGGCCAGGGTACAGGCCCCCCTCGACCAATCCACATATTTCCAAATCTCCTGTCCAAATATTCCCTTGCCACTCGAGAAAAGTGAGCTGACGCCCCATCATGCATGTAATACATTCTTCCAGTAATGGCCAATGGGACATCCTCTAATAATGTGTTTAAATCATTCTCCAAGAAATTTCGATACAGTGCACCTGTCAATCGATTGGGTAATCGAAATGGGCCAATTAAATAATTGTCAATTATACCTGCCCACACATTAATTGAAAACCCATATTGGTGACTTCGAATTACAGTTTGATGAGGATTTTCATCACTCCAATGGTGCATGTTATGTAGGTTCAGTATACCATCACGACTAAAACCAGCTTCGTCAGTAAACAAAATTGATGAAATAATGTTTTGTCTTTGGTTTTGCAACCATTGGCAAAATTGTACACGAGGAACAAAGTCATGTTCCAATAGTGAATGAATTTTTTGGAAATGATATGGGCGAAGAAGTTGTTCTTTGAAAATTTGTCTAACTGATTCACGGTTAAGGTTTCGTACCGCTGAACTTGTTTTTCTGGTGCTTGTTCTTGGATTATCTTCTACCATTCGTAAAACAGTTTCTTCGTTTCGCACAGTGCGACGAGTTCTGGAAACCCCACTATTCAATTTTGGTTTTCTAAAACAGCCATCTTCTCTCAAACGCCTATGCACATCAATAAATGTTCCAACATTAGGAACTTGTCTTAAAAGATATCTTTCTCGATAAATACGTTGAGCTTCGTAAGAATTTGATCTAGCTTCGCCGTAACACATAATCATGTCCCTGTATTCTTCAAAAGTGTAGTGAACCATTTTTGAAAGCAAATTTGAGTAATCAGTGAGAAAACCAATGAAAAACTTAATCACGAACACAAAATTCCTCAAACAACAATGACAAGTGTCATTATGACACATTATTCAATTGTTATTTTTTGATTAATTAGCGTGCATTGTCGGCTTTCAGATGAATTTGTACTGGAACCATAGATATTCAAAAAAAAACCCAAAAAAAAAAATAAAATTCAACACCCCGTATCTTTTAACCGAAGGTCTTGCGGACTTATGTTCATAGGAATTTTTTTTTCTTATTTTAGTGTCCTCTATTGTGTGGCACTATGCAATGTACTTTTTTCTATGTCACCCCGTATATATACCGCCATTTCTTTGATTCCCCTTAGAGACATGCATAACTGCTGAGAATTCTAAAAAAATTTAAGCAACAAAATTGATGTAGGAGGTTGGTGTGGGGCATTCGGAGGGTAGTTTCTCACATTTACAAGGAGAAGTGCATTTTGAATATGAAGAACAGATGCCACATACATTACGACTATGTTTTATGTAAAATCCTGTAGTCAGAGTTACCTACTTAACTATCTATATGGTAAGATTGGATTCAGACATCAGGTTCATGATGTGAACATTCGCAGAAGTAATTTTGGATGTATTCCATGGCACAAGTTTGAACTTTTTAAATGTAACTTTAGCTATAACATTGCGAACATAATTAATAATTTACTCAAAAGTTTAGATGTTTTTAAACTGTCTTATGGATCTATTAAACAAAACTTAAAAACAAAGCAGCTGGCACTGCAATAACTGATTTTTGGTCTTTTTGTTTCTATTCTACGGTTTTTTGTATTTTTGTTTTATTATATTTGTATTATATTTGAGACTAAAGGAAGAGCGCTTAATGAGCATTGCATGCTCAGGGGCGATTTAGTCTTTTTGACTATACAATTTGCACAATTTTACTTAAATTGTACTGCTACAATTCTTTATCTATAGCTAATAAACTCCTATTATTACTATTATGGAAGCGATGCATCAGCATATTAAGTAACAAAATTTCAATCAAAACAGTTTTGATGAGGTCGTCAATCTATCAAATGGCTCCCCTGATTTGTTGGAAGAATTCCCTCAATCCGAGGTTGAAGTGATGTTTCTCCGGCCGATACTCATCTATGGCGCCCTCACCTGGTCCAACTCTTGTCAGTCGCAGATCAAAAGACTCGGCGTTCTGGAGCACAGGCTCTTGCGCATCATAGTCGCAGCGTCCTGGTTCGTTACTAACGTGAAGATTAACAGAGATTTAGACATACCATCTTTGTACGATCATGCACTGGCGCTGGCCAAAAACATTCTCAAGTCTCACTCTAAAGAGATGGGTTTATGGACAATCGAATCCATCAAGGATGATTCGAGAGTTACCAGCTCTAAAACGGCAACAAATACAACATAGTTGTGGAGAATCATCGCGTGAAAGTGTCGACCATTAGCATGACATAGGAATATTTAACAGGTTGACCGCTACAATATACGTATATTAAATGTTTTTAAAGGCTATATCTACTAATCTAGATATTAAGTTTTTTGCCTTGTCTGTGAATTACGCTTTCTTGACATATACTAATGTAGTCTTCAGGCTTTCACGGCCGCTGTTGATGGCTGCTCTTCGATTCTCGGGTTCTTTGCCGTGTAGAAAGGTTGTAGTACTTGACGTTTCGATCATCTTGTCGTGATCTTCTTCAGAAGTGAAGTGATGGCTTCTCTGTAGACTCTTCTCCAGTAACGTGGTTCTGTTGCTAGTTTCTTGCATTTGACGAAATTGATTCCGTGTTTGGTGTTTGTAGTGTTCTGCTATTGCTGATTTGAAGGTATATTCGTACTTAGTATCTCGTATATGTTCTTTTAAACTGGTGCTGATGTTTCTGGCTGTTTATCCGATGTACACTTTTCCACAAGTGCAGGGAATCTCGTACACTCCTGGATTCTGGAGCGGAGGTGTATGATCTAGCATTTCACTTCTGAAGAAGACCACGACAAGATGATGGAAACGTCAAGTACCACAATCTTTCTACACGGCAGAGAACCCGAGAACCGAAGAGCAGCCATTGACGTATAGGTACTGTTTTTGCTATAAACCCTTCATCTTTAACCTTATTATTACAGTCAAATAAAAAATAATTCTTACAAATAACTCCTATATTATAAATATTGTTGCCTAATCTCTTAGGAAAGATCGCTAAGTATGACCGATGAGGTATGACCGCGAGGGCGTGGTAAACCTCTCAGGGTCTCCCAAGCCCCGCCTGTGTCATAATGACCGTCTAGCAAATTTTGTAAAATAACTAAATAAAAATAGCACCGTAGATGATTTGATCTATAACATATGTTTTTTAATGTGCCATAAGAGTCCCAAAAATGCAAATGGCGTCAGAAGGAATTTTTAGAATGACAATTTAAACATGAGAAGGTATCAGCCAGGACCCAGAAACAAAATCAAAATCAATGGTGTTAGTGCATAAAGGGTTTCCATCGTCAAGAAAAAGCAAAGACTTAACCACCTGTTGGAAATTTAATGGCAACAGTTTTCTGGGATACTAAGGGCATCCTCTTTATCGAATATATGTCTTGAAGAACCATGATAAATGCCAACACTTATGGGAATTTTTAAAGAACTTGCAAAAAGCAATTAATCAGAAACGTCCAGATTTTTGTAATCTAGTAGTTTTTCTGTGGTGCAACAATGCTTCGTGGTACATACGTCTTCGAGGACACTTTTTTACAGCTCAAGAATGACCAAAGCATAAAATCTACTACCTAGAAATTACCACATGATTAATACCAACTAGAACACGGGTCGATGGCCGCAGTGGTTAGGCGGCTGACTATTGTCGTGAGAGGACGATAGGTGCCGGGGTTCAATTCTCTGGAGGGACGGTGACATTTTTTCAGAGAGTTTAATCCCGGATCGACTTGCCATTCGCTGTTGGGAGCAAAGTGATTAACAGCGCGGCATCATAAAAGGCGATATGATGCTGTCACAAAGCCATTTAAACACAACTTACACACACTAAACTACACCGCAAGAGTTGCAGTGATAGCCAGACAAGTAATACAGCTTACGGAGTCACTGCAACTAAGCACCCACCACACATTAAAAAAAAAAAAAAAAAAAAAAAAAGTATTGCATATCAATCGTTTTTCAGTAGTTGTTTCCATTTTTTGACATTAAATACACATTAATACACAACTTGTATATAACAGTGATTACTGATTAGTTAACCTATTCAAAAATACATCATATTTTATCTCAATGGTAAACCTTTTTTTTTCCCACAATGCATTGCGCGTGTAGATCACATAAAAAGAACCGTTCTTCGCTTTTAATACGCAGAACATCGCGAAGCACACAATTTTATTCCTCCACTCCTTCACGTTGCCAATTAGGGAATAGTGTGTTGAATGGTCCTCACGGACCGTCGATCTTGAATCGACTTCCTACGCGCTGCTCTCTTAGTACTATATATAGGTACACACAGATACAGATAGAGGTGGAACTGCAATATTAAAGCAGCAGCAAGAGCAACAGTAGCAGGAGTAGCGATCCACCTAGTCGCTAATTTACCTGATTGCTGATCCCCCGTTTTATCTTTGTGCAGTGGCAAACTAGATGGCGTACCTATCTACCTGTATATTCCGGACTCCGGACCGAATACGGATGAGCTTCAATTAGTCATAATGCTCCTTGACTCGCTTGTTACGCTACACGGGATATGAATGCGAGTACTCGTGCGATGATCACGTCACGATGGCACCACCTACTACTATGTACTACTACTTCTATTACCGTGTATACGATTTGCTGCTGCTTATGTGCTGGATGAGCGGACGTTCCTGCTTCAGCTATTACATTCCTAAAACTATCTTGTTCGTTGAAATAGTGAAGTGAATTACTTACTTTGACGATGCTCGCCATTGAAAAGATTTACCTTTTAATCCCCCTTAAAGGTCAAGATTTATTTGATTATTTGAATACCTATAAAATATTATACGAAACGATGAGTCATTTCCTCCTTTCCTTTCCTCTCATTATCGCCATCCCAAGTTACGTTACTTTACAATTTGCACTCGTTTATTGTCGCGGCACGGCACACTGGTTATTTACCCAAGGGAAAAATTGCATACGTTACAGTAACAAGTGAATGCAACCACAAAGCGTAATGTCCGTAATAAGCCTTTGCAATGAACACGACGGACCCTTTCACGTCCTATTTTATACGGCCGTCGTTCTCACCCTTCCTACCCTTTTTCGCGAAATAATGAATCAGGATTTCAGTCGTTTGCGCGATTTGTATCGCCTCCTATAACGAACTTGATACAAAAATATCTTTTACGTTTTTATTAAAGCTTCCTCTTTAAAGCGGTCGCAGCAGCTAGCGCTATATAACTTGTATGTAACATAATAAACGTATCCTGAAACGTTTTGACCCTCGTCTGGACATCAACAAAAGTTCGGTACACTTGTGAGTCAATCCGGGCGAATCTAATTAACGAACAAACAGAGAACCGTTTGATTTAATCCAATGTCAACCAATTAATTACCGAATCATCAACAAGTCAGGAACACTATAATTTGTGGTGATCCCCGTTGCTGCTGGCGTTGACATGGAGACAATGTGGAATTCTGTGACGATGATAGATGGTGCATCCGGCCAACGCCATGATGGATGTTTTAACCGCATCCGTATACGCGAACACACCAACACATATGGAACGTTACGTGGAAGTAGAAATATCTTTACGCGTATATAGATCTCGTACAGCAAGGCAGAAATGTTTTATTCCGTAGCATATCAACAAAGGACGTCAAAATATTTCTAACAGCTGTCAAATTCTAATTACAGTAATTTTTTCATTCGGTACTTCAACATTTCCAGATTTGAGTTAGTTTTTTTTAGGAGCAGTGAAGCTACAAAAGCAATTATTTTATTTGTGGTATAAATCGATATTAAAGTATTTTTGACATCTGTCAAACAAACATTTCTGTCAAACTAGAAATGAATGTTTTCTTTTTAATTTGGCGAATGCTTCCGAGCTGTCAAAACTGTAAAGGCAGTAATTTTTGACGGTCCTGACGATTGACAGCTGTCACTTTTCACTGCGAATTATTGTTTTACAATGTCATATTTCTTTTAGTGCTCTTAATATCAGCTCTTCCTACGTCTTTAAAATATCTCCTCTTATTTTCTTAGTATTTATTTATACTTGTCCACACTCCACACTCTAAGCCACATTCCGGTTAATATTTATTAAAGAAAATATATTTTGACGTCTTCTCTATTTTATACTTGTCTTTTTCGAAATTTCATTTCTATTCTTCTTTTTTTATATTCAGTAAATCTCCATGGATCCCTCCCATCAAGTGGTTTTCAGATTTTCAAAAAAAAAATGTAATGCCAATTTTGACATGTATTACGTGACATAGATTATTTTTTTATAGTTTAATAAAGATTCAAATAAATAAATAAATCAATTAAATTACAAATCTATTTAAATATTCCAAACATCAATACAGAATATAAGCAAAATACAATACAAGATCATAACAATATATATGTATTTTTGAAAGTTGTGAGAGCTGTCAAAATACTTCTGACATCTTTTAATTTGTAACAAATAGTTATTTTACGAGTTTGAAAATTTCAACTATTAAAACACTTCTGACAGCTGTAAGATTAGTTGTTTCCTACAATTCTTAATGCTGCAAGCATCAATAACTTTCTGACACCTGTCAAATTATAAAAATATGTTTGTTTCTCTATATTGAGATCGAAGCTATAGCTGCAAATAGCAATAGTAGTAAAAACAAACTTGTATAAAACACAGTTCGCACAGCTGTGAACTAGTGAACATACTTTTTATTTCCGTTTTCTTGTTTTAATTATGACGCTTGTAATTATCAAAATGTTCCTGAAAGCTGTCCAACTATAAAATCCGTTATTTTTGTTTGAAATCTATGAAACTACAACTGTGGTAACCTTCCTTCTCGTTTTAGCGGATGCTAGAGTAAACAATACCTTTGAGAGTTGTCAAGCTATGAAAGCAGTAATTTTCGACAAGGTTAACAGATATAACTGTCAAACTATTTCTGAAATTTAAAAATTATAACCATAAAAACACTTTATGACAGATGTAAAAATGTAAAAATGGTTGTTTTCTGATTTTGACAGTACTGCTATTAATGATAGCTCTATGTGTGTAGCTGTCAAAAACGCACTCAACAGTTCTAATATTTTGAGTGCTGAAAATTTATGACAGCTGTCAAGTTGTAAAAATATTTATTTAATTCCTATTTTGACGGTTATAACTATCAAAAATACTTATTTCATTTTTATTAGGTGAAAGGAACAGTTGAAATACTTCTGCAAGTTGGCGAACTATGCAACAAGTGATATCTATCGGTTTTAACAGATATAACTGTCAAAATATTTCTGGTAGCTGTAAATATGTAAGAATTCATTGTTTTCTTATTTTGACAGTACTGCTATCAATGAGAGCTATATGTCCAAAACGTACCCGACAGTTCTAATATTTTGAGTGCTGAAAATTAGTGACAGCTGTCAAGTTGTGAAAATATTTATTTAATTCCTATTTTGACGGTTATACCTATCAAACATACTTATTTCATTCTTATTTGGTGAAATGAAGTTGTCAAACTATACAACGAGTGATATATGTCTGTGTAGTAAATTGTTGTTTTCTGATTTTGACAGTACTGCTATCAAAATGTATAAAATGATAGCTGTCAAAATAGAAAAACAATTATTTTTCGTAATTTCAACATAATCAGGCTCTCTATGATTTTTTGTTTGAAAACTATGACGTCGTAAATGTTGTTATTTCATTCTTGTTCTGGTGAATGCAACAGCCACTTTTAATTTCTGACAGCTGTCAAATTATAACAGCAGTAATTTCGACGGTTTTTAAGAGGTGCAATCTTCCACATATACATACCTAAGGGCTCACAAATTTTAAATACAGGAATTTCCATTCAAATTTGGCTGTATACAGGTGTCAAATAACCGCACATGACAGCTGTAATATTTTGAATACCGAAAATTTCTGATAGGTGTCAAACTGTAAAAATTGTTGTTTTCTTATTTTGACATCAAATTATTTCTGATAGCTGTCGAAATATACCTAAACACAATTATTTTTTACAACTTCAACAAAGACTTATTTCTGACATTTCTGAAAACTGTACCTGTCAAAACTTTTCTAACAGCTAGCTCCTAATTTATATACCTAATCATAAAAACAGGAATTTTGGACAGTGTTAATAGGTCCAAATGTTTCTAACAGCTGTCAACTTATAAATGCATTTGACCACTGTAGCTGTCAAAATCTAAGATATTTTTGCAATTTGATTATTTTTTATAATTTAAACATAGTCGGAGGTATAGTTTTTAAAACTGAAGCTATGAAAATAGATATTTCTTTTTTGTTCTGGCAGTGCAACATTTAAACATCTTTGACAGCTGTCAAACTATAACACCAGATATTTTTCTACAATTTTAACATAGTTATAGCAGTGTACATGTTTCTAAAAGTCATCAAATTATAACGCAATATTTTCGTTTCAAATTAAACAATTGTAGAATTATAAAAAATATTTTCTACAGTTGACAAGACTTGTATCTTGATGATTTTTTTTGAGCTGTCAAATCATAACGTACATGTATTTTTACTCTGTTAGTGGATACAACAATTAAAACACGTCTGTTTGTTACAACTTTTTTCTGAAGCCCTCAAGCTACATCTATCGGTTTTAATAGTTATTACTGTAACGATATTTTTGACAGCTGTCAAAGAGTATTGTTATCGATTGATAATTATATCCTCGAATAATTCTGTGACCTAATACATTTTTGTATTGCTGCACATGACGCATAAACCTGCATAGTTTCATGTGCCTGTCATTTCTGAAATATCTAGATGCAATCCGAAATTTTGCCGTTATCTGCGACTGTCGACCGGATTTATATATGTGGACGTCCAACCTATGTTTGAATAAATACCGCTGTGATTTATAGTTGATATCTGTCGTTCTCCGAAAATCGTAGCTCTAAAACAATATTGTATAGTAGAGGCATCGATAGGAACGTACACATTTTTGCTTTTCTGTTTGGAGCTCCTTTTAACTAAAAAGCGTTTCAATCATTTACGAATCCGTATACAATAGTAGAGATTTCCTACTTGATTCTAACCACAAAATCAGACACAATCGTGTATATATATAGGAATATGGTAGAGTGATACAAATGAAATTAAATTCGCATCTGTCACGGATATGAAAGCCTGCGATTGTTACGTTACGAATTAAGTAAACCCTGGACAGACTTAAACCAGTTAGCATAGAAAACCTCCAAAGCGTGAACGGAGCCACCGAAATATACGGCCGTGCACACACACACACACACACCATCATCACCATCACCATCACCATCGGTTGCTTGTACCGACTGGACGAATCATAATGACGGCACCATGAAGGGTAGCACAGGGGATTGTTACGCAATTTCACCCCCGTCAGATTATATGCTGGAATGGATTCGAATAGATTGTCATTTTTTCTTCTGCGAGGCTGTCTCGAATAATGATCGTTGTTTAACCGCGGTGAACATCTTCAAAAGGATAAAAATTTTTTAATAAGTTTCCAGATTTAATTCAGTTGTGCAGAAGAAGAAATCAATCAATTTATTATAGTGCTACGAAAGGAAGCTATGATGGCTGCATGTATAATATTATTGCCGTGGGATGAATGCTGTAATGGCAATAATAAAATATCGTAGGTGTCATTTGGCAATCTCGCCCAAGGCTATAAAATATTTGCAAAGCGCTGCGAAGGGGGAGGACTTTACATATTTCCGAGAACCCGAAACGGGATGAGGAGAAGGGGGTGGTTGACGTGAGAGGCCCGGGGATTCGAAAACAACGTCATTACACAATGGATATAACAAGTTATTTCTTTGTTAGTGATTTATAGATCTTGGTAGCGCTGCCTATGCTAATGGCAACATTTATATACGTCTGCCTTCGGTATAACTTATAGCTTTTAACAGTTAATTTGTTACTTTGATTTACGTGCTTTTTGATTTATACCCTTTCTCGTGAATTTTTTTTTCCACCGTCTTTCTCCTTCTCTGCCGGTTTTTCTATCATCCGGAGAACGATTTTACATATCAAGGTTATAAAGCTCCGTTCCAGACGGACAATAATGATTTCCGCATCAACGAAATTGGTTTTTATGGTAATTAATGAGCTTCAGATTGCTTAAGAATCGGAAGTAAGATAAATGGTGAGCTGAGTAGCTTTTTTAGTATTATTTAATTGGATAAATATAATTTATAATCTCAAGAAAAAATTATAAAGTTGAAGATTTTGGCGTTTTTATAGTTAGAACATTGACTTCCTCATTTTGACTTAATTCTAGTCAATTTTTTTCTGAAACTCTCATGGTACATATTAGGTAAGAATCAGATTACTATCAGATTTTGATTTGGCGATTAGGGAACTGATTGTACCTATTCTATAAAGTAGCTAATAACTTTTGAAAACTTAACCTTGCTCTGGGAAAAAAAGAAGCAATAATGGAGCGTACTCATCATTATCACCAGGATTATCAAACTCGTGGATGCATTCATGTTGCAAAAAGGAAGGTAACCCGAAATAGTTTGGGATTTAGTAAAGGAATAATATCTGATTACATATTTCCATTCTTAAAAAATATAAAATTTGATTTAGGTAAATTACCAGATTTTGCTCAAAAAATAAAAGATCTTTTTAAATCAAAAAATTATACTTTTGATCATTTAATCGATATTTATAATTTTATTCCTGAAGAGGATGTTGACCTTAAAAAATCAGTATTATCTTTGATTAGTAAATACAAATATCAATGATTTTAAATCGAAATTTATTTTTTAAATTCCAACAGAATAATAAATGCATGAAATATTTGAAAACAATAATTGATAATAAAATTATTAAAAGATTCATATTAAAACATGAGTTTTTAAAGAAAAAGATCATGCTGATACGAGGGAGCGTTTTTATATTCGCGGAATGAGCGGGTTGTAGGGGTGATTAGGCGCATTGGGGGCGTGGCCTGTGCAGAGACTCATAATTAGTATAAATACGAAGTTTCATTGTTATTAAACAGTTAGTCTTTGAGCTATCGTCAACCAAGTAACATAATCAGGAGTGAAAAGTGAAATATGGAAAAAATCGAATATCGTGCCGTTATAAAGTTCCTTACCAGGCAAGGAAAATCAGTCGCGACCATAATGAATGAGTCATTGGTTTACGGCGGCTCTTCTCCAGGGAAAACCATGGTGTACAAGTGGCATAGTTTATTTAAACAAGGAAGGGAATCCCTTGAAGACGACCCGAGGCCGGGCAGGACCATTGAGGTGACCACGCCAACACTTATCCAAACAGTTGAAAAAATTGTACTCGAAGATGCTCGACTAACGAAGAAACAACTCGCAGAAATGGTTGGAGTATCCGATACAACAATTTTTAAAATCCTACGCGATCATCTCGGCATGACTAAGGTCAGCGCAAGATGGGTGCCGAGAATGCTCACGCCGCCGCAAAAACAACAGCGCGTAGAGTGTTCGCGTGCCTTTTTGGACCTCTGTAATGAAGACAAGGATGGTGTGTATTGAGTCGAATTGTTACTGGAAACGAAACTTGGGTTCATCATTATGAACATGAGTCCAAACAAGACTCCATGCAGTGGCATAAAAAGGGCACAGCACCTCCCAAGTGACACAATCAGCTGGGAAACTCATGGCAACGGTATTTTGGGACTCGGAAGGAATATTGTTGATTGATTATAAAGATAAAGGTGTTTCTATAACCGGAGAATATTACGCTTCAATATTAGAGCGACTAAAAGAAGCCATTAAAGAGAAAAGACGGGGAAAATTGACGAAAGGTGTGCTGCTTTTGCACGACAATGCGCCCGTCCACAAGAGCCGCGTTGCGTTAGCTGCCCTGCATAAGGTGGGCTTCGAAATTGTGAATCACCCACCCTACAGCCCAGACCTGGCCGCGAGTGATTATTACCTGTTTCCGAAAATGAAAAAAGAGCTGCGGGGTAAAAATTTTACTGCCGATGATGAAGTCAAGGAGGCAGTTTCGGCGTATTTTGCAGATAAAGAGAAATCATTTTTTTATGAGGGTATAAATAAATTAATTGAAAGATGTAAAAAATGTATCCGTCTTGCAGGTGAATATATTGAAAAAGAAAAATAATTTGGTTTTTTTATTTCCACCCCTTATCCCCCATTCCGCGAATATAAAAACGCTCCCTCGTATAATTGAAGAATCAATCGATTATGCTGGTACATTTTTCTTAATTAATTCATTCATTAGAAGAAGAGAGGATGACATAGAAGATCATCAAGATGATTATAAAAATATTGTTGAAATTCCAATTGGTGGAATTGATATTAGAATTCCAATGAAATATATGTTGGCAAAATGCTCTCAACCAAATATAGTTTATTGTGAATCAATTATTTTCAGAATTGATTTTTATTCTCAATCACAAATATTAGTTAATAAATTATCTGAAAGGAAAAGGTGACAACAAGGTCACATTAAACAAAGGATTCATTTGTAATGATATTAAATAGAATAAATGATTGATCGATCTTCGATTTCGCAGCGAACTCTCGCTGAACTAAAAATTATTTTTTATAATATCAATTTTAATGCAAAATTGCTAAATGGTGTTTATCATATATTAATATTCAGTCATGATAATAATAAAAAAATAAAATATTCAAATTATAATAATTTATATTCTAGACTAGATGTTCAAAATTTATATTCGATATTTCATGTTAATAAACAAATAAATGTTTTTAAGAAGCATGTACCTATATGTATATGGAAGTGTTTGTCTTGTTAAGATTAATACAAACAAAAAAATCTAAATATACTAATTGGAAATGAAGTAAATTATTATTATAATTGTTTAGTAAATTTATTTTCAAATGAGTATTATAATCAATGGAAATTCAAATAATAATCCGGTTGAATATTTTAGTATTGATTTACCATCTGCACCATGATGACATTATTACAGTAGATTGATTGAAGAATTAAAATCGTATAAATATAATAAGTTTGAACCAATAATAAATTAAGTAAAAAATTATAAAACAGTATTAGAAAATTATTATAAAATAAATATTAAATTATCAGTAGCAAAACTAGAAAAGAAACAACAGATTAGAGAAGAATTAGAAGGATTTGTAAAAGAACTAAAGTATTACAGGATGAGATTAAGTAATTACATTAAGAAGTAATATATTAAAAGTAAGATAAAAAAGGATAGTTTTAAAATAAGCTAGTAGCTAGTAAGCTTGTTATAAATAAATATTTAATTTTTTTATTTTCCTTATACAATTGATTTGTAATCATTTATTGGTAATTGAAAGAGTATTTGACAAACGTCTTTTTGCCCTTTGTCTGTCAACATATCTAATGATTGGCTGCTTACTAAATAAATTATTAATTTTATCTTCATCATAATGATTGACATTTTTTAGTTATTCTTCTAGCACATTTATTTTATTATCCTTATATTCAATTTCTTCATCCATTTTCTCAATTTATTGTGTCAACTGCAGCAATTCCTAATTAATTCTTTTAAAATTCGATTTTCAGCATATAGCTGTTCTGATGCTTTTAATTTTGATCCAACAGATAATTTATTAAATTCAATACAATCTGCTTTAATTTTTTTTTTGTATACCTAATTCTCAATTGATTTTTATCTGTACTATCGATCAATGACATTATTTACTATAGATAAAGGTTTAAAGCTTTATTAAAATTTTCTTCAAAATTTTGATCATGCAATGTGTTTGGATTGTCTTTTAATCTCTTTGCATTCTTTTGCGTTTTTTTTTTGCGGACAACTGCGGACGAATGCGACCCACCCTCTTTTTATTTTATAGGGAATGAGAACTTGTGGTTGTATCAGGATTTACTTGAATTGATTTAATTTTTGGATCTTGTTTAATTAATATTAATGCTGAATCTAAGGTTTTTTATGATACTTTTTTCTCTTTTATAAATGTTCTTTTCGAAATATTTTCTTTAGACAGTTTATTTAAATATTCGGTTGCTAAATTTATTTTATAATTTTTTGCATCATTTTTTACAATGGACTACAACATTGCATTTATTATATTTTTTAATGACATTGCTATTGATTTATTTATTGATAACATTACTAACATTACTGATATTTATTATAAATATATTTTTAGTCGCAGAGATTTAATTATTAATAAATACTAATTAATACTAATGATGACTAATAGTGATCTACCAAAGAGAAAGTTCGTTCGAAAGTTCAGTTTCGCATTGCACTCGGAGTTCTAAGACGTCTGACACCATTCAGCTCATCGTACAACCACTCACACGACACAAACACTGGGTCAAAAATACAGAAAGAATACACTTACCTTACAAAATGTTCTAATCCAGTCTTATACGTTGATGTCATGTCAAATTTGCATCCTTTCCGAGGAATTTCCAATTACAATGCCCATAAAATCCGGTATATCAGAAACTCAAACCTTAGTAGTAAGAATTATGATTGTATAGTTAAACTGTAAATAATATTGTGAAAGAGTGGGAAAAATTAAAGAAAAAAACCCGTTAGCATTTTAAAAAACTCACTGATAAAATCAGATTCTAGAACTCGCTGAATAACATTTCGCAGGTAACAGGCTAGGTTTGAGAATGATCTTAGGTATTCAATAACACGTTCTACACCATGTTTTCACCAGCAAATTTCCATTTAAAAGAGAATTTTCTATTCAACATTGGAGCTGACAGGTACATTTTATTTAAAAAAGGAAACATATTTAATTTGCGAAATTCCGAATATAGACTTATTTTTACCCGGAGAATTCGTTTTTCCACCTCATTTTCTTATCCAAAAAGAGATTTTCGAAATATTTTCCAGTGTTTTAAAAGGAAAAACGATGTTCATTTGTTTTCTTTAATCACACCGCATTTCCACCAATCACAGCCTTGAGTTTGCAGATTTTCTTATTAATTTCCATAGAAACATAGAAACAAACAATAGATACGTTTCTAACTTTGAAGTCATACAGACGCACAATTTTTGAGCTCCGCCAAAATTCCTAACCTTACTTTTGATCCAATAGTTTTTTAAAGGTTAAACTTCAAAATTCTAACCTAAAACCGTTATCTAAAGAGATATATGAAATATTTAAAAAAAAAGGTGAATTTGAGATTTAAAACTAACCAGAAAAATATTTCCCGAACTGACTTTACAAATGAATTGATCTTCCTTCGGTTTCCAAACACCCTCTCATCGAGAATTCCCATCAAAAGCTGTCAAGTCCAACCGTAGTACATCCCGGACCGAAAAGGTTAGTCAGAAATAAAAATCATCCTCGTGTTATTGAGTTCTTCCTGTAGTTTGTATTTATTTGATTTTCGATTATCTACTGATTTATTTATTAATTGTGTAAACATTTTGTAAAGGGGGCGAGTTCTGATTTCCGATTCTACTTGATTAATGGGTTGCCTACGTATAGCATAGCTAGTTATTTGAATTATCAGCGACATCGGGTAGTCACAGACCATAATATTAATCGTGAAGCATTTTTCCTCCTTTTTTTTTAGTATAAGTAATTGTATAATCTAATTTAGGGTAAACCTGCAGAATCCAGCTCCCATTTAAATTTCCCGCTACGAATATAGTAAACAACCTGCAACGTTGCCAAATTTTAGTTTTTTTGTGGCTTGGCTTGTGTTGTATTGTCATTATATTGTGATATTTAATTAATTTCATTTAATTAATTTCAGTTAAGTTATTTCTTTCTTAATTTGTTGAAATGGCAGGTAGAGGAGGAATTGCGAGACATTGGATTGTTGAAGAGGAGGAAATATTAGGAATAAATCACATCTGTGAAGAAAAGGTTACGTTTAGAAATATTATTTTCCCTGACAAAATTAATATTATCATGTGGTTAGTTAAACATAGCTTAATAAAACATTCAAATAACTGTGTAGAATGCAAAGTGCCTAGGTCATTCGTAAAAAGAGTGACCTTAGTGATTGTTATCGGTGGCCATGTAAAATATGTCGTAAAGCTTTAAGTATTCGATCCTGGCGAGCACACAATGGTATCGAGGATATGGATGGTGGTGCGTATGAACATTGTGTTGTTGTGCATCAACAGAATTTTGTTGATCCCGATGATCGCACTGTTCATACACAGAACGTGGAGAACATGTGGATGCGTGCCAAGAGGAAGCTTCGTCGGCAGTTTAGAACTTCTGAAGACCTCTTCGAGTCCTACTTACATGAATTTATATGGCGTAATCAATTTAATCATAGTTCAATTTTTTCAGAATTTATTATAGCTCTTCGTGAACAGTATCCATTGTAATTTATAATTTTAACTGCTGCTGTGTTTGTTTTATATAGTTGATATTCTATTTTATTAATTGATATATGGTTCGTCTTGGTACAAAATCACTTTGCAGTTATATTAACAAATATTCACACAGTCCGGAACCCACAATCCCATATATCCATGTTTTCCTAGTTATTTTTGTTGATAGGCATGGTATTTACAAAATAAATTAGTTTAGTTGTATATATCGTTTGATTAACCTATAAATATAAAAATAAATATAAAATAACCTATAAATTGATCTATACCAGCATTCTTTCTGACAGTATGCGTTTGGCAACGTTACTCGTATATTCATTGGTTATGCGCATGCGTAAATGCGTTCATTATGTCAGTTTAAATGGGAGCTGGATTCTGCAGGTTTACCTAATTTAGTCTTTAACAAATTACATTTAGATCGTATCTGGTTTTCTTAATTTTTTTGATTTCACTTTTCAAAAATAAAATAAACAGATTTTTTTTTTATTGGATATTTTTATTGTTATTGAATTGTTAAAAATAATAATAATACAAATTGTACGCGTATCCGCGAACCCAATGCACGACCCATTCCAATTTCGTATCAGAAACACACCGTAGTACAGTAGATACGAAAAACATAGTATTCCAAATGAATTGAGAACACACAGTCTTAATATATTTGATTACTCTTGATGATAAATCAATTAATGACTGTTTGAATAATTATAGTAAAACTGATGGATTCTACACAATTGATAAAAATGGTAGTTGCTTTTCAACAAAATTATGTGATTACAAATATAAAAATAGATTGAAAGCAGTTGGTAGAAACACTGAAGATGAATATAAAAATAATATTAATAACACAAATGTAATTTATAAAGCATATAAAAATGCTGGAGCAGATGGTGCTAAAAAAACAATAAACATTACAGATTCATAAATTATTTTGATTTATTTAATTGATAAATGTAAAAGTGATAATAACATAGAATTATAACAAATATTGACTTGGAAAATATTAAAAAAAAAGTAACATAATAATTACAAAAATTTCAAAATTCTAATGATGTAAATTGCGGTTGGTGGTGTATATTATTTTTATATGTATGTTACTTAACGTCAGAGAAAAAATATTCATGATTTTGTTTCAAATAATGGAGGATCTTGTATATTTAATAATTTCTTAATTTCTTGTTTACTTTTATCAAAACACAGTAATGGTATATCATCTTCACAATCTGAATCTTCTTTGTTAGTTATATTCATAAAAGCTCTAATATTTTTTTCTATTGTGTCTTTATCTTTTTGAGACAATGTTTTCTTTAAATTAATTGGATGTTGATTAGGCAGTTTTAATGGTAACGACTTACCTTTAATTTTATCATCTATTGTGTCAACAACCTTATTTAAAATGTTTGTTAATCCTGGTCCAGTTGCTGCTGCTAATATAGGAATTAAAAAATTTATAAAACCACCATGTATTTCACCTCCTTCAACTATTTTTGATTTATCTTGTAAAATTATTGATGAGCCTTTTTTAATTGTAATACTCATTTATATAAATAAAATAAAGGTTAAATAAGAGAAAAATTGTGTTCTTAGATTCTAGAAATAGATAGAGTTGTATGAAATATAATACAATGAAGATGTCTTTTCAAACTAAGCTCTAAATAAAGTGTAAATTATAACTATACAAAAATTAGTCATGGAAACGTAGTGTATGAAATTTGAGGGTTTCTTTTTGCAATTTTATATTAAAGAAGGTATCAAAATTCGACTATTATTTTCTCTCATGCACTTTTATTTTAAATGCCTCGTTTAGTTAAAAATGTATAAAAATACTAACACATTTTTATGTAGTATTATACATATGTGTGTATCGATAAGTCACTGCAGAATTCAGCCCCAAATACCGAAATAAATCATATATCAATGCATTTTGTAAACTCTAACAATTATGTTCGAGGACTAGGAAAAATGGGGAAAGTTTCAAAATAGAATATAAACTGTAACGTACTAAACGTATGTTTATAGCGGGAAATTCAAATGGGAGCTGGATTCTACAGTTTTACCAACATGTCATATAAGACATAAGCAATCTCTTGCAAGGTATGTTGAAAATTTAATGGAATTGTATCAAAATTAAAATATATGAGATGTAAATAAATATGATTTAGGTTATACTTGCTCTACCTTATGATCAATAGCGAAACTACATAGCAAAAGTTACTTATAATTTGCAACCTTACTGACAATAATACACAATCACAACCTGATACCGCTAACACAATCACATCACCACATCACATATTATAACATAACCAAATATATTTACGATAATACGTAGACAAAATTATAATAATTTAGAAATACTCTAGCTGTTAAAAATGGGGTAAGTATGAAGTTTAATATATTTATACACAGTGAGTCGTTAAGAATGGGAAATCTGGAAACTGGGAATAGTAGAGCCTAAAATATGAGGATTAACCGTGGCATGCCTTATACAAATGTTGCTCGTTTAAGAGATACAGGGTGTTCAAGTTAATGATTTCATTTCTAAATTTTCCAATAACTCAGCAAGTTTTTATAGAATCAACTTGAAAATTGCATTATTTGTTATTATTTATTATTTACCTGAGCTTCGTATTTAAGAATCAAAAATTGTATTAATAAGCCGAACTGCATTGAAACTTTAGAAGGCAAATATCTCGAAAACAAGATCATGATATCAACATCAAACAAGTATGTATTTTTCATGTAAAAAAGGTTGCTCTTTCAAATTCTCGATTCAGTTTATGTGATTCTACACGCACAAAAAAGATAAGCATCGATTTATATATTCAGCAGTGTGTAATCAGCGCCACCTATGATCAACGTTAAAATTGATGTCAAATTCTTGCTCATCATGCTGAAAAACATAATAGTACCAATTTTCAAGTTGATTCTATAAAAACTTGCTGAGTTATTGGAAAATTTAGAAATGAAATTATTAAGTTGAACAGCCTGTATCTCTTAAACGAGCGACATTTGTATAAGGCATGCCGCGATCAATCCTCATATTTTAGGGTCTATGTACTATTCCCAGTTTCCAGATTTCCCATTCTTAACGACTCACTGTGTATATGCACATAAGTAAGCACTTTTTTTATTGGAACTGTTTTAGTAAAATGGAAAAAAATATGGTGTTTCTTTAGGAAAGTTACAAGAATTAAAAAACTACCAAACAAGGAATATCACACAAAATCTCAGAATGTCGAATACAGTAGATGTTTCCTTAAGTGATTGCGATAGAACTAAAAATATACAAAATTGCATTTTAAACTTTAAAAATAATGGGATGTATGTCAAAAATTCTGTCGGACAAGATACAGGAATATATATTCCACTATCTGACATTGTGATGCAAAATATATCTGCATTAAAAATTAGTTTGCAGATGAAACCTAGTTTCCATGTTGAAGTGATAACTTTAAAATTCTCGAATGAAGAAGAGAAAAATAAAATATTAAAAATGCTTCCACCACCAGCAAGACGACCTACTGTCTACGACATGTAAGTAACAATTAAAACAATGATTTTAAATAACTTTTTCTGATTACATTTGATTCTAGATCTTCCTCATCATCGTCATCCGATTGGAACGACTCAGGTCGTGGAAAAACACGTTTATCCTCAGAGGAGAATTAAAATTTAATTTTACATTTAAGAATTATATTTCTCCAAACATGTTTTTTTTAATTCTTCAATTTTTTGCTATTTCCTATTTCATTAATATATTTATTTTATTTTCTATTGTAGAATTTTTTTTGCTACATTTACGTTTTTTTTTCCTTAATAAAAAAATCCAGGTATCAAAAGTCGTATGTAACGAAAGCTATGTTTATCTTCAGCTGAAAGATATTGGCATATACGGTTGCTATATCTCTCCTAACATGCCGGTGCAAGAATTTACAACTTGTGTTGATAATATGATGAATAACATTCACACAAACAGTGAAGATGCAATTGTATTGGATGACATCAACTCCAAGTCTGTCTACTGGGGTTGCTCGATAAATGAATGTAGGGGCGGCTACTGGATGGAGTGGATAGCGAAACTTAACCTAGTGGTAATCAACACAGGCAAAGCACCGACCTTTCGCAGAGGAAATAATGGAAGCTATATTAACGTCACATATGTTAAAGAATGGAAAGTGTTATAGACAGAAAACTTGACAGACCACTCCTATATCTTCTTTGAGAGGTGAGAAATAGTAGAACTGCAACAAGCGATTATAAAACGCAGTCAAAAAGAGAACAACTTTGTTGTGACTGGAATGCGTTTATTATCGAACTAGATCTCAGAGCAGCCACCATGAAACCTTAACGTCCCAGATAATGTAAGGGCAGAAATACGGAGTAGATATAGAGCCAGAAGAGAAAAATAATAAGAAGGATGTTGGGGGGTGTACCGCTGGAAAATGGGGTGTATAGAAGGCGAACCAATAAGGAAATAATTGAAGAACTGGAAAATGCTAAAGATAAAATGGCTGGGACACATATACAGGAAAAAATCAGAGGAAAATGCAAGAGCGCTGACAAAATGGAAAATGGACGGGAGAAGAGCGAGAGGCAGACTAAGAATGAGATGGATGGATGAGCTGGAAGAGGATCTGAAGAAGATGGGAATTAAAGACGGATGGAAAACGATGGTGCATGATAGAAGGAAGTGGAGAGAAATAACTATGAAAGCAAAAGAGAGAGACAATAAAATGATCTTTATCCCTATACAGTCACACACACATTCACGCCTATGGCTAATACATGTCTACTACTGGAAGAAAACAAGTCCTGCTGGAAGGATAAAATAAATTTCAATTGCTGTCCTTCCAGTAGGTTCAAACGCCGTGTACAGCTGTCCTTCAGGAAGATCCTTCTGGCAGGACAGATGCTTGGACGTTCTATCATTAACAATCTCGGATTAACCGGATTTGATAATCGTCCTTCTTTCATCTGGGTGGCGGGTTTTCTACCAACTTATTTGAAGTAATGAACTGTCCATTTTCAAATAAATTTTACAATTCCAAACAGTCGCTAACTTCTAAGCTCCTACACAAACACAGATGTTCAGGAGAACTTAATCATTCAACAATATAATGAATAGTATTGGAATCAGTCATCAATTATTTTGTTGGGGGTGGCAGCAAATCACAAATAAATAAACCAACATTTTTGGGCTTAACTTAACACGGAAATATAATCCTTTCAATTTCCATAAGAGGCAAGTTTTAGTAGTGCAGGCGAAAGTTTCATACTACAAAATAGAATAAAATCAAACATCATGGGGTTCTCGTTTCACCACGGCCACACCACCGCCACCAAAGCGCAATAAAGCATCCAATTTCGGAATCTCGTTTAGATCTGTAACGACATTTACTGTGATTTAGATGTATAGAGCGGTAAGGTAACGTGATTACGCGCTTTGGGACGGCATGCTGTGAAGAGGCCCACAGAACTACAAATATTAATAGAGTTGCAACACAATATGCACGCATCACCGGCCAGACAAATTGTTTTATAAAGTGATTACGCCGCGCAGCAGTTATCGGCTGCCTGCCATAATGTTGAGCGATATTCTGTGCCGCTCAAGATAGGATTGGAGTACTTGTGTTCCAATTGCCGTAGGGGATGAAATATACATCGTGTACACGCACCGAATTACGCCCCCTTCTAACTTCTCTACTTCTACTTAAAAATAATAAATTTTAAATAAATACATTGTTATAATTGGGTTGAAAATTGTGCTCGAGCTATTATCAATTTCTTCTCCTACACTATAATAGCGGTAGTGGTGGAATATGAGAAAGTATTCTGGAATTTATTGCGTGCGGAACGGGCCACATAAATCACGTAGAATTGATGATTGCAGGAGTCGACTCCGATTTTATGTCAGCTTTCCATGCTTCGTTCAACACGCTCCTTTTTCACGATCACAATGCCAGTTTGTTGCAAATATTTTATGTCTTTTCCATTCGTCTAGCTAGGCGGATACGTGCTCGTCTACGAAAACAAGTACGTATGTATATTATATAGCTGGTACTAACGTTGAATTACGTATGTTAAATACTATGTTTAATGCTCAACTTTAAGTTGTTCCATGGCGGTAATGTACGTAATAGGTACGGTTGTAGTTTGAAAAAATTAGTACTTTTAAAATAATCTCTTAAACAAAGCGACGACATTACAATGTTTCGGCCACCGGATGGTTAAAAATGATGCTACGACTGATTTCATGAATTTTGGCAGAATCTAATTTTTACTGACGAAGAAACTTTTCAATCTAGCAATAACGGCAAAATTCGCGTATATTGCCCTCCTAAATCGAAATTTAATGAAAGGTATGTTAATTTCAATGACAAATCGGGACGATTTTCAATAGCTGCTTGGGCATAGATTTCTTGGAGAAGAACAGGGGTATGTTAGAGAATTAAAGGACGCTTTACTGCCATGAGCTATAAGAACATGAAACCCTGAAAATAACTTTAAATTTCAACACGATAACAGTCCCATCCATACAGCACACATAATTGAAAATTGGTTACAAAATAACTACATTGACGTAATTCCTTGGGTGATTAAAGGGGCAGATGTAAATCCAAGAGAGAACGTCTGGGGTTGGATGGTGAAACGCATGCAACGAAACAGACTAAGATTTAGGAATACAGAAGAGCTGTGAGAGACCATTGAAGAAGATCCATTGGGAAGAATTATTTAATGAGCAGGATTATATACAAAATTTAATTTATTGGATGCTGGCGAGGTTGCATGCCATAAAGGGAAATGGTGGGGCAACTAGATATTAATATTTATTATAATTAGATCAGTTCATAAAATTATTAATAAAAAACAAACATATTTTTTTAATTAAACCTTGTCTATTCTACTCGTTGTTGTTTTAATTTAAACAATTTTGACTTATGACAAACATTTGTCAAATGAACTCGCATTCACAGTATTAAAAAAATTAAAATAATTAAGTTGTGTCAGTTTTACTGTTTTAGATCATAGATATTTATCATCAATTGTTAAAACAACTAATGTTTTATTTAAATTTTATTCCTGTTGTCTATTACAACTACTGCCAAATCTAAACAGTCTGACTGATTGTGAGTCTGACTCAAAGTAAACAGGATTCTGTCAATAGGGACGCTTCCGGTGGCGCCACCTATATGTGGGTTGTAAAAAATTCATGACGGTTCGTTCATTGGAAGCAGGGTTATATCGTCTCCAGGTCTCATATATCAGTATGTTTTTGTCATCGGTACAAAAATGAACATCAAACAAGAGTTAGAATTTTGTTTGATGTTCCCGTGGCAGATTTCATGAGTGGTATACGCGCTTTAAAAACGGTCGTGAAGACATCAATGACGTTCCATACGTCAGCCAGCAGACATTGGTGATTACACCACAGAGGAGCGAAAAAGTACGCCAAAAATTTAGCCAAAATCGTCGCTGCGTTTTATGGAAATTGAATTGGGAATGTCCAAAGATTCGATCTATCGCATTTTGGCCGACCATTTGGGTTATAGGAAGGTGTGTGCTCGCTTTGTGACTGACGATCAAAAATTGCTCAAAATCGAACATTGCGAGGACATCATTAATCAGGCAAAAAAGGACGAAAGCTTCATTTACAATATATAGTTGGTACTGGTGATGAAACGTGGTGTTTCCAATACGATCCGGAAACAAAGCATCCGAATGGAGGCCAAAAAACGAACCGGCAACCAAAAAATCTCGGTTTGCTAAGTCAAAAGTGAAGACAATGCTCTCTTGTAAAGGTTATTGTTCATCACGAGTTTGTTCCACCGGATATAAAGTTGAACGCATCATTTTATCTTGGTGTTTTGAGGCGATTGTTGCATTGTATTCGTCACATTTGGCCAGAATATTGTGAGGCGTTTTTTAACCAAAAATCGCATTTTATTGGTCAACCATTCCGCAATCCAAAGAGGAATGCCGAGCAACGATCTAAAACCCTCATTTGAAATGCTATTAAGTCGTGCAAATCAGTGTATCGAAACGGTAGGGGACTATTTTGAATAAAATACATAATAATATTCAATAATCATTTATTCCGAAAAAAGCATTTCTTGTTCTTATTTAAAATAATCCTGTTTACTTTGAGACAGACTGTGTAATATCGCCTACTATGTCTGAAAATAACTTCTTGCATTGGTAGTTTCGAAACGAGGAAGAAATAAGTTTTTTTATGATATATCAGTCGACCTTGACGTCACATAGATTTAATATGTCATCTAAAAAAAGGCAGAGTTAAGTCCCATTCAACGCCCTACAATTTCATAATTACAGGTCAATTAATTTCAAACAAAATACATTGTTGCCA
Organism: Holotrichia oblita; assembly: GCA_023690525.1. NCBI lineage: Eukaryota > Metazoa > Arthropoda > Insecta > Coleoptera > Scarabaeidae > Holotrichia > Holotrichia oblita. The sequence goes on along the minus strand of CM043018.1, from coordinate 144,264,150 downwards.
GATTTCTTTGCTACCCTGTATAACGCATAAATAATTATAATTTGACAGGTGTCAAAAATATTTTTTCCACTAGCACACCCGCAGCAGTGTTTTTGTATTTTGATAAGGTTCGAAAAAATTACGACGCACATAACTCTTGAAGCTGTAATAGCCGTAGAGCAGCAGAGACATCACAGTAAATACAAGTATGACAATTTGACAGCTTCCAGAACTACGTTAATACTTGAATTATCGAAAAATATGTAAAAAGTAATAGATTTTACAACTTGACAGGTGTCATTAAGAAAATACTTTTACCCACACAAAAATATACAGATAAATGAATACAATAATTGTCAAATAAAAGATTACTACTTTTATAATTTAACATCCGTGCGAAATCCTCTAGCATCTATATCTACGTGTTGAAACTAAAAAATAACTGTTTTGACAGTTTAGCAGCGATGAAATGAGAAAATAACTATTTTTGTGCTATTTGACAGCTGTTAGATCGTTACGACAACCGAAATTTAAAAAAGTAACTGATTTGATAACTTGATATCTCCCACGAATGTATTTCGATTGATACAAATGCCAAAACTAAAACGCCTTTGAGAGTTTAGCAATTTTGGAACGCTTACAACTGTTAACATTTTCTTTTCACAATTTGACAGGTGTTAGACATATATATAGTGCTGCACAATAAACTGGCGTACACTTAAGGTCAAAATGGCGTTCTTATCCATTGGCACTATCGCAAGCATGAATTATAAATCTGGATTTTAACTTTTATCATGCTTACGGTTGTGCCAATGCATAAACATGCCATTCTGACGTAAATGACATTACGCATGTGTCAAAATTGCGTACCCAAGCATTGAAGCAACATCACGGGTTAAAAAAAATCAATTTGATCACTGCTATGTCAAATTAAGTTACTAAATTGTGCCAACCCCCATTCCAAGAAAAAAAAATACTATCAAATTTTTTAATAACCACTCATTATCTCTTCAGCAACCGCACTTACTTTGTCTGATTGCTACGAATTCGCTCATGGTATGTCACAATTGGCAATACTTAGTCGAGGTTGGTAACACTTAAGATCATATTTATAGCCCATGCTTGAGGTTGTGTCGATGCTTGGTACGCGATTTTGACATAAAGGTCATTACAAATCTGTCAAAATCGCATGCTCAAGCATCGGCACAATGTCAAGCACGGACTATAAATATGACCCAGAAGAAAGAAAGATGAAAATCGTAACTGGAAGGTAGAAGAATGTCTCATTTGACGTTGAAAGCAGTTTGAACTAGTTGGAAACAGACCGAAAATCTGGTCAAAGATTTGCATTCAAAAATCATATCCGTGTGATTCATATAAACTGTAGAGAAAACTGTAAATATTTGACACCAAAATGGAGGCTTTTTACAAGCACGATGAATCTATTTAGCTTTAATAGGGGTGGAAAGGGAGGGGGGGAGTTCCAAATTCATCATTCTTCATCATTCTTGTATATGGATCATTTCGTTCCTCTTTAATCAAAACTTATAATCGTGGTAAAGAATTATCAATCATTGAAGACGGTTTATAGTATGATAGCATAGTTTATTTCTGATTATGATTATAAAATTGTAGCTTATATTTAAAATAGAATATTCGCAATAAAACATACAACTTACAAGTATTACTTAAACTAATCAGTAAGTATAGGAATCATTTGACATCCCTTCGCTCTCACCATCTCCATCGTACACGATACTCCTCAACAGATATTCACTATCCTCATCAATAATCTTACGTGGGAAATTATAACCATTGCCTAAATGAGTCTTAACAGGTAGTAACCATAATTCAGGACGATTTCCAAAAATTTCCAGGAAATTATTCTTCTTCCCCAAATCGAATCCCTCTTTATTGGGACCTGAAGGAAACACCGGCGCTCGTAGAGCTTCCAGAGTTGTTCGATTATGCAGGACTAAATAGCAATGATAACAAAACAAAGATATTAAACTTATAGCGAACATAAGCGAAGCGAAGAATAAAAATAATATAAGGAATTTTCCACCGTGCCAATATAATATAACGTATTTGATCGTTGTTATTGAAATATATAAGCAATATATAAGGGAATATAGTAAATATAACACGAAGAATTTGTAATTATTAAATCCAATGCAATTGTTAATCCATGGACAATGGTGATCCATCTTCAAAACGCATGCTTCACATACAGAACAATGATGGGCGCGATCTGGCTTTACTAACTTGCATTTCTCGCAAAATCTCACCAAACCGTTAGCTGTACGATTAACATTCGGAAGATCTTTAGTGAATTGTTCCAGTATTAACCTTTGTATTAATGATTCTTCTGTGTGGATTAATTCTTCGTACACTTTAGCGGATAGTTTAAACTTATCTGGTATATTCGTGTTTTTAGTGATTGTCGTTTGGTAATAGGACCACATGAACATAATGAATAAAATGTGATATATCACTAGATAGGTCACTTGTTGAACTGACGTCTCAACTGTATAGAGGCATAATTCTACTACGTAAGCGTAGTACGACCATACTACGATGATCAAAATAAACGTAACCGGACTCCATTTTATCACTTTCAAGCAAAATGAACAGCACTCGAGTTCGGTTGTGCTCAATGTCGTTGACATCCGTGACATGTTTCGGAATAACTTTGAACTTATCTATCTTTAAATATCACAAACATTTCCAATTAATAATCTTATACATTTTAACGTTTACTTTGTTTAAGAACACAATTCTTGAATACTACGGGTATCAACACAACTTATTTTTGACAGATTAATTCTATCTGTCATGATGAATTTAAAATTACTTGACGTTGACAACTAATATATGACAGTCATAAACGAATATGCATAATGCATAAGTGAAAACAAAATCACTGTTTGGAACTAGTAACATAACAGATAAGTAGCAGCTGAAGATAACAAAAATATTAAAAGAGGATATATCTACAGTTTGCGCCTAAACAAATTGACAAAGCTGAAAATCGTGCTGGAGACTGCAAAACGGTATCTCGACAGTGTAAGAAAGTTCCTGATGTTTTAGGCTCATCTCATGAGGATGCAGGATCAGACTGTAACCTGAAATTAAATGCGAAGAATTTGAAATATACAGGGTGGCCCATTAGTGCGTGGAAACCCAATTAATCCGACATTGCAAGAGATATTAAAAACCTTTATTGAGGAATATAATAAATAATATAATTATACAGGATGTTCTATAACGCCGTACCAGAACCAAACTTCTATTTTTTTTAATGGAACGGTCAACTTTTTTTTGAATTTTTTAAATCTGCTTATTTTTACAACCCTTTTTATATACGGTTTGTCGAATCTATACCTCGTATTTAAAAAGTTATGACCATTTTTACGTCTAAATTAAGGTGTACTAAGAGAGTTAGTTCCGGCAAGAAACAAAATATACAAACTTTTTCGTACCATTACATGATTTGGCTACGTCGTCTCTTTCCGCTGGTTCAAGAATTTAATTAAAAAGAAAATCATTTATACAGGGTGAGTCAAAACTCGAGTCCTTAAATTTCTCATTAAATTTAAATGGAACACCCTATATTTTTTATGATGATGAAATTTAATATGAAAAATTGATTTATTTTTGAATTTTATGAATTAACAAGTTAAACAAGATAGATAAAAGGAAAAGTATAACATAAAAGAAAGAGTATACTAAATTAAATTTTCAAAATGTTTACCCATAACGTCAATTCAACGTTGAAGTCTTAGTTCAAACGATTGACTGACATTTGTTAACATTACTGTACCAATACTCCGAAAAGCTCCTCTTATTCTTTCCATCACATTTTCCCGTGTTGTTACCGGTACTGATACTTGATACACACCATCTTTTACATAGCCCCAAAAAGAAAAAATCAATTTTCGTCAAGTCCGGGGATAGAGCTGGCCATGCCACTGGTCCTCCTCTTCCAATCCACCTGTTGGGAAATTTAGTATTGAGGTAGTTGTGGATTACTGCAGTGTTATGTACCGAAGCCCCATCATGCAAAAACCACATTCGTTGACGTATGTTCAAAGGTACATCTTCCAAATACAGTGGTAAACTGTTTTGAAGGAAGTTTAAATAAACTTGGCTATTTACTCGTCCATCAAAAAAAATGTGGTCCAATGATACTATTTCCAATTATGCCACCCCTAACGTTTAAAGACCACTTTGTTTGGCTGTGTTTTTGAATGATATGAGGATTTGTTGTTGAACCCGCAACCTACGGGGAAAATCTTCGTCCAACAAAAAAAAATAATAAGGACTTCCAAACTCCGAAGAAATATTCATCCTTTAAGGTTCCAAGATTAGGAATGTAGGCATCTAGAAAATTCCATTCATCATTCCTTATAGAAGTTTTGAGGTATCTAGCAAACGAGACTGCCGACGGACTTGCAAAGAAAGGAGCGGAATCTCGACTTATTGAACCAGAGACGTTGTGTGGCCTTACCAAAAACCACATACGAGCTCATCTTCAACATTGGCAGACTAATCAAGAAATCTCCCATTGGATTAACATTCCAAAACTAAAACAATCAAAAAAGGCAACAAGAAAAATACGGTATTGGTGTGGTTTTTTATTTTTATTTTTCGATATAGCCTTCGAAGATCGATAGACCTTTTCAAACGGTACTCCAGTCTCTTCAAGCCGTCGGAAAAGTAGGATGTTAACGATTTTTTCAGGCGGTTTCTGCATTGAATCATGTAAATAAATCGCTGTGGTATTGCCCCGTGATCGTCCTTCCCTTCTGGAGATAATCGATGAGGATCACACCTTTGTAATCCCAAAAAATGGTTGCCATGACCTTTCCGGCCGTTGGAACGTTCTTTGCTTTCTTCGGAGATGATTCGCCACTGCTTCGATTGTTCCTTGGTCTTCGATATGTAGTGGTGGATCCAAGTCTCACTCACGGCTTCGAAACGCACGAAGAAATCCCTTGGATTGCGTTGAATTCTGACCAAAGACTCCTCCGAAACGGTTACCCGATTTCGTTTTTGCTCCAGTGTGAGCAAACCAATACCCAGCAATACCCATCACGCCGACAACTTTCTCATGCCCAAAATTTCTGCTATCTTTTTCAGTTTCAATCGGCGAACACGATATCATGAATCTTGTCGAGCATTTCATCATTGGTAGCGGTTTTTGGGCGTACACTGTGTGGTCGTGAAACTGATGGTCGAAAATGATGGAGTAGATCCGCCAAGAACGCCTGACTTGTTACACAAAATACACTCTTAAACAATAACTATTGACAGTAGAAGTAGTCTGAAATTTTGACAGTTGCTATTAAAAAGGCTGCCCTTGCCGACCAATAAATCCACTTCAACTTTCGTGTGCCACCTCTTACCGATTCCGAAACCATTTCAGGTCTCCTTCGTATTACAAAAACGTCTTCTCAGAAAAAATACATAATATACATGGTGTACCACAAGGATCCGTTCTGGGGCTCTGTTTATTCTAAATTTATATAAATGATCTTGAATATTGTGATGGGAATACGCATTTTATCTTATTTGTGGATGACAAAACTGCAATAAATAGTAATCCTGCAAAATTACAAACGCAACACTTCGAACAACTAACTTTACTGGGTATAACTTTAGACCATAAGTTAGCTTGTGAGTATCATACTGATGGGTTGTGTAAGGAATTAATGACACACATAGTGTTTCTTTGATTCGATTGTGCACTCGTTAGCAAAAAAAAGTAAGAGGAATTTTATAATTCAATATTTATATTGAGAGTGACACCTTACAAATCAAAAATTATATAATATGTTTATATTTCTAAAACTTTAAAAAGTTCCAGAACAAAATCACCAGAATGAAAGGACTATAGCTTTTTCAACCATTTCCTATTCCGTTGAATAAGTCCACTAAAAAGCTCAACAGAAAAGATATTTGTAAACAGCACAGTTCCATATTAGATGCACTTCATTGGCGAATCGATTTCTATAGTGATTATAAAACATCCAACAAAGGAGCAGGTTAGGTAACAACGCATACCGAGCCTATCCCAGGGGTGCTATTTTCAGGTATTATACTGGTAGAGGAGGCAGTCGCGCGTGCTATGATTATAGACTGTACTGCAATGGAAAAGCGACCGCTATTAGTTCGCCACTATCGGTGTCGATGTCGTAATACCACCTTTCTTTACGTTAATGTCGGTATTTTTAGAGTCCATTCTTGTCAACGCGCGTATCAATGCTTCTAAAAGGCCGCACTCACTTCATATATACTTTTTTTTTCCCCAACAGACACACACTAAAGCGTATATTGTGTAGCAGTTTTCAGGATTGCTGCAGATAACACAGGGATTTAAACTTGTGGTTCAATAAACATGTCGTTAGAGTATTATACCTATAAATAAAGGAGAGTGCTATCAATACTCACTTTTAACAAAGGCGCGTTTTCATCAAAGGGAAACAGAATATGGTTGCATTTGTAATACGGGCTTTACGTTCTAAATATCGCCGTGTTGCCAACTCAATCTTATATAGTGAAAATAACTATTATAGAAAATAGATAATAAATAAAAAAAAACTCTACAATATATATCCATCAAAGCTGGGGGAAGCAAATGAAACGGCATGCACTTAAAGCCCAACACCCAAAGAAATAAAATACGCGAACCGACTAAAATTTAATCAGAGTTCGCACTGCAAAAGATTTATTGCATTCGTAGTCCCGTTCGGAATCCCTTTGAACGACACTCTCTGGAAGTTTAATATGAGTTGCACTGATAGTGTCAAATATGACGAGTATTCGTCGGGGCTAAATAGAGACGTCAAAGGAACCATTTCCGGAGCGTGTCGGACGCGTGTTGTGGATATTAACATTGTGACCGTCATCCAGATATATAGGCTCGCGCACATGTGCACGGTGTAGGCTGCTTGCATCTCAATTCTCCGGATGTAATGTCGCAGCGCTATGATGCAGTTAAGGCCCCGCACTAAGGCCCGCCAAAGTGTGCTGTAATGCGATTGGATAGGAATTAGTCTCTTGTGTATATGTGTATCAAGTCATTATTAATATAAACAAAGGTCGCGTGTCATAACTAGGATATTAGTATCGATGCAACAGTCGACAGGGTCTAATCAAGTTGATTGTATAATATTTCATACGCATATAGGGGCATCAAATAATTTAAATGCATGTTTTTTATTCGATAAAAACATCAATCTTGATTGCTGCTAATTCTTGTATGACGGTCTAATGCTGAATTTTCTGAATCCAACTTGATAATGGTGTCTGGAGCAGCACTTGAAAATCAGTCCCAATGTTTTCTTCTATTTGGCTATAAAAAGATCCATGATCACTTGCAACAAACAATATTTCAAACCTATCGAACTAGAGTGAAGAAAGTCTTACTAGACCTAACTCTTTAGCACCTACATATAAGCAATTGCCTCTTAATCTTCATAATGGGTGAACTAAATCAAATTAGGAGACTCAGTGATTTCCAAACACTACAAGAAACATGACAGATGGCATCAGTATTAAAAGACCATATCACACCAAATTGGATTTTCGATAAATTTGGACAAACTGTGGTAATTTAGATGAGTTGAGGCTAACTAAACATAACATGTTCAACTATTTTTCAAACAGGAATACGTGCCATTAAATTATCTGCCGAAAAATGTCTCGAAAGATGTAACCAAAATTTAAATCATGAGCAACAGTTGGAGACTTGGTAGCCTTATAATATGAACATATTTGTCGGTGGTCGTCAGCAAGGCTTCGAGAATTATATTGGAAGTATGAATTCTAACACCTAACCACCATACCAGAAGAGGTTCTGTATCTCCCACATCCCCCACCAGAAAAAATTATTTAGAAAAAATGGATCTTATTCTATGTCATATTACTGCCTGATTTCACAAGAATGAGGCAGACTAGCAGCATCACAAAAACAAGGAAGCCATCACCAATGGAATCTAGACCAGGAAGAAACGCAGCTTGGCGTCTTCTCGCTAATATCCTAGACCATTAGACTACCACCACCATTTGGAACACTCATCTTGATAAAGGTTTTGGAAGAGGCCACAAGAGCACTATGTTCTTGCTGCAATTGAAATTATCTAAATGTGATAAAGCATTGATATTATCAAAATTAGAAGAAGGATGGTCCATCCAGTACATATTTATGTTGATCAGCACATCACATGTGATTCATATCTTCACATCTGTCAAATCTAAGTCAGCTTACATTAGCAAATAATCTTCAAATATAACCAAACTTGACATTAAGCTGTACGAGATTTTATTGCAAGCCAGTGTACGTTACTAAACTGGATTAAAAAAAATTGCACTATACTAAGTACCACTTAAAAAAGTTTTTGTCAGATATTAAAGCTACATCCCAGATGTCACTAGGGAAGATCTAAACACCACCATAGCTTTATATATTGTTGATTGTGCTCTAAGATATCACCTTAGGAAGTAGGGCCTACTACGACCACAACAACTCCAACAGGTGTACATGGAACCAGCTGACTCTTATTTTGCAGCTGGTTTAGACATTTTTGTTTAACCTTTAGTTTACTCCTGATTTTAAAACCACGTGGCTTGATTGATTGATTGCTATCAAGGCAGGTCAGTCTCTAATTATCCCTAACACTGCGGCCCACTAGGCCTATTGTGTTATTCCTGCCTTGATTCCATTTTACTCAAACAGGTTAGTTCCCTCGATCAGGTTTAGAAGCCTATTTGGTAAATCTTTCTCCACTGGTAGATCAAATGCGCTTGGCAAAGTAACCCTACGTTGACTTAGTGCCACGCATTCGAAGATGATATTAAAGGCTGTTTCCTCCTCCTCATTGCAGAGTCTGCATAGGGGTTCATCTTTGTAGATCCCCATCTTGTGCAGATGACCTCTTAGACAACCGTGTCCTGTTAATAGACATGTCACTGCCCTAAGCTGAGTCCTGTTAAATGCAAGTAAGTCAGCAGTTAGTCGTTGTGACGGTCGTTCCATCATCCGTTTGCTGTGTCTTTGTCCAGCTACATGGTTCCAATTTAGTTGGTGTTGTTTTATAATCCACTCATTAATTGCACCACGTACTGCACTCTTTGTGATACCCACCACGTGGCTTAGGAATAAGACAAATTCTAAAGCAGAGTGGAAATCTATCCAGTTCAAACTCTTCGAGATGATGGACTAACGAATTCGTCAGCCTACAAGCTGTTTCAAGCATATTCCTAACGTACTTGGTACTTGGTACTCCGTTTTGAAGAATCTTTAGCCTCTTAAGCCGTTCGTGTTAGCATGGTAGGGCTCCAAAGGTCAACAGCAGTCGAAGAAACTTTGAATAAATGACTAGTTTGATCTTAATGCTTCTAATTTTTTTTTCTAGAAGAGGATTGATCCAACAAAAATGACGGCAATCGAAAATAAATTATGTTGGAATGTGTTAACCTGATGTCCAAGGCTAAATTGAGGTACTTGATCTAAATTTTCCGAGGAAGTCTTTTACCCTAATTTAAAGACATTGATCTACAATCATTACATGCAAGCTCCTTCATGAATATCATCCAACAAACACTGTTACAAGGATTCTGTAGTGGCTATTTTGAAAGTTTTCGATTTAGCAAAAAACTGTTGATCAAGAGGGTGTTCCTCTTCAGAGAGTACAAAATTGGATGGATATAGATCATTTTGAGAATTAAATTTCAAGATTATTGCTAAGGGTTTCCTACCTATGCCAAGGCAAAACTGTGCCAAAACTGGAGTGGAGGTGGTGGAGCAGATTTGGAACAAAAGAGGAAGTTGACTTTCATCATTTTCGAGGTAAGAGCTTTCTTTGCGATACCAGTATACTATTATATTACCAATATTACATTAAATCCTCAAGTATTTTTGAGAAATAAAATTTCAATCGATATGCTTGATAAAATTAAAATTCAGAACGCCTATTAGTCCTGTAATACAGACATCAGAGCCACTCAACCGAAACAGATCGATGTATTATTACAGTTACGTCATGTTTCTTAATCTGCATGAGAACAACGGACATTGAGAGTAACGATACATATCAAAGAGGGTGTGTTTTATACATATATGTGTTCGCTAACGACAAAAGACCCGATCGTAGGGTGTTAAAAAACGTTATTTCTCGTCTCGTTGGTCGCACAGACGTTGACCACGTGTCATGGCGTATTCGGCACGTGTACATTGTAACCGGGCGACGCTTTCATGTTGTTCCCGTGACGTCCCGGCGCCGCCAGAAACTGTTACGTCGATCGGACGCGTGTTCCTCTTTTACCAACGGCATCGTACGGACATCTTTCGTTTCGAATTCTTCACGCGTTCGCCCAACTATATTTACTGGAATCGGTAATAAATTGCATGAATTTACCAGTTACGGGCACGTGCTGCGGCTTAACGGCAGGCATTTCAGGAGCAATTTGCGGTGATTTTTTGTAATTTGCCTGTACGTAATTACCCGGTGTAACGCTCTCATTGTTAAAACCGGTTCGTTTGGTTAAGAATGGGAAAACGTGCTGGCTGTACCGAAATGAAAGAGAAACGGAAATAAGGATTGTTTAATTGTCTGAATTGATTGATGCTGCAATTAGTATTTTAACTTTAATGAAGTACAGTTCAAGTCAATACAAATTGTTGTACTTCTTGAATCTTCGTCTTCACGTTGAGTTGGTGCTCAGTATTGCTGTATGGTTATTGGTGACAATCATGCAAAGAACTCAATTCAAATATTAATATGTTGACTGAAGTGTGATAGACTTGATCAGTTTCTTTTTTTAACCACAATAAAATAATAGTTAAAAAATGGCAGAGCTGCAGATGAGAGTCCTCATGTTCGTTTTAACCGTAACCTGTTTTTTTTTGTATAGCTCGTATTATCTTTACGAAAAAATACTACAAAAATTTTGAAGAAATCTGTATTTAAATACATAGTCCTAACAATTTGTAACATCTTCTACAAAACCACCAACAATCGGAGCAGTTCTAATATGAACGCATTTTTTGACTTTCAGCCGCCATTAATTAATCCAAACGAGATATAGATTAGATTGAGACTGACCTCTTGAGACTCTCATAGACGTCAACCTCTCTAATCGGTTGATAGACCCTCACGAGAGTATGTGGTGTCAGCGGAACTTTGCCATTAGAGCAACCACCCGGACAGAATCCGAGTGTCAACACAAATAGAGAGAGTCTGACGAATACAAGAGGTGTAGAGGTACAACTCGAACTAAAGTATACCTCGTTTCATTAAAACAAAATTTGAGTTTGAACTAGCGTTCATATCAGGTAGATCCTATTGTTAAATTGGAAAGAAAAACTAGTAGAATCTATCGATTTGTCTGGAGAACTATGTTATTGAAAATGAAACTTAGCGTTAGCTAACTTCATTGTAATAAAGTTAAAATCGATAGATTCTAGTATTACATCTAAGAAAATAATTTAAAATTGACATGCATTTGTATAGGATGCTGACAATTTGTCGCAAGCTCGAATCATCTGTAGAGATCCATCTACCGAAGCATCAACAGCAAGAACGCAGACAAAACAGACGTAGCCACCATCGCGGACAAAGCACGGTGTGCAACCAAAATATCTGGCCGTTTGTAAGATCATAGTAGATATACAAAAACGATTAATACCAAAATTATCCAAACAACCTCTATGTAGAGCAAACATACCATTCCGACCAGCAGTCAAGACGAAACGACTTACCAAACCATCAACAATAAGACAAAGATCTCCTTAAGTAGCTTAACATTTATCTCAAGACGTGGACCAACTTTCAACGCGATACCCAAACCTTCGATATCAACCGACCTACCAAACCACCAACAATAAGACAAAGATCTCCTTAAGTAGCTTAACACTTATCTCAAGACATGGACCAACATTCAACGCAATCCCCAAACAATCAACAGTAAGAAAAATATCTCCTTAAGTAGCTTAACACTTATCTCAAGACGTGGACCAACACTCAACGCAATACCCAAACGATCAACAGTAAGACAAATATCTCCTTAAGTAGCTTAACACTTATCTCAAGACGTGGACCAACACTCAACGCAATACCCAAACGATCAACAGTAAGACAAATATCTTCTTAAGTAGCTTAACACGTAACTCAAGACTTAGACCAACATTTAGGGCAATACCCAAACCTTCTATTGGAAACGACTTATCAAACCACCAACAATAAGACAAAGATCTCCTTGAGTAACTTAACACTTATCTCAAGACGTGGACCACCATTCAACGCAATACCCATACCTGCTATCGGAAACGACCTACCAAACCCTCAACAATAAGCCAAAGATCTCCTTAAGTAACTTTACACATGCTTCAAAACGTGGACCAACATTCAAAGCAATACCCAAACGATCAACAGTAAGACAAATATCTTCTTAAGCAGCTTAACACTTATCTCAAGACGTGAACCTACATTCAACGCAATACCCAAACCTTTGATATCAACCGACCTACCAAACTATCAACAATAAGAATAGTTCTAATATGAACGCATTTTTTGGCATTCTGGGGCTATTAATTAGCCCAAACGGGATATAAATTCGATTGAGGCTGTCCCTTTCGAGACTCTCATGGACGTCAAATCTCTCTAATCGGTTGATAGACCCTCACGAGGGTATGTGGTGTCAGCGGAACTATGCCATTAGAGCACCCACCCGGACAGAATCCGAGTGTCAAATCAAAGAGAGAGAATCTGACGAACACAAGAGCTGTAGAGGGACAACTCGCACTAACGTACACCTCGTTGCATCAAAGCAAAATTTGAGTTCGAACTAACGTTCATATTAGGTAGTTCCTACTGTTACACCGCAGCCATCATCTCCAGTAATAATGCGAATCGAAAATTAACCACTTTCTTCCTTGTATTGATGGAGAAAGGACAACACAACTTATCTTATCGATAACTTCCAATTCGTAATTTCACGAGAAACGATTCCCAACAAGAATTCAATTCGTCCGATGTAAAATAACACAACGGTCTCTATAGATGTTACCTCTACCGTTGTCTACGGTCAACTGAATTGAGTTTGTCGACCTTAGGTCGTTGAAATGTTATTGTGACGTCAATGTGACGTCAACCGGAAGTAATAAAAATGTCATTAAGTCAATATTGTTGTTATTCCTTACTTATGTCATTTTATAATGTACCGGGTAATTAAAAGTAAATAGATAGAATAAATAATGTTCTATTCTAGAGAAAGGGAGCGATATACAGGGTGTTTCAATAGTGCGGTGTTGGTTGATACCTCGATATCTGTTGAAGATAAAAAGAAACTTTTAAAATGAAAGTGCTTTCATTTATAAAGGGGGCCATAGCTTAAGATTGCTTTCATTTATACAGGGTGTTTCGTTTATACAGCCTTTAAAATGCAAGAATGCATATGATAGGAATGTCTGTGGTTCTTTAGTTGCAATGAGTATACAATGCAATTTCGGTTTTCCTATAATATAAACTTTCCTTAGCACATTCTACACGTTTATATTCAAAAACATATACAGTCCATTCAATGTAAGTTCCGATTTTTTAAATGTCACATCTCCTCCGCCTTGTTGTCGCGTCACATGCGAGTAAGAATAGGTTATGTTTTTGTATTGATTTTTATTGACATGATAGCGTAAAAATTAAGTAGTTATTCATGAAATTTAAAAGTTGTTGAAGTGTTTTTTAACTATATACATAAATATATATATTAAAATATACAAAACTTATTATGCAAACATATTACAAAATTACAATAACACAACCACTTGCTTTAAGATTTATTGATACAAATTACACACAGCATTATTAGACCGGATCGAAAACTTATTTTTGTGGTCTAAAATTAATCGGAATCATCTATAGATAAACTGTCCGAATCACTATCACTTGTATCCAAATTGATAATAAATTCTGCCATTTCATTTTTATCAAATCGAACCTCCCTTTTCCACCGGTCCTCTATAATTTTTTTCAACATGGTCGATACAATTGCTCCACATTTCCGGAGTTACATCTTCCAGTGCATCCTGCCATAGTCTCAAAACATTCTCTGTCCCTCCCCCGTACTTCCCTATATTATCATTTATCATAGTATTTCTTCGCAATTCCCCATGATTGAAAATGAATCACATTGAATGTACAATGTGATATGGGGGTCGACGAAGTACCTTGTGTCCATATTTTTCTGCCAACGTATCTGCCACGTACACTTTTTTTGGTTTATTCCTTAAATTAAATAATTAGGTAGTGCTAATTACAAGAGCAGACAAAAAAATTACTGTTTAACAAGTTGCAGAAGTTGTGGTTTCAACGAGTTGTGAACATATTGTATTTTGTTTTTATTTAACCGATCCTGAATATCAAACTTTTTTCCACGTAGATGTTGGGATACTTTTTTCAGTAACACTACTCAAGCATCTACCTTCCTTGACGTCTTTCGATATAGCCGAAACAGTACTAGGGTGAAGTTGCAAAGCATCAGCAACTCGCTGTGAATATATTCATTTTCAAAACAAATGTTTTTTTAACGCATATATTTTACCTTTCGTACGTTCTTTGGACCACCATTATCACGTTCTTTCTCAAAATAGGAAATCAAAGAAGCAACAAGCTTCAAACCTTACGGCATTTCGAGGTTAAATCCTCTTCGACGTTGGACTTTTCACCGGATAAGGGAAAGATTACCGATTACTATCTCGGTATGAATATTGTTCTCAAAAGAACAGATCTGATTGTTATAAAAATACAAAGTTTAAATAGAATGAAGAATAAATACGCAGTAATAAGGAAATAATTGGTAGCAATTAATTCAAATGTCAATAATTGTCAAAGTAAGTTGTTCAACGTTTGGCACATATTTGGCAAATGTGCAATTTGGAGGGGATAATATGTGAAATACGTTTGTTCTTAGTAATGGCTTACTTACACTGAATGGACTATATGTAAGTAGCTACGTTTTAATAATACTTAGGTTGAAGTTTGATGGTTCGGTAAAGTACAATAATTGACATAACCATTGACATTCCTGTCATACAAAAAGTTGACAATAGTAAAATGGATACATTTATAATTAATTATCGTTGGAAGTCTCAATAGCCTCTTCGCTTTTTGCTGCACTTTCCCGAGAACATTACCTACAACATACTACATACATACTTGAATTTATTTAAGAACACTGAGAAATCCTACCTACCTGTATACCTTAAACAGATTACATTTTTATTGTTAAATTCCCATGAAGTGAGAGATATCCCTTCGCGATTTAATAATGGTAAAAACTATAATAATAATAATCATCGTTTGAAGTTTACCGTCAACATATGCTAGAACCACAACGGTAAACGTTTCCCATCTAGAGAGCCCCTCATAACGTTATTGTTTCGTCCATTGTAAGGCGGTTTGTTACACAACCTCCCGCTGCTTAAACATAATAAACGAAACATTTACCTTTTTTTCATCTTCCTTATTCGAACATTGTGAAAAAGACGGGTAGTAGCGTGGCCTTTGTAGGATTAATAATAACGACTCTCTGCGTTCCTGTAAAAACCCCTCCCCACATCTCTCGTGCACGCTTCAACGATTACCCAAATGTATAACTTGAGTATTCTTCTCGTTCCGTGTGATACACGTATTACGTCACGGTTACACTCTACATTCTTTTTATTATTCTTTTTTTTTTTTTTAGCGCTCTTCGTTACGAATTCTCTCATTTCGGCGACGAATAAGCAAAGTATTCCTGGAGCGTTCCCCTTAACGTAAGCGTCTGCGTGGTGTATATATGGAACAATTTAAAGTGAACATAAAGAATTTGCAATTATACAAAGCCATTAATCAGGAGCACTTCCACAGTGTAAATCAATCCGAATTACACGTTTCGCGCCCGTTACCCGCTAGGAATTTCTGTTTTACTCTCCTCCGGGAATCGTCGGGATTTCCCCGAAAGTATTTGTTCGTTGTATTGCGCTTGGATTGTGGTAGTACGTATTGTTGCGTTTAGCGAAATGTAATCTTTCAACGTTATGATCTCTTTTAAATATGATCTGGAGAACATTACAAAAAAATTTATATTTTACATGTTTTATTGATTTACAATTTATTTTATTAAACGTACACTCTGAGACTATGATACATTTTGGATAGAAAGATGTTTGATGTTTGAGTAAGTCCCAACGGAATAGAAAGAAGTGCATGTCAAAGACTTGTAAAGAACAAGCTGGATCAAGAACTCGAAAAGGGATATCGACTGTCTTCGTCTTCAAGAGCTTAGAAAAAGAAGTTTTCTAAATTATCGGCTTGATTGATTGATTACTATCAGTCTTTAGTTATTCCTAACACTGCGACCTACTGGGCCTATTGTGTTATTCCTACCTTGATTTCATTTTACTCAAATAGATCAAGTTTAGAAGCCTATTTGGTAAATCTTTCTCCACTGGTAGATCAAATGCTCTTTGCATAGTAACCCTACGTTGACTTAGTGCTACGCATTTGAAGATGATATGAGAAGCTGTTTCCTCCTCCTCATTACAGGTTCTGCATAGGGGTTCATCAGGTTCAAGCTAACGACCTCTTAGACAACCATGTCCTGTTAATAGACATGTTACTGCTCTAAGCTGAGTCCTTTTTAATGCAAGTAAGTCAGTAGTTAATCGTTGTGACCGTCGTTCCAATTTAGTTGGTGTTTTATTGTAATCCACTTATTAATTGCACCACATACTGTACTCTTTCTGATATCTAGACCTGGCTTCGGTCCGGTAAATTTCATTTGGAAACCCTCCCTCGCTAGCTGATCTACAGAGGGAAGTGGTATAGAAATGAATTTGGAGTACTGCAGAGCTCGGTGTTGGGGCAAACAGCTTCGTTAAGAATTTTTCCAAACATAGTTCCAGTAACAAACAAGATTATTTACCAAAAGACTAGGCAACATTTCAACTTTCATTAGTCTCTCACACATTTTTATAACAAGTCAATTCTTTGCATGCTAACGATATGGCTATATACTCTGCTTTTGCAGATGACAAGGCTACATGACTCTGTTTTTTTGATCACTAATAGATTATATCCCCAAAAAGGATTGTGACAAGACCAGGGCTGGATCATTCGTGCCCAGGGAAGCATCCACATAACATTCAAGTCCATCTTTCTCACTTTTGTATTTCAACCCTAAATCCAATGTTCCCTTCAAATATCTAACCACCCTCTTAACTTTGATCCAATCGCCACTGTCAAAGTTTGCTTGTTTTCGCCTCAATACTTTTACAGCATAAGTAATGTCTGGTCTTGTGCCATTAGCTAAATACAACAAACTACCTATTGCTTGCTTATAGAGGTATACTTTACCCTTCATCACATCTGCATCATTTTCAGAATTTTTCAGATTCACCATTGGTGTTTTCACAAGTTTACATTCAAGCATGCCAAAACTCTCAAGCATTTTCTGACTCAAGAAAGTAAACTTATTAGCAACATTTCTCTTAATTTCAATACCCAAAAATTTTTCTGGACATCCCAAGTAAACCATTTCAAATTCCTTTGATAAATTAACTTTAACCTGATTTAATTTATTTGCACTATTGCCATTTATTAGAATATTATCCACATACAAGAGCAATATTATAATTTTTTCCACTTTTCTCCATATACATGGCTGAAACTCATACATGTCAAATTGCAATTTTTTCATTGCATTTCTAAAACATTCGTACCACCTCCTAGGGCTCACTTTCAATCCGTACAATGCACCAACTAGTTTGCACACATATTTGTTTTCTAATACTTCTTTCCCTTTATACTTTTCTGGAATTTCCATGTACACAGGCTTTTCTAACTTTTCATTTAGAAATGCTGTTTTGACATCTAAATTGTTAAATGTCTAAATCAAACTTATTAGCAATGGACAACAGAAACTTTACATCTGACAGTCTTAAATCATATCTGTTTTTGTCAGCAAAACCTTTAATAACCAATCTTGCTTTATATTTTATTCCTCCATTCCTTTTATTTTTCCTTTTAAAAACCCACCATGATTTTAGAATGTTCTGATTTCTAAGTATTTTATTTTTTTCTACCAACAGCCACGTTTCAATCTTAGTTAATGAATTAAATTCTTCATCTATTGCTTTTTCCCAATTCTTCCACTCAGCACTTTCTTTAGCTTCTTCACAGTTGTTTGGTTCATTTTCTACATAGGCTATAAAAGTTTCAAATTCATCATTATATTTAAATCATTCATGATATCGTTCTTATCGTCATTCACAAATTTTTCGCACATCATTCCAAAATTTTCTCTGACTACATCCACATGTTTACATTCTTTCAAAATCAGTTAATCTTCACTTATTAACCACTGAAATATGTCAGTTACTTTTAACGGATCACACAATTTTGTATGTCTTTGATTCAATAAACTTAACATTCTTACTCTTAATAAACTTTCCCATTTTCTGCTACAACCACATAATAACTAGTACATTTTTTTCCTCCTACAACTGGACACGGCCATCGAGAGTCGTTTATTTCTTTGGTCTAATTTCATTCATTTCTGTATAGATCTAAATTTTTTATTTGGCTGTCTATATGTGTGTCCTATAAATATCCTTGTCTTTGCTATAGATTTGTTTTTTGGCAAAATCCTCTGAAACGCAGGAAAGAGACTTTACAGGTGGCAGAAAAAATGGAAGCACTCGAAGTTTATAACCACCTGGACTAAATCCCTGATAAGCGAAATACTGCCGTAGCTTAAGTGCAACATTAACTAACTCAGTTTCTATCAAAACGTAACAATTTTGGAAGCTACCTGAAACTAATCAATTCGACAGAAGAAAATCTGCGGCAGGACTGAAATTATATTGAATAGTGGGACCAATTAGAAGACAGTGAGCAGTTAAAGCAAGAGAAAATTGGAGGAATTAGGGAAGATAGTGGTATTATAGAGACAAGAAACAACTATGCCACCAATATCATGGCAATAGCGGTTTCTAGGGCACGATAGTGGAAGAATGAGGTGTCTTTAGTATGCTGAACCTCTAGGCTGTCTGATAGTATGGGCCATTTATATCTGATCTGCCTCTTCCACCCCCTTTTCCTCCCCCTAAAAAAGAAGAAAAGATACAGAACATGTAGATATTTTTGTGTCATCATCCTTCTTGACGTTTTTTTTCTCTTTTATTCAAATCCTAAGGGGGTGGTAAAGATTGTATGCACTTAAGATTGTAGGTCTCAAGGTCTTGTAGATATTGATTTTGGAAATGATCGGTCCAAAACCAAAAAAAGCTATTCTAGGAAGGGATATCGATTTCAAAATTTCAATTTCAAATTACAGTATTGTATTTGGAGGTCTTAGGGTCCTATAAATATCGATTTTGGAAACGATAAGTCTAAAAGTAATTCTAGTAAATGTCAGAAACTACAAGATAAAGATGAGAGTTTGTTAGGTCTTGAAGCAGGTGTAGTATTGGATCTTGCCTAGAGTAATGTTTTAGAAATAAACAAAGACATAAAATTATGTAGAGGAACACAATAAACTACACTTTATAGTACCATTGAGCAAATAAGTAGATCTAATAAAACGTGGATTAATCCCCATTTAAATCGAAACTAGAATATTTGAATCGTCTAGTGGAGCAAGTGCGATCCAATGTCATTATTCAGCTTCCAACACATTTGTTGTTTGCTTTCTATGGATAAGAGAAACGTTCACAAACCTATTGACACTTTTATATGTGTAAAATTAACACCAGATTATGTCAAATGTAACCAAATATATAAAAATGTGTAATATTTTGCTCAAACTTACACATCTGGGTGTTTGATTGGCAGAAAAATAATTCTACAGCATATTAATAAAGACAACAAAGACTCTCGCGATAAATATTGCAAGTTACTTGCTAGTGGATGCACAGCTTAAGGATACACTGACAACCATAAATCGCGGTCACACCACAGAATAGAACGGCCCATTAATTCCTTCTTACGAGGATCTTTAGTCATGGTATATAAATTAGAGGAGCGTACAGTAAGTATGATGCGACAATTGTTAATAATCCGTGGAATATTACACGTTCATACCGGATGCTGAAATGAAGCGTCTTCTTTCACAATAAACTGAACTGCGACGACAGAATGAATAGACAAAAATTTCACCAACCCCCTTAAACTCCGAAACTTCTGTCAACTATTAACACCCCATCCTCCTAGTGTCCATCAAGTGATATATACATAAACATTGTACGACAGTTATGATAAATCGGCGATAATGATTCAACAATATCCAGCTATGAAAAGGAGTACTTCCTGTGGACGTTCGTATTATATATATGTATGTAAGTATGTGTGTGTGTGGATGTATTTCGTGAGGGGGAGAACGAAAAAAAAAACTAAGAATTAACTGTCATGGATACAGTAGTTTAAAGCGATAGGGGCGTAATTCGATACGTTCCTAACCTATTGTCTATTGTCGTTACTTTACGAAGCCGACTCAACTCCGCGATTATATAACGGAGAGAGTTAAGGGTGCGACGAAGTTTTAAAACATTATGCATTTAAATTCATATTTAATATACGAGACGACGTGCACCACCCTTAGAGAACGATGAATATTTATTATACTTTTGTGCCCTTCGCGGAGAGCTTTTTATCGAGATGAATTAATAAGTGTTTTGTATCACTTTATGTAAAGCGTTCCAACTTTTAACGGCTGCTCTTGTGATTATTCATGAGGGTATACCGAAAAGTGCATTTAGATACGAAAAATATTCGACCCAAGACTGTACTGTCTTAGATAACACATCAAAGACGATTAACTAACGAAATTTACTCCCGGTATATACCTACTACGCTCGAACCTGTTCCCGTAATAACTGCGTAATTTAATCAAATTTTAATCAAGTCACGATGTCGCTTTTAGAGTGACTAATAAAATTTTGGAAATCTCACATGAGAGATTTTTGATGAAATTACTTCTTTGAACAAATTACCTCCAACGGTAACCGCAAAAGTCGAGGCGAGTTAATTTAGGCACATAAACAGCAAGGGTTGAATATTCAATTAGTCTTAGAATTCTTAATGTGTTTGCCGGAGTTAGAGGATCCTTCAGAGTTTTACCGTTGTATCCCATAAGATAGAAAGGGATGGAAAAACTTACGGTAATACGAGGTGGAAGATGGAGGAACGAACGAAAAGGCCAAACTTTGTTATTTTCAAAACATTTCTGTTGCTGCCGTCGACGCTCCACTCCCGGAGTGTATACACGTTCGTTTCCTTTGAAGGCGGCGGCGGCAGCGGCGGCGGCGGCGACGGGCTCAACAACTTTCCTAGACTAATTCGAATGAAAATTATTAGTGTGAGAGATTATTGCAGGGAACCTGGATAATAAGGTTTAAAATCCGTAGGACTTAGAAAATATCTGCATTGAAGTTCTAAATACTTTGTCGACGGTTGAAGGAAGTCAATAGATATGAAATTGCGATTCTGTTAATCCTTATAAGTATATAATATTGTATTATATTACAGAAATCGTTCATGAATTAGGCTCACAATGATTCCAATATTGCTTACCTGAATTTTATTTAACGAGCTTTTTTAAAATCATTAACACGAAAGCAAATGATGAGTGAAGGACTGCAATATGGAATGGTAGAGGTTGGAGTGGAAAGAAAACCAATAAAAAACGAGATGGAACTGATGTTGTATAGTCCGGATGAATTTGAAGAAATAGTTAATAACGAAATATTTTGGGCAGCAGTGTCAAATATAATAGAGCAGACTACTGGGAAATTAGATGGAAAGGAGGTGATTGAGACACAGCTATCTCATCTTGCTATGTATCAGAATTTAGTTCAATCATCCGCAATCAGCTTGTAGTATGCTAAGTCATCTACAGGGTTTTCCAATATCAATATATACAATACACAATATACTTTATTGTCCAACAACGTACAATTACAGGACAAAATTATAAATTTACCATGTGAAATACATACATATTAAGTAAAAACAAAAAAGAAACTAAGTGAATAGATTAATTGAATCAACAAAAATATCATCATAATGCAGATTAGCAGCTCGACACATCGTTGTCAATGGTGACGACTGTAGCATGTTTGTTCTTGAGAAGCAAAACGAGCTCCATGTCTTTCCCGACGAAAACTTAGCGCATCCATGCCATGTTCAGATAGTAGATTCGCATAATCAACATCTCGTGGAGGATAGATACCATCTCTTTTGAATGATAGCAATTTCAGGAAACGTCGCTGAATCTTTTCTAATGAAAGCTGGAGATAGACATAATGTGGCGACCATACTTGTGATGCAAATTCCAATTTACTTAGAACGAAGGCAATAGAAAAGACTCTTGAAAACACGGACATCATTGAAAAATTTACAAGATCGCAGAACAAAGCCCAAGCTACGAGAAGCAGACAAGGATAAGTTCAGGATGTGATAAGAGAAAGAGCAACGATTATCAAAAAATTCTCCGAGATCTTTCACAATTTCTACCTTTATCAAATCTGTATCATGTAATGTGTACACCGAGTCAATAAGAGTCACTTTTCTGGTATAGGTAAGGTAACAGCACTTGCTTATATTAAGATTAAGATTGAATTTAGAACACCAGACTTTTATTGTGTTTAAATTATGTTGTAAATGAAATACATCGTTCCATGAATGGATAGAAGTATAGATTTTTAAATCGTCTGCATAGGCCAGAACAGGGCGAGATAGTGAGGTAAGAAGGTCATTTATATATAATAAAAAAAAGCAGTGGCCCCAGGTTGGAACCCTGGGGAACACCGGAAGTTGGAATGAAAGTGGAAGATGAGAAACCGTTGTAAAATACATAGTTAGTTCTTAGTTCCAATAAGAACGATATGATTTTAAAAAGATTTCAGATATAACCACACTTTTTATATTATCTTTATATTTAATCGATACGTTTAGATTTTGAATAGCACTTCGTTTAAATGTCCACCTCAGCTTCGTGTACACGAGTAAATTCCACGAATCCAATTTTCAACGACTTTGTGTAATAAATCGGGCGTAATCTTACGAATGCAGGCGTTCAATGTTGAATCTCAAAGCATCAAGTGTTTGTGGTCTGTTTGCATAAACCTTAGATTTTAAATAACCCGACAAAAAGTAAGCTAAAGAAGACAAATCACAGCTTCTTGGAGGCCAGTCTCGCTGGAACCACATATCTTCTAAATCAAGCGCATCCAAATGTAGCCATAAAAAAATTGTCAACATCTGTCTGGGTATCCTTCACCATTCACTGTAACTAAATCTCCAACCTCATTTTGGAAAAAAATGGTCTATCAA
This sequence comes from Holotrichia oblita, assembly GCA_023690525.1. Classification (NCBI taxonomy): domain Eukaryota; kingdom Metazoa; phylum Arthropoda; class Insecta; order Coleoptera; family Scarabaeidae; genus Holotrichia; species Holotrichia oblita. Next base: position 144,240,799 of record CM043018.1, on the reverse strand, counting down.
TACCACCATACCATAAACCGCACCATACAATTGCCTTCAGAAGATGCAAAACCTTCTCTTGAATCTGTTTTGGATTATATTCACACCATAAACGGCAATTATTCTTGTTTACGTAACCGCTTAACCAAAAATGAGCTTCATCTGAAAAGATAATTGCGATCCCTTTCAAGTCGTTCTAAACTCCAAGCAGCCAATTCTCAGCACCGACGATGGTCCAGTGCCTTAAGTTCTTGTGCTCAAAACAATCTTATACGGGTGTAAATTTAAATCTTTTTGCAAAATTCGCCTAAAATTCGTCCTAACTCTTGAGCACGACGAGGAATTGAGGAATTTTCTGCAACACTAGCTCTTACAGCAGAAATAATCTCAACAGTTGTGGAATTTCGGCGTCTTACTGGAGTTTTTACATCGTGAAGAGTAAAACTACTTTCAAATTTCTTATCGATGCGACGAATGACAAGCACAAAATGAGCGAAAAGTGTTCACATAAGAACGACGATTTGCGTAAAATTTTGAGATAATAACCAAACGTTCTTGGAGCGAGTATTTAGCCATAATAAATTGTTAGAGTTTAGTGTACATAACTGACAACTAGTGACAGGTATAACTTTATTACCATGGTTACTACATCATTATACATCATATTATAATTCTTATTGGAAAACACTTTATATTGTGTTGCTCAGAAATTGCATCTTCCAAACAAATAAGGCCCTACCCGAAAGTCAATCCACAAAATGCAATGTGAAGAGGCCCTTTCAGACGCCATACAACAGTTATAACAGAAACTCATTAGGAAGATATAGTTTTAAAAGAAAGGAAATCATCAACTTAAAAAAGTGAACACAAAAAATAAAATCGTAGAGAAAGAGGGGCTGGATATATGTAGATAGAGCTATGTTTATAGGCTTTAGGGTTCGAATCTCTTCGGTGATGTTTGTGTTAACGTATCCGTACTCCGGTTGAGCTACTATTTATTCTTGGGATATAATTAAAAGCATAACATTATTAAATTTACGGCGAGGTATAAGAGAAGGTGGTAATATGGAACCTGCTTATTATATGGAATAAAACTAGGCCTCAAATAATTGGCATGAAAGGTAAAAGGCAAATTGGAGCACTGATTGCAGCTGAAAGAGGATTAAAAATTTTCAGTGATGTTGATTTCATCGCAGCTGAACAACAAGAAATAGAGTCGATTACTGCAGGTGGAGAAATTTCGACTTCTGTTGCTGGCATTAGTGAAGAAAACCTTGAAGAAGCCGGTTGCAGTTCTTCCCCCACTTCAAAATCTACAATACAGAAATTAATGTTGCCTGTTGTTATCAGTCCAGTTCCCCAACTAAAAAGGAAGATGTCCAACAAAGGTCGAAAATCCCCTTCTGCGACAGTAATCAGCTCAGCTCGCAAAAACGAACTGGAGGAATTTGTAAAGAAAAGTAAGGTTCTCGTCTCGACCAAGAGAACTCATACGTTTAGCACTTCTTGCGATAATGTTAGGTCGACGAATAAATCGCAGAATCCAAGCAATCAAACGAAAAGCAAACCAAAAAATAAAGAAGACTCAGACTCATTTGAAGAAAATGATTGCAGCATGCTTGCTGACTTATCTAACGATCCAGAGGTCCTCTTCGACCGTAAACCCTCCTCAGAAGATGATGCAAGCTGTATTTTCTACGAAAGGAAGTTTGCCGAGGATAATCGAAGTGAATTTTGGGCTCATCATGATAGTGCAGACTGTGAAAAGGATAATTACGTTTGCGATTTCTGCCGATGAATTAATGACAACTTATGCAATTCTGGATATTTCTTTCTCTTGGTTTAAAGTGAAGTTTAATGGTTCTAACGCGCACGCTCCGAAAATCGTTGAATTTCAGAAAAACCCTTCCCGCAAGGCAGCAAGTCCATTTACAACGATGATATCTTGATCATCAATTACGCTGACGAAACGGCTTTACTAATTATGAAAATCACCATCGAATGTATTGTTTTCAATCAAGTTAACATGTTGAGCGCCAAAATTATATGACGTGACCATTTTTCTTTCTGATTGAATGCAAATTCATATTTTTTTTTTTTTTTTTTTTGAAAAACTTATTTAACCATTTAATCGCAAAATTAAATTTTCTTTCACTTAAAGATAACCTTCCCAATTCGTAAGAAACTCATATTCATTGATGTTCCAATATACATACATATGTATAGAAAGTAATACTATATAGTAGCAGTTGGATCAAACAAATAAAATAGAAAAAAAAACGAACCGGTCAAGAATACCGGTGCAAATAAATCGGGTCCAGATCCTACCGGTGTAAGCGTCCAATATATTCTCGTTCGCGTTTATCCTTCCACAGAGGGGGAGAACGAGCCTGGTCCTGTGTGACTGAGATTGTCCGGCTCGTCCAGATTAAGTTAGAAATTGGCCCCGATCGAGCCCGTCCCTCATTCACACACCGTTGGGCAAATCGCCTGTCACACTCGCGTCCGTCCTGTGTCGACCTGCCGATAGCATATTGGATCAGCCAGCGCTGGGCTCGCTTCGGATTGATTGACTGCGTTTACACATGCCCGCTTAAGTGGACCGAAAGTTTCACCGACTTATTTATTTATGCATCGCAGAGATAGATATAAATCGTACGATCGTACGAGAAGGATTCGTATCACGGCAACGCATCTTTAATGTCGTATCGGGTGTTTGGAGATATCGAAGAAGTAGAAACGATTTTTTTTTATGCGGAAACATCAATTTCAACTCATACGAAACAGTAGTGGGAAAAAACTGGATTCCTTTACACGTGCGCGCATATATGTACATACTATGAAATAAAAGGAGAATGTATTGCGGACATTCGCTAGCCAACGATCGCCGCACATCCCGGCACACAACAATAAACGTTTCAGTAAATAAAAGATGTACAATTAGGAGCTGAATGAAGAGAGATAATGATTAGGGATATCGGAACACAATGATGATGGGCATTTACGCGCGAGCTGCCACAGTCTGCGTGCCTGAATCAATTAAAGTATAATCCGGAACTGTAGATATCGTGACAGACCCTCACTGTGCACTGTATAAGGGGGATCCGTTTCTCTTTCAAAGATATATCGAAAAGGGGGAATTGTATATATATATGTATATAAATACATACACTTTGCAACTGACAATTACATCTTTTGTCTTTCTTTCTTCCTTAGATCTTCTTACGTCAATAACACTACCTACCCAACAATTTTAATCTTATCTCAGTATCAGATTACTAATTTTTATTAATTTATTTAGTTACGATTCTTATAATCAGATTGATTCGCATTGTACTGTAACTAAATCGTAGTAATTATTTTAATAAATAAACGCAGCATGTCAGCTCTTATTAGTTAGTATAATAAAGCAAATCGTTCGTTTACCAACTGGCCCTCGTGTGCCATCGAAATATGATGGATGCTCTCTGAAACGGGAATTTTAATCTAATGGATGCACAGAGGTTCACTTCCGGAAAGTTTCATAATGTACACGTGGCGCCCTCTCCTGTTTCCGGTACCGTATTAAACTGCCCTCCACGTTAACTCAGATGCATAAATTTGATAATGATGTGTGCGTACAGTACTCGGTCACTGTTTAAAAAAATTGTATTCATGCATACAGGGCCAGGCCAATGTTTGAGAACACCAGATTTCTGGCAAAATTATGGGTTCTATTGCATGGTCTCTATTTTGATTTTTTACTTTAACTTATTTCGAGATATGACGTCATCGGTGATTTTTATATTTTATCATTTTTGGATAGACACAGTTTCAAGAATTACAATGATATACAGTTCGATTGGTGTGCGACTTGACATATTAAAGAAACGTTGGATATAAACATCTTTTGTCAGAAAGATCTGATAAGAAATATTCGTATTTTTATGTTGCCATGCAAACCTTTGAAGCAACCGACATTTTTTCTACATGGACATGTGAATCGACATAACTGTCTCTACTGGAGTGATCAGAATCCTCATTGGATGGAAGAGAAACACACACAATATCCTCCAAAAACTAAATGTATCGGCAGGTATAATCGGAGGACACCACTTTTTATGCTGAAAAAGAATATAACGGGTGGGCAAATTTGAGGTTAGGAAGTAAATTGGCTGTCAAATGATGAAATGTCAAGAATTGAGCTGACATTTATTTAGTAAAAAGTTGGGAAATTTTAACCATGGAACGCTACACTCTTGAACAAAGAATTTTAATTGTGAAAATTTATTATCAAAATGGTGAAAATTTTACTGTATCACTTCGTAATATTCGAGGAGCTTTTCCTCGTAATCAGACTCCTTCTGAGACCGCTGCGCGTAATTTAATCGCTAAATTCGAGGCTCACATTACTGCTGCTGACAATAGACCAAAATAATACGCTCGTAGTGGCCGTAGTGATGCAAACATAGCGGCTGTACAGCAAAGTGTTGAGAATGAGCCTGGAACATTAACTCCACCAGAGGCACTTTGCGCAACATTTTGCATGAAGATCTTCATCTTCAGGCTTATCAAGTTCAACTCGTTCTAGAATTAAAACCGGCGGACCATTGTTTGCGTCGAACGTTTGTGAATTGGCTGTTTGAGTCTGTTTTGATCTTTAGTGACGAGGCCCATTTTCAATTAGGCGGTTATTTAAACAAACCAAATTGTCGCATATGGGGCTCACAAAATCCATAAACAGTCCTCGAAAAACCATCAGGTCAGGCGGCATCATCGGCCCATATTTTTTCGAAAATAAGCAAGGAAACGCCGTCACCGTGAATTCTCTGAGCTATACCAAACCATGATAACCGATTCTTTGTGGCCACAATTGGCTAATGTTGACATCAGAGACCTTTCGTTTCAGCAAAACGGCGCCACGAGCCACACAGCCGACCAAACAATTCAGTTGTTGCATGAGAAATTTCTCGGTCGAGTAATTTCTGGATTTGGCGATGTCAATTGGCCGCCTCGTTCTTGTAATTTAACGCCGCTGGATTATTTTCTCTGGGGCCATTTGAAAGACCGGGTTTACGTGAACAAACCACAAACAACTGACGCTCTGAAAGATGAAATTCGGCGCTGCATTGACGAGATAAGAGAAGCTTTGTTGCAAAATGTGTTGCAAATTTTGTGAAAAGCCAATTTACTTCCTAACCCCAAATTTGCCCACCCTGTATGTAATTAGAAATTTTCCATTACGTCACGTTTTTTAGTTATCTTAGTGTACAGTTTCCCATTTAAACAAAATTGAAGTGATCTCATTATACATATGCAATTGCTTGTTCAAACAAACATGATGAAATCACACTAATAGTAATTTGAACATCAAGTCATCCTATGAGTTTTTACGAGTTGTCATATTGAAAACACTTACTTGATTCCTCAGTTTGGCTTGAACAGGTTTGAGCAACCGGTGAATGCAAACTCGGTAGTAAACTATTGTCAGTTAATTCAGTTAAATAAATTAGGTTGCTATAGAAACAGTGTTTATTCTTTCAGCTTTTTGTAGTAAGTTTCAGTGTTATTTAGTTTTATAATGAACAGGTAAAGCAGTAATTGTAAAAATTCAGCAAACACTTTTTGTTAGGTCTGTGGTGAGTTCACGATAAAGAGTCAACGCAAACCCATTTCAAAATTGATAAAAACCGCTTATCAATTTTATTTTGGGTGTCAACTTGGGAAGCAGGACAAACTATGTGTCCCCCATTTAACGTGCATTAGATGTTATGTAAAATTAACACATTGGTTGCAAGGGAAAAATGAACAAATGTTTGGCAAAAATGCCGTTTGCTATTCCTATGGTTTGGCATGAACCGACAAATCACCATGATGACTGCTACTTCTGTATGACAAACGTTACTGGATTTTTGTTCTAAAAATAAAAACAAAATTGTCTATCCGACTATTCCATCGGCTATGAGACCAGATCCGCACGGAAAAGATCTGTCTGTTCCGTTGATCCCAGCTTCCTGGCAGGAGATTTCAAGTTCTGAAGAGGGCTGTTCTGAGATAGGAGAAAAATCAGCTGGTGAACCACATCTTATTTCACAAGTGCAACTTAATGATTTGGTTCGCGAACTATATTTATCAAAACAGCAAGCAGAACTTCTAGCTTCACGGTTAAAGGAGTGTAACTTTTTGAAAAAAAAAAAAAACACCAAGATTTCGTATTAGAGAAACAGAAATAAGGATTTAATGAAATATTTCACTAAAAAAGATGAGCTGTGTTCCTGCTGTAATGTAAATGGTTTGATGGCTGCTCTGGGTATTGATTACAATGCTAGCGATTGGCGGTCATTTATTGACTTGTCAAAAGCAAGTTTAAAGGTCGTACATTATAATACTAAAATCTGGTCAAAAAGAGATACTTTCATACCTGGACAAAAAAATACTACACATATTCCTTTAGTCAACCCTCAGGATGTGTTTTTGCCACCATTACATATAAAATTAGGGTTGATGAAAAATTTTGTGAAAGCACTAAATAAAGAAGGAGACGGTTTTAAATATTGTTCACTTATTCACGTTTCAGTTCCGAATTTTTTTTTTATTTGTAGACCAGTAATAATCGGACCTTTGATTTTTAGGGAAAATTTGAACGCTATTCATTATTTGCAGTTATTGCGTGAGGACATTGTGCCAGCATTAATTCATTTATGTCCAAACCCTATAAATCCTGCACTATTGTCAGATGCCATTTGGCATCAGCAAGATGGAGCCCCATCGCATTATGGAATTGACGTGCGTACATACCTAAATGAAATAGTTCCACAGCGTTGGATAGGTCCAAAAGGATATATTGAGTGGCCTACGCGATCGCCCGATATAAATCCTTAAGGGTCATATTTATAGTCCGTGCTTGAGGTTGTGTCGATGCTTGAGCACGCGATTTTGACATAAATGTCATTACAAATCTGTCAAAATCGCGTGCTCAAGCATCCACACAACCTCAAGCACGGACTATAAATATGACCCTTAGACTTTTTCCTCTAGGGGCATTTGAAACCTAATGTTTATAAGAATAAACCTCAGTCGCTCGAAGAGTGGGAAGATCGGATTAGGATGGTCTTTCAAGAGATCGGACAAGACGTAATTCAGAAGTCATTAAGGTCGTTCGTTGATAGACTAGGATACTGTGAGGCTGCTCAAGGTCATCAGTTTGAACATTTTATTATAAATTCCCTTGTTTTCAATATTTTCTTGTTGCTAGCCTTTTCCAATGTTTTATAAGATATAAACTAGGTATATATCATTATAATTCGTAAAAACGTGTCTATCCAAAATTGTTAAAATATAGAGGGTGATCTATTAAAAAAACTACCAATAATGTTATATCTCGAAACAAGTGAAAGTTGTAGAAAATCAAAATATGCAACAAACTAGAATGAAAATACTACAAAAACTTTTATTAAGGTTATTTTTTAATACAACCCATAATTTGGCCAGAAATCTGGTGTTCTCATACATTTGCTTGACCCTGTGTACATATGTGGTAGATTTGTATGTGTTTTTTTAACATAATCGTGCCAAATATGTTGTTAAGCCGTTTCACGTGATCAATTTGATTCGAAAAAGTAGCAATAAATATTTTGGGCTTGCGATGCGATGGACTTTAATAAAATTGGACAGAACCAAAACAAAATTAAAAATTCACACAAAAACCTGTCCAGATCTTAATGTTTCCTCTAAGGCTGGACTCATAAATCCCTAAGCCTTCCTATCTTTGTGGAATGGCTTCGGTCTAGCTATTGGAGTCACTATCTGATATTCAGCGTGTATCCTGCTTTTCGGAGTCGTTTTATGGCGGTAGCGACAAAGAGCAGACGTCTATCTGGCTCAAGCATCCCTAAATGCCGAACCAGCAGCTTCTCCGACCGAATAACCCTTTCCAAAGTGTTTCTGATCAGCGTCCTGGCATATTCCGTCAAAGTTAGAATTTCGAAGTCTTTGTAAAGTTGCGAATGATTTTAAGCTTGAAGCTTAAAGAGTTTTTCTGACATATGAGGGGAGTCAGAGCTTCTTGAAGTAACCATGGTAAAATGATGAGTCAAGGACCATACTTAGGTACTGAATCTGCGAGCTCTAGAGCAAAGCCCGTCTCTCTATGATTTTTAGAAAAGTGGACAGCCATGCACTTTTCGACATTTATCGAAAACCACCATTTCCTAGCCTAATCAATCATTTAGTCGACAGACCTTTGCAATCTCCTTATGACCAGTGCGTCCTTTCGCGAGGTTACATAAACAGCGTTATCGTCCGCGTAGACTACCTACTAAGATAGGTGCATCACTAGTAACGAGTATAAAGAGTTGGGGGTCAAGAAGCACGCCCTGAGGAACGCCGACTCGAATGGGTCTATCTGTGAAGCAATTACCAAACTGCTTAATGCAGGACGTACAAAAATTTGTCAGCTTATTATTGGATTTTGCTGTAGGTTGCAAGATTCTTAAAGTGGTGGTTGAGCATTCACGCAAAAGTTTATAAGTCCAGTTCTGCAATTTTTTAGCTGTTCACAGATCCCAAATCTTTATGGTGATTTTGAGTGACATTCAAGTATGTTTTTACGTAAAAGTTAATGAGTCATATGCAGAAAAAAAAATCTCAAATTGTACTGATAAGTCCGTAAAATTATGTTTTCATTTGTAAATTTAAGCAAAATTAAATAAATACTGCACACCCTGCATAAAAGGTTATAATATTTCAAGCAGAAGTTCTCCAACAACTCGGGAAGAAGAACGGGGTACCAGTTTGGGATGTGATGGGAAGGAGGAAGAACCCTGCACCTGTCTGGACCAGGATCCGGGTATTTAATTGAAATAGTTGCCAATGTTCAAAATTGTTGTTTTTTCTAAATATACACTGTTCATTACTTTAACTATGTATCATTGGTTTTAAGCACATATTTATAAAATAAAAAGAAAATTCAAAAAAACTTTTTAAGTCCATATCTATTTTTAAGCAAAACTTAATAAGTCTATGTCATTCAAGCAAAACCTCGTATGTCCAACAAAAAAGACCTGAATTTTGTAGGACTAATTTGGTTTTTGCTGTAAATTCTTAGCATGATCTTATTATGGAGAACAGAACCATTTTGTCAGGTTGTTCTAATTGTTCCAAGGATTGTTTCTAATTCCTAACATTTCAAAAGTTCTAAGGATAAAGTGAAAAAATACTCTCTTGATTTAATAATTTAGGAAAACGAAAATCAAACTTTTAAGGCTTGTTTCCCAGGTTCCTCGTTATTTATTATTATTTTAAAAGTTCTTGTAAGTTATTCTGGAAATTGGTTTAGCTTCGATTTTGTATTGCTCATAAAATGATTAACAAAAAATAGAACAGCTTTCAGAAACTATTGAGTTGTAAAAAAAATGTCCAACGTTTCAGTAATCAAATCACACTTCTTCTTATTCTTACAGGAACATGGTTATGGTTAATATAATTTCATGATAAAAAAATAGCATTCAATATTACATTCGCAAAGCTGTAAGAAATCTGTACAATTCTTAGTACTTGTTACTGGAGAAAACACAATTCCCAGCCTCAAAATAAACCACGAATAGTTTATTCATTGTGAAATCTAGTTTCCTTAGAGAGCGTTTCAGCAAGCAGTATTCCCGAATAACGAGATTTCGTCAATAATCCAGAAGCCAGTTAAGAAGTACAAGTCAAGAGCTTCCTATATATATATATATATACCTATATATATAGGAGCTTGTTAACTGGTGGATATTCTTTATACCGGCGTAGAAGTCGGTATCTTCTTTATTTTTCTTCAATTTCCGCTCCGATCGGCGCGAGCACAATACCAGGTATTGAAAACCAAGGAAATTAATGAGAGTTCGTTCCGAATACAGACGTCTCGATTTTCTTTTGAATTAAAATAAGAAAAGCGAGACGAACGATTTCTTTTCGAAAAACCAACTTACCTAAGTAATAAAACGCTTTATTTTCCTTTCTTCATTTTCTATTGGGTATACTTTAAGGTTTACGTCAGGAAAATATCTCTTGTCCGACATTGTTAGATTAAGGAGCTTTTGAAACAGGAATGTAAGGAGAGCTTTTTTTTTTAGTCGATATACTTTCTAAAATACGTTTAATTGTTTAATGCTTGAATAAATCTACTTTTAATAATGCTTATTAAACGGATGGGGTGGTTTCGCGAAGGAAACGGTGAGCTTTTCCAATCTATAATTTTAAAGGGTAATAATAATAAAGTTTTTTTTTATTACCTATACAATTTCATCATATACTCGTACTAGTATCTTATGTAATGGACATGTGCATCATCTGCAGTTGAGCTCCGCCCTATGTGTGCCAGTCGCCAATGTGCATTGGAGTGGAAGTAACAAACCGCCCCTGTACCGCCCCTACTACTCCTGTCACATGCAACCCTTATGTGATCTGCGTTGTTACACAATATTTTACCTCCTCTGTGGAAGAATGGTGAATACAACAGATTGCATGAGCGGTTATTGTAAACAAAACAATGCGAAAACGAAAGAATTGGTAACATATTGGTGAAGAAACGGAGGGGAAAAAATTAAATTAGTTTGGTGAAAAAAAAAATATTTATCAAATTTTACTCTAAGATTTTGTAGCTTGTTTTCTTTTAATGATAGGTAATTGCTCGCAGTTATTTTCGTCGGATACCTCCATCGATGGCATCTTTGGCAAATTGACGTCAGTCTCTGACGTTCACTCCTGATAATATGATAATGAGAAGACTAAAATAATGTTTGTTCATAAAAATGGAAAAAAAATCAAGTAGATAAAGCAAAGTAGATAAGACTCAGATGGACTATTTGGGTTATGTCATTCCACGTTTCTTGTGTACAAGAGAAAACAGAAGATATCTCATCACACTTAATTGCAAAATTGAGGGATTGTAATCGATCAACTTTTCATATTAATAATGATAGAAATAAAGGCTTTCATACCAATTCAAAAGAGAGTCTGCAATTATTTACATTTTCAAGACAGTTGTACTACGGTTGTTCTTATATTTGAGAAGAGTCAAAGAAAAGAAATCTATAAAAATAATAAGAGAAATTCTTGTACATAACGAATTCGCTGTTTAAATTACAAACCTGCTACGCTTGTTTTTAAACTACCTACTCAAAAATGAATTAAATCTTTTTTTAACAGATCTAATTAATTTGATTAAATTTGACGTATTTTTTCAAACTATAGATAAATTAGAAGGCCCACATTTTCACGATGCCAAGACGTCATTTAAATAAAGAAACTTTTGATTTAATTGCGTTATTGCATCAGAGAGAGCAATCTGGAGGAGAAATTGCCGCAATTTTTAATGTGTCTCTAAGTGTTGTTAGCAGGGCTCTAACAATATTTCAACAGACAGGATCTGCAAGGAGAAGACCCGGTAGTGGATCTGAGAGGAAAACAAATCAGAGTCAAGACCGCCACGTACGAATTCAGACAAGGATGAATCCGTTTAGTAGTTGGAAACACAGTTACAGTTGGAGTTAGAGTTTCGGATCAAACCATCAGAAACCGTCTGAGAGAAATGGATCTTCATAGCTGCAGGCTTGTGAGACGGCCAAAATTAACTAATGCCAACAGAATGGCTAGAAGAGCTGGGTTAACTAACGACTGGCAGAAAAATTTCAATAGGAGCATGGTTTATACACCGATGAATCCAGATTCGGTTTATTAAGTGATAATCATAGAGCAAGGGTCGAGAGAACGCTAGAAGACCGAAAAGATCCGAGATTACAAAAGCTCTGTGGTGCCTTTTGGCAGCGGTGGTATCATGGTGTGGGCGGGCATTAGTTTGAATTAGTTTGAAATTATTAAATTATTTTTTTTTCAATATATTCACTTGCAAGACGGATACATTTTTCACATCTTTCAATTAATTTATTTAAACCCTCATAAAAAAATGATTTCTCTTTATCAGCAAAATACGCCGAAACTGCCTCCTTGACTTCATCATCGGCAGTAAATTTTTTACCCCGCAGCTCTTTTTTCATTTTCGGAAACAGGTAATAATCACTCGGGGCCAGGTCTGGGCTGTAGGGTGGGTGATTCACAATTTCGAAGCCCACCTTATGCAGGGCAGCTAACGCAACGCGGCTCTTGTGGACGGGCGCGTTGTCGTGCAAAAGCAGCACACCTTTCGTCAATTTTCCCCGTCTTTTCTCTTTAATGGCTTCTTTTAGTCGCTCTAATATTGAAGCGTAATATTCTCCGGTTATAGAAACACCTTTATCTTTATAATCAATCAACAATATTCCTTCCGAGTCCCAAAATACCGTTGCCATGAGTTTCCCAGCTGATTGTGACACTTTAAATTTCTTGGGAGGTGCTGTGCTCTTTTTATGCCACTGCATGGAGTCTTGTTTGGACTCAGATTCATAACGATGAACCCAAGTTTCGTCTCCAGTAACAATTCGACTCAATACACCATCCTTGTCTTAATTACAGAGGTCCAAAAATGCACGCTGCATGCACACTCTACGCGCTGTTGTTTTTGCGGATTATGTTACTTGGTTGACGATAGCTCAAATACTAACTGTCTAATAACAATGAAACTTGAATGAAACTATACTAATTATGAGTCGCTGCACAGGCAACGCCCCCAATGCGCCCTTCACCCCCCTACAACTCGCTCATTCCGCTAATATAAAAACGGTCCCTCGTACAGAGATGACACTATTCAGCAATATGTGCTCGATTTTCGTGAGGCTGTGGGTGAAAACATGGTTTTTATTGATGATAATGCACGACTTCATCGTGCACAAATTGTAATGCAAGCAATAAATGACCTCCATATTAACCATCTACCTTTACCACCAACGTCTCCCGACTTGAATCCAATTGAACACATTTGGAACAGACTTCAAGAACAGCTCAACGAACATAATCCACCACCCAGTTAACGTGCAACACTTTACCGATGTGTTGGTGAAGAGTGTCACAAGAACACATTAATAATTGTGTGTGAGAGACGTCCGTGGCTATTATATAGAAAAATGTTTATTTTAGCTATTGATAAAAAAGTTGCTCATTTCATAATTGATCATTTCTTAGTAATCTAACGATTTTTCTGAATATACGGGGTGATATAGAAAAAAGTACATTGCATAGTGCCACACAATGGAGGACACTAAAATAAGAAAAAAAATTCCTATGAACATGGTTCCGCAAGACCTTCGGTTAAAAGATACGGAGGTGTTGAATTTTATTTCTTTTTTTGGGTTTTTTTTTGAATATCTATGGTTCCAGTACAAATGCATCTGAAAGCCGACAATGCACGCTAATTAATCAAAAAATAACAATTGAATAATGTGTCATAATGACACTTGTCAAACTGATGTAATTGTTGTTTGAGGAATTTTGTGCTCGTGATTAAGTTTTTCGTTGGTTTTCTCACTGATTATTCAAATTTGCTTTCAAAAATGGTTCACTACACTTTTGAAGAATACAGGGACATGATTATGTGTAGATCAAATTCTTACGAAGCTCAACGTATTTATCGAGAAAGATATCTTTTAAGACAAGTTCCTAATGTTCGAACATTTATTGATGTGCATAGGCGTTTGAGAGAAGATGGCTGTTTTAGAAAACCAAAATTGAATAGTGGGGTTTCCAGAACTCGTCGCACTGTGCGAAACGAAGAAACTCTTTTACGAATGGTAGAAAATAATCCAAGAACAAGCACTAGAAAAACAAGTTCAGCGGTACGAAACCTTAACCGTGAATCAGTTAGACAAATTTTCAAAGAACAACTTCTTCGCCCATATCATTTTCAAAAAATTCATTCACTATTGGAACATGACTTTGTTCCTCGTGTACAATTTTGCCAATGGTTGCAAAACCAAAGACAAAACATTATTTCATCAATTTTGTTTACTGACCAAGCTGGTTTTAGTCGTGATGGTATACTGAACCTACATAACATGCACCATTGGAGTGATGAAAATCCTCATCAAACTGTAATTCGAAGTCACCAATATGGGTTTTCAATTAATGTGTGGGCAGGTATAATTGACAATTATTTAATTGGCCCATTTCGATTGCCCAATCGATTGACAGGTGCACTGTATCGAAATTTCTTGAAGAATGATTTAAACACATTATTAGAGGATGTCCCATTGGCCATAACTGGAAGAATGTATTACATGCATGATGGGGCGGGCGCCAGCTCACTTTTCTCGAGTGGCAAGGGAATATTTGGACAGGAGATTTGGAAATATGTGGATTGGTCGAGGGGGGCCAGCTCGTAGTCCCGATACCTTAATCCCCTCGATTTTTCATTTTGGGGATTTATGAAAAATGAAGTTTATGCTGTAGAAATACATAATGAAGAACAATTGTGGATAAGAATTATGGAATCTGCAGCTAGATTTCGTAATAACCCAGGAATATTTCAAAGATGCCGTCAATCATTAAGAAGAAGAATGGAAAAATGTATTGAAGTACAACGGCAACAATTTGAACATCTTCTAAAAACTTAATTTTTTGTTTTAATTAATCATTGTTTTTGCAAATAAATTTAAAAAAAATTCAACACCCCGTATCTTTTAACCGAAGGTCTTGCGGACCCATGTTCATAGGAACTTTTTTTCTTATTTTAGTGTTCTCTATTGTGTGGCACTATGCAATGTACTTTTTTCTATGTCACCCTGTATATACTTGAAAATTTTAAATTGTTGTGTACAATTATGTATCTAATATAATACACTACAAATATTTACCCATATTTTCTAAAACAAATACAATTTGTGCTGAGAATGGTCAAAATGAAGTATATGAAAAATGATTCACTACGCTGACGTTTTCAACGCATATAAAGAACTTATGGGGGGAGGGGAAGGGAAGTCAATACCCAGATTAGATGTTTCGAGAGTGCATGGCCTCTCGAAACACATGTCCCAAGTAATCAAACGTTGTGGTGTTGGTGTTAACCATATTTTATCTTTAATTTATGAGCACGTACAGTCCTACCGATGTTTTATCTGTAACAAAAATAATGACACGGACAATTTGTTGCAATATCAAAGGGATAATTATGTAGTTAACACTACTAATTTATCTATCCACGATTGTGCATAGGATCTTTTAGCAAAAGATCCTAATTTTAGTTATCTCAATTACCTTTTTGTCACTACCAATTTAGTCATAGATACTATCTTTAATAAAGTACTTAACAACATTAACTTTCAAGATAGTTTTTGTTTCCACATTCGTCGATGACTCCTTCTGGGTGTTACCTAACGATAGAGTTGATTATATCCTTAATAAATTTAATTTCTCCGATGGCAGACTTATTTTTCCTTTTGAATTTGAATCCAAGAAACTAGAACTATCAACTGTCAGCTAGTCATGGACCTGTATACCAAGTCTTCTAGTTGGGGTAGACTACTTAATTATCATTACAACCACCCTTTACATCCCTTTAATTTTAAGCGTTTACCTCACTAAGCAAAAAATTGATGGCTATTTGAAAAGTTAGGAATCAAAAAAGAACAATCAAAAAATAATTTTCTACAATATTAATTTCTTAAAACGTCTCCACATTTCAACAATTTAGATAGAACCAAACTGGTTGAAAAGTGTTATCCAGGACAAACGTCCCAAAATCTCGAAAAACCAAAATACTACTGGTTTATTCCGTCATAGCATAGACACAGGACACAAGTTTAAATTCAATGATACTGAGGTACTCGATGTCGAACAAGATACAAGAAAAAGTTTAATTCTATTCGCATTCGGATATTCGCATTAGATTCATCTGTACTCTACATACGACTCTTCTACAACACCTATATTACCTAAAATCGAACTGAGGAATGTCAAACACTAAACACTCCAACCTACAAAAGATCAAAAAACTTTATGATATGATACTGACAGCTTTGCTGTCGAAACGCGTCGGTGTTTAGTAAAAAGTTTTTTGGTGTTTTGTGGGTTGAAGTATTTAGTGTTCTACTTCTGCACTAAGAGATCCAGTGAAGAACTTTGAAGAATATATATTATTTAAATTACCTACATACTATAACATGGATTTTCCAATAAATTGATTGGTATGTACCGGATGGCCAACTAAGAATGTCGCTCGGCCATGTATCAGGAACGATTTACAGTAGAGCTTTGGGAAAAAAAATTTTACTGACTGAAATGACCCCGAGAAACATCTGAAAATTATTTAGAAAAGCGTGGGATGACCGCTAGAGGGCGTAACTGATCACCAAAAATTTTAATTTTTATTGTACGCAAAATTTATCAACTTAAGGTCTATCATAAATATGAAAATCGGAATCTACTGAAAATTTTGCATATTTTCTATCGGACAACTTTTTTGTATTTTGTCAAATAAGGAAAGTTCTGTTGAACCGAATTTTGCTAACTTAGTCTCGTTGAAAACAGTACTACTCCTCCAATCTAATGCTTACAAATTGGAACCAATCTAATAAGTGACGTGCATGCTAGAGAGCGCTGTTTAAATTTTTTTCTGGAATTTTGTTTTTTCTCGAAAATATTAAATGGAAACGTATATTTTTGACAACAAATTAAAAAAAGTAGACTAAATGACCAACAAATCAGCGAAAACCGGATATCGCTCTCTTCTACCAATCCGAAGATATCTTCAGAAACGGTGTGGGTAGTAAAAATTTCTTCTAAAAATTTAAATTATTCTGCTCCCCGCGAACGGAATTTAGCAAATTTGGTCTGATTAGAAAGGACTTTGATTGTCCTATGTTTAGTGATTGAAGCTGTTTAAGATTGTTTTGTCCATTACCGCTAGAGGACGTTAAAGATATTTAAATATATAAATTTTATGAATTTTGAAAAGAACAGTTCGTGGAAGGCTATATTTATGCTCATACTCTAAAATAATGAATTGAAAGCTTATGATTTTAATGAAAAGCACAACGTGGGGGGGGGGGGGCTAAATCTTGAAGTTATCTCCTATTATTTTTGATGCAAACTTTCACGCTACAACGAGTGGATAGAACTAAAGTCTCTATTTCTGCCTTAGAAATACTTTGAACGATATTTCCTATTCCCACAACCAAGTTGTTACGAGCGGTTGCAAAAATAAGATATATTTTCGCCCCCACAAATAAAAATCTAAACAAGTCAAATTTGGGGTTCTGGCTTGCCATGAAAATAGACTGGCGTGTTATATCCATCTATCAGGGGCCAGAAAATCGCGGACATTTACGGAGAAATGCACAGCACACTAATCGTATTGAAAAGCTGATTGTTACAACTTGCTAGCGACATATCTTCTATTCTGGTCTCTGTAACGCCCTCTAGCGCTGAAAGACATAAAGACAATATTAAACAATTTGAATCACTAGCAGTAGATAGGAAAATCCATGATCGTCTATTTTTTTTGGCCGCCAAGCATTCCATGCACTGTTCTTTTCAAAAATCATGAAATTTAAATTTCTTTATCGCCCTCTAGCGGTGACGGACAAGATAAAATTAAACAGCTTCAATAGTTAAACATAGGACAATAAAAATCCTTTCTAATAAGACCAAATTCCGTTCACGAAAAGCATAATAATTTAAATTTATAGAAGAGTTTTTTACCATTCATACATTTCTGAAGATATCTTCGGATTGGTAAAAGATAGCGATACCCGGTTTTCGCTGGTTTGTTGGTAATTTAGTTTACATTTTTAATTTGTTGTTCCATTTAATATTTTCGAGAAATCACAAAATTCCCGAAAAAAATTAAACAGCAACCTCTAGCATGCACGTCACTTATTAAATTGGTTCCAGTTTGTAAGCATTAAATTGGAGGAGTAATGCTGTTTTCAACGTGACTAAGTTTGCAAAATTCGGTTCAACAGAACCGAAGTTATAAGCGTTCCTTCAATACAAACTTTCCCCTCCTCTCCACCCCTTATTTGACAAAAGACAAAAAAGTTGTCCGATAGAAAATATGCAAAATTTTCAGTAGATTCCGATTTTCATGTTTATGATAGACCTTAAGTTGATAAATTTTGCGTAAAATTAAAATTAAAATTTTTGGTGATCAGTGCCCAGGTAGCACACAACGTTGGTGCAACGTTGGCTGACTATCCGAGTTGTATTGGGCACGCGTTGGGCAACAATGTTGGCAGTATGTGAAAGTGTGAACATTTTACAACGTTGGTTTTATATCTTTAGGCGACATTGGCGTAGCATAAACTTTCAATACCTACCCGTTCTGTTGGTGAAACGTCGGCACCTGACGTTGGAGTTTGATCGCAAGGATACATAGGAGTAACTACGGGAAGTGATATTGGGTATTAATCTTGTATGTGATATCTATACGATAAAACATACAAGATGCAAAACATATATGATGGTACATAGGTACACTGATCCGATGTTATTAATTAGTTTGCTGAATAAATTACAGCGATATTATACCAACTCAAAATTCGAGTTAATTATCTGTATATAATATATTTTCATATGAAATAAACTTGATTTAAGATATAAACTACCAAATTACAATTAGATCATAAATAATGTACCTAATAGAATAGTTCTGTTTGAATTTTACATATCTATGTATGCAAGATGTTGATAATAGTTAAGAACATATACAAGTAATGATTTGAAAACTGTTATAAAATATACGCTTATGTTGAAATATTCAGCGTTCAAGACAAACATGCTCATAATTGTGTAACATAGTATATCTCGATATGATCTGCCTGTAATCAGGACATATGTATATCGTAGATGTTTTATTTCATGTGACAATATATAAGGAAAACTTACTACAAATTGTATGTTTTTTTTATGTTTATGTTGTTAACAATAGTTAACATCGAATCATATACCCATATAACACCATCTGCACATACAATAAATAAATAAAGTAATTACGATATTTTATTTATTAGTGAAATTAAAATTCAAGATTAGCAAAATGATACAGCACATTACGTCATATGTGATATATCTTATTACAGAACAAAATTCATTATCTCTTTACATGTTATGGTATATAACTGAAATATTTTATTGAACTAAAAATATTAAAACATTATAAAACACTGACCTAATCGCGGAGATGTTCACAGCTCAGCTGATTCCTAATTTTTATCAGCAGCAGTAGTCAAAGATGTACGACCAACAATAGCCTTTTCCAAATTACACTCAGCTTTACCTTCATCTCGATCATGTGCAGTAGCTAGCCATGAAGCAATAGTTTTATAAATGTCGTAATCCATTGCAATATCAAACCGTTGGCGCACAGCAACTGTGAACAAATGAAAAAATATTAACATATGTATGTATCTATCTTTAGTTTACATAAGGTATTAGAAGTATACGAGTACACCATGTCCACAGTTATGGTAAGGTGCATTGCAAACTTATTATTAACGCTATGAAGTTGGTTAAATTAACAATGGCGAAGTATATCTAATTTTTTCTATAAATTAGATATACTTGCAACATATTACATTTTACGAGAAGAGTAAATAAATGGCACTCGCACAGCAATAATTATTAAGGATGAATCAATAATCACAAAGAATGATTCATTTGGCAAGTAACTAGGAAAACCTGTATGTGATTATTTATTCTACAATATTTGATCATTGCCTACTTGCACATTTACACAATTCTCAGAAAGTACTTGCCTATTTTAAATTTCACAGTAGTAAGTAATAAAGATTTTGTTCAAAATATTGGTTTCTTTAAAAATATCTAAAAATATGCTTTTTTTCTGTTTTTCTATCATTCAGAGTAAAAAGTATTACTAACTTGTTAAGTAATCAACTTCATAGCTCGTGAACATTTTACTTTGGACACTATGTATATTTCATTCCATTACAGATCTTGAAATGAAGTTGTGGGGTTTGCTATGTATACAGTATGATTACGTATCACTTTTTGAAAATTTCCTTTTTGATTTAATAATTTTGACTATAATTATTCTTTGACTTCGCCTCATAACTAGCCCTTTTAATTAAAATATCGCAGACAAATTTTGAGACAGCATCTAAATATTAGGTTTAATATAAAATTTTAATTAAATAGAAAATTGTCTTGGCTTAATATGTAATAAAAAATAAGTTATTTTAATTGATTATTTCTTAATTAGGAGGAATTTCAAAAATACAATATAATAATCATGACTATCCACAATAATTTTTTAGATAAATATCTCAAGAATAATGCACAAAAATTAAATCTTACCTACAATCGCCTGAAAGATGTTCGCTTTATCTAAGGCTTACTTCGATAATTGTATAGCTTTTACGTCTCTCAATATTATCTTTAAAATAGTCTTCAATACAACCAGTACGGTTCAACTTATTCACCTCAGTTAACGCGACTACCTGTAAATACCAAGGCATAAATAAAAAATAAACAATACCTACATACCTATACTGTGAAAAAAAAACGAAAGTAAAATAAATGTTAAGTAGAGCGGATTCTATTAACCAGAAAATAATAAATAAATAATATTTTAAACTTCATGCGTAACTATAGAAGAATTTATGGTAATTATTAAAGCTCTAGTAAAAAATTAGAAAAAGGCAATTACCTATAGCATACGATCAGTTGTCACAAATGATTATGTGTAAGATATCATACGCAACTCTGGCCTAACATCGGAAATAGAACATAAAGCATCTGTAAATATATTTTGTAAGAAAGAAACCAATTGCAATTATCAACTAGTATTTTACTTACAATCAGCGGTAAGGATGACTTGCATTAATATACAAGATACAAATAAGTTTTACGTTATCGGATCTGACGTCTCTTCCAGGTTATTGGTATCCAATGCTTTCTTAGTTAATTCCTACAAACTGCCGGATATTTTCTAAACTCCTCGCCACGTTGTGGTAGTTCACAACTTTCAATCACAGCCTGTATGAAAAATACATATTATATTACTTATGTACGAAAGTATGTACTTACTATGCAAACTATGTAAAGTACTTACCCGTCCATTATTCTTATAACATCTTTCACAACAGGGTCTATTTTAAATATTATACAACGTAGACTGGAACACTAACAACGGTATACTCTTAACTATATAATATAACTCTCTCTCATGACTAACAACTGGGCTAATAAAACGAATAAATCAAATAAACAACACAAGCTTGCATATGGCGATGTACGACTGAATTCGGTCAAAATGTCGCTTGCCGATTGATGCGCATGCGCACAGCAAATGATAATAATTTTGTAAATAATATAAATCCTGCTAAAATATACGTTTTATTTGTTAGTTGTGTTGGTTATTAAGGTTGTCGTGATTTAACTGCATTATTACGTATAATAAGATTTTTACAACTATTTTATTTACATTTGTTACATTTGAACTCATATGGCTCACAATGTATGGGTAATATGAACAATAATAATATTTCGTAAGTTCATGATTTTTGAGATAAAAAGGAATAAAAAACAAATGGTGCATTTTGAAAAGGAAAAAAAAATGTCACATGATACGACTTGAACCCGCGATCTCGTGAATGTTACGTAAGAACGTTACCCACTTAGCCACGGGGTCAGCTTTGACTCCGCCCTCAATTCGATTGTCGTCTAAAAACTTTTATGCGACATTCAGCCAACAAACCGATATAAAGCCAACGAACATGGAACGTTGCAATGATAAGTTGAGCCAACGTATTTTGCCGATATGTGACTAATGTTGGATATTTATCGTTTGTAGACTGTGACTTTGCGCCAACTATGTTACGTTGGCCCGAGCTATCGCCGACACTTAGCCAACGGACTGTGCTACCTGGGTGGTCATCTACGATTTTCTAAATAATTTCCAGATGTTTCTTGATGTCACTTTATTCAATAATATTTTTTCCCAAAGCTGTACTGCAAACCGTTCCTATGAGATATGGCCGAGCGACATTCTTAGTTTGCCACCCGGTACATACTCTTACAGTTAAATTGCTTACCTTCTTTTGTTAATTTTTTCTCACCACTATTACTTTCAAATTTTTTACCAATCTTTGTAGCTTAAAAAAGGTGCTGGTGCATCGAAACTGTCGCAAAAATAACAAATATACATTAAGGAAACCTATTTTCCTACCTCCTTTCATCAAGCATCACCTACAGCCTTTGAACATGCAAGTATATTTAGACTATTGAAAAAACAATATGGGTTCAGGGGTTGGCAAAGTGCAAACTGAGCATAATCAGTAATACCAGCCTCTATAACAAAAAGAATCATAAAGTGAGAATAGTAGAGTTTGATATTCCATGCCCTTCACCGATTTGGTACAGAGCAGTGATTTGCGCGCAGCAGACGTTTAGACGGCATAAAAACAAATGCCAAACATGTAGTGAATAAACAAAATTGCAAGTTGAGCGAAAGTGATCACAGAAGGAGAGGTGAAAGCCTAGAATAGGCTGAATTAATTTCCTTAGCTTCAGCAGCATTTTTTCCGTTTACTCACTTGTTTAATTCTCATAATTATAAATTTAATAATAAATATAGTCCATCCAACAGGATTATTATTATTATTACGTTGAATAAAATTAATTCATCCTTGGTGATTGATTGTATTAATATATAAACGGAATAAACACAACAAAAATTATATTAAAAAATTAAATTAAACGACACATGCATAGCTAGAGACCGAATCACTGACGGTGATGCGTTTCGGGGGTTTTTCCATAGGTTTTGAGCTTTCCATGCCGCGTATCCGAACGGATTTAAGCCGGCTGTTTTAAACAGGATTGTTTTAATGCCGTTTGTACTAATCGAATTTGCTCTGATAAGGGGGACGTGGAGTGAGGGATAGCGGATAGGACCGGGCCTGTTGTCCCCCTATTCACCCATTTTGTAGTATACATGTGTACGAAGCGATAGCATTCTATCTATACAAGTACATGCACACTAATTCGGATGCATTTGAATCAACGCATTCAGAAAGATCGGTCGACTGATTAAAACGAACTTTAAACACGGGGTGTGATGCTAATTTGAGAATTCAATTTATTTTTTTCTTCTATTTCTTTTTATTCCATTCCATCATCACATCATCGTCTGCTGTATAGTTCTTCTTTTATTTTTATTTTTTGATTTAAATATATTAAAATACTAAATTAGCACATTTAATCGATTAAATATGAACTAAATCACTTATTAACTCACATACTTTATAATATTTATTACATTAATGATGCAATCAAGGTCTAATTTTGCCGCGAAATTACCAACACGAAATGCTGACTTGGTGAAGATCAGCAAACGACTGCACCGGGGACCCAACTTACACGATACCTTATATAGACTTACCGAATTTTGTGGACCACTTAACTAGAAAACCTTATACGCTTTAGCACACAACCGGCTGCTGCAAATGCAAAATTACACGGTCCAAGTTAGCAAGCCGTGAAACCGGTATTAAGCGTTTCCCGTGCATGGACGCACTACTGAGTTCGCAATAGCTTCGACTTGTTCGACCCCGAGATATCCACAAGTACACGAAACGAGTACCCAAACAACAACAAAAATGTATGCAAGATTATAACATATTAATATTTTCTCTTTTAATTTATATTATTTCTGCTTTACCTGTTAATTGTCTAATATATCAAATTCGTTCAGACCCTTTCCGACGTGGCTTTAAAATTTGCATTTAAATCGAATTAGTTTCGTTATTGACTCAAGATCGAAGGAGAGAGGTACAAAACAAATGTAATAACTTCAACGTTTCGACCAGGCAAACTATAGAGATGAAAATTTAGAATCGTTACCGGAGTCCTCTTGTTCCGGGTGATGATGTATACTAATGGAAACGATTTAGAAAGCTAACGTTTCATTCAAGTTGGATTCATTTTCTTTCTATGGATTGTAAGTTTTACTGGAAGCGTGATTTATGACTTTTGATATGATATATTGAGTTCTACTAGTTTTATAAATTGCAAGCTAGATTTAGTTTGGTGTTTGACAGGCACCTGATTTGCAAATATAATATTAAATTCTCTGTTACGTGTTCTAAACAGCATGACGAACAATACAACCTGATGAACTGAAACGATCAGTAACAAGAACAACTGATGACATCTCAATACTTACAAATTTTATTGGATATTCATACAACACCACAAACCTCAATAAAGCAACTTGAAGCAATTCATAATAATGTCAGAAGGATCAGGATCAGGATAGCATCAGCGCCTATTACAAATCGTCTTCACTTTTTCTTGTATTTTGGCAACGAGTGACGTTTTCAATTTGTTATGGCATGATACGCCATTTCATGGAATCTCTACTGGAACTGATAATCCATGGATTGTCCGAGCTAAATCAGCAATTGCAGTTACCAACTTGTAGTGTTGACGTCTGGGGATATTACTTCTGCATTTAAAATTACTTTTACTGTCTGATTCGTTCATTCGACATTAGGAGTGATGCTGATTACGTAGCGAAAACCACATTTAGTTCAACTCTCAGAAGACGATTTTGACTGGATGTTGCAACTTGTAGAAAGACACATTAGAATTTCAGAAAAATACCATTTGGTATGGAATATTGGACGGCGATTCAATTGGGTGATCGAGCCATGATTATTGTTATATAGTACAGACCACCGAAATCTGATTTTTGGATTTTTCTTGAAAACTTTTAACAATCATGTTCAATATCATCAAGAAGGTATCACAGGATTGCTTCTTGACCTGTGCGTCCCTATGCGGATTAACACATCATCGTCATCCCCAATAGACAATTTTGCCACTGATATTTTTCCTAATGATGTCAGTGCTACCTCTCAAAACTTTCATATTTCGGACCATCTTTCACAGTTCTTCTATATCGAAGATTTATTGAGGGATATGTTGGATATGTATGAAAACTGTACTAACTATAGTTGGTGCCATGGTATCTTCGGAGGAACTTGATTTCCTAGTACCATCCTCTTCAAAGTCTTTGTTCCTGTTTCCAGTAACTGACGATCCTGTTTCATCAGTTCTTCTGAAGAGATCATTATACCGGTTACAGCTCAGGTTTTGGTGTGTTTAATTAAACTTTCATTAAAATCTGGTCCTCTAAAAGAATTGATCAAGATGACCTTAACTTCAAACTTTATGAAAAATGGCAATCAATGTTAGATTAGTAAACTATTGCCACCGCAAGTCCGCTGAACTTTTCAGTTTTATAACTGTCGCGTTAAAGTGATTTGAATCCTATTTATTGTATAGGGGTGTCTAACAAGGATCAGTGTTTAGACCAACTGTAGAAATTCTGATCCAATATACCTACAGTAAAACTTCGATTAACCGTCACTCGTTTAAACCTCAGTTTCTGTTATCCGTCGCTGTCTAAAAAAAATTCTAACTGTACGTCAGCGATGTGATGATAGAAGTGACTAATTGAGGGTGGGGGAGGGATAGACATTCACTAGTCGTGATGGAGCAACCTCCTCATAGTACCAGAACTAGAACTAGAACTTTTGGACACAATATTCTGTTCTGTATTTTTAAGCTGTATTCCAATTTCGACGCTTATAGCTTTATAGCAAGAGCTAATCTGTCTAATTTTGTTCTGTAAAATTATCCTAAAATGTCTGCAAAACGGAAACGTGTTGTGTCAGGTATGAACC
Source organism: Holotrichia oblita (assembly GCA_023690525.1). Classification (NCBI taxonomy): domain Eukaryota; kingdom Metazoa; phylum Arthropoda; class Insecta; order Coleoptera; family Scarabaeidae; genus Holotrichia; species Holotrichia oblita. The sequence goes on along the minus strand of CM043018.1, from coordinate 144,215,222 downwards.
AAGAACTTGAAATTATCAAAAGTTTGAAAAATGGTGAAGCTGCCACTAGTATTGCCCAAATTTATGGTGTGGGAAGAACAATAGTTAACGATATCAAACGCGATGTTAAAAAGATTAAACAACATGTGTCAAAAATGTCAAGTACCGATGGAGATGTTAAGACTTATTTATTCGAGTCAGGAGTCAAGGGATCCCACTTTCAGGTCCCATAATAATGACCAAGGCAGTTGAAATCGATAAGAAACTAGAAGGAGATTCAATTTTCAAAGCAAGCATAGGATGCCTTGGTAAATTTAAATTTTGCCATGGTATTCGACAACTAGACATTAGTGGAGAAACACTTAGTGCGAATAGCGAAATCATTGCTGATTTCAAGCAATACCTAAATTTAAAAATATCTGGACTGAACTTTATTAGGGAACAGGCTCACAATTGTTATGAAACCGGGCTCAATTGGGATGCTTTGCCACAAAAAACATTGGCATCATTTTCGGAAAGAGCAGCCCCAGATTTTATGATCCTAAAGGATCGGATCACTGTTATGATCTGTGCAAATGCCACCGGCAATCTTAGATTACCCCTACTTGTAATAGGTAAATCCAAAAAACCATGTCCTTTCAAAAATTTAATTTAATGAACGTATTGACTTTGAACTATTATGGACAAAAAAAAATGCTTGACTGGACCAAACAATTTTTTCTGAATAATTTTACAACGTATTCGTGCGTCAAGTTAGAGCTCATATTGCCGCAGGAACCACTGCTATTAATGGACAATGCCCCGACACACCCCATGTGTGAAGTCAAAAGTCATGATGGCAAAATAACATTACAGAAAAGCTTTTATCGAATGCTTGCTCTCATCTGATAATGCCATGAGTGTTAAGGAATTTTAGAGGGGATACCTACAATATAAAGGATGCAATTTTCAATGTCGTCTCTGCCTGGACTGACCTTACAGTATCTAATCTAAAGAATTGCTGGAATGCACTCATACCTAAACCTATTGATGAAACTTGAGGAACTGAGACATTAAGCAAGAAGAATTAACAGAGTGGTTGGCATGTGCCAAAATGAATGGAGTCTTTCAAATATTGGGCAACAATGATATAGTTTCTGGTATGACTACCAATGAAGAAGAAGAAATTGATGACGATGGAGGCTTAGTTCTTAACCAAAAACATACAACTAGCCACTCGGAAGCAGAAGCAATGTTATCGAAGTGCATCGATTAGTTTGTAATGCAAGACGAAGCAAATTTAGAACAGATTCTACTTCTGCGTATACAGGGTGCCCACCTAGTACGCGGAAGTCCAATATCTTGGTTGATAAGAGAGATAATTGAAACTTTTTTTTATTTCATGAGTCTAGTTTTCTCAAGATCTACAAAACTAAAATAATGCCGATTATAGAACATGTTCCATTTCCTCTGCACAGATATCAACTTTGTTTTTTTAAATACAAACCGATAGGTACTTTTTATAATTTATTTTGAATCTACATGAAAAATAAAAAGGACTTTATGCATGGTATTCATATGAAAAAACTGACGCTTTTTGACATATTTGGCTTACTATGTTTTTCTAGTAAATTTTTGTCAATTACAATATCGCAAATTTTACGATTATGTTTATTAACAGAAAAGCTGTTTTTAGACCAAATGTTAGGCAATAATGGCTCTTCAAAACACCATGTCAGAAACTGATCTACAGTATAAGGGGGTGCTCAGCAAATGTTGTCAAATTTGACGAAGCAAAATATGAAAAATCTCCGTTAATTCGAATGGAACAGCCTGTATATTATTTATTGATTGATGAACGCAGAATTAAATATTCTACAACTTTGCTATAGCATTCCTACCTAAGTTCAATATTTTAGGTAAAAAACGCAGTATTACAGTAAAAAGTGAGTAAATTTATGCATTACTTGAAATGAAGTATAGATATTATTATCTTTGAAAAGTTCATCATCAACTGCTCCCTTATCAGCTCTAGTTATAATAATGTTAGGGTTGTTCATCATTCAATCACTAACAATAATTTTTTTCTTGTCATTTGACGTAGTCTGTCTTTTCAACAATATACCTTGCGACCTTGTTCTTCATATTGTTGACCTGAAGTGGGAATTAATTAAGAGACAAAACTAACTTAAGTAAAGACAGCTTTCTTCAACTGATATAATTAATTTTATACTTTGCTGACTTCTATTCTAGAAGAAGATATTGCATCATATATCGGGGTCAGTGCTCCAATGCAAATCGTGTTTTTCTATTACAGAAAAGGGCAATTAGAACTCTTTATGTTTTAGGATTTTTGTAGGGAAGCATTCTAATTAAGTTTCTTTAAGTGTTCAAGTTAATTTAAAATAATCAAGAATCCTTTATGCACTTTTCTGCAATGCCACTCCATTGGTTATGCAACGTACAAATAAAAGCTATAAAAACATCTGCCCATGGAGGGACAAATATTAGATAACGATTTTCGTCGACGGCCATTTTAAATTAAAATGCAACAATGGCCCCTGACTGGTACCAATTTCAATTCAAACCGCTTCTTTGGTCGGGTCGTTACCGCACTGGTTTTGCGTGCATGCGATGACAATGAACGAAGCTCGACGCATCTTCACCCTTGGCGAGGGTCGTCACCCCGTGTTATCTCACCTGCCTCGGGGAGATTTTTCAATCATTATTAAAACATAGGGACCACCGTACATTTTCCTAACGACGATGTCGTACCATTTTGTTATTATGTTATGTAGTAAGAAATGGATTACGTTTTATTTCTATCTTTATCATCTCCCCCGTTGAAATTATTCGTCAAATTCCCTCACGTAAAATCGATTTTCTTTAAAAACGCGCCCGTATTACCGCAAAGGTCGTTATTGGGCACACTGAAGCGTGCAGATTTTGTTAGAACGCTGAGGGAATCACATTCGCTGTATATCATTTTAAATATTTCGTTCGAATTACAGATATTCGGTTGGATGGTCAAATTTCGTGGCATTTATTCTAGCAGTATGATAATAATGCTAGCTCGTTTAAAAAAATTTAAATATATTGTTTCTTTTTAATGGCAGCAAGGTGGCTAGATGGAATAATTTCACCAAGAACCCTGACTCTGTATTGTAGTCTGTCACTTCTTCTGGTGGTAATCACTAGCTCTGACTTTGTTGGATTAAGAGTTAATCTCAATTTTTTTAAGATAGGTGGTGGAAATTGGAATAGATAAGGAAATCGTCGACCTAAATTACACTCGGGAGCAAAAAAATCGACTCAGACTGCACACTCGCATTAAATTACATCTGGCACAAAAACTAAAACATAAATTCCACTTTTGCTTTCAAAATCTTTAAGTTCAGGATTTTAGCTTTAAAATGAGTGCATATTCTTTTAACTTACGTTTTTTATACACTTAGACTACCTTAAAATTTGTTGTGATCGATAATCACAAGATTTTGTATAAGTTGACATCATTGTTCTTTGCAAGCCAATAGGTCGTTTAAAAGGCTTTCTACTTTATCAACCAGTATTAGTTGATTGTCAAACGTCAACCGGTATACATTTCCGTCAGCTACATTTAGGAATATTAGCTGCTAATGGATACTACAACCGAAATAGCGGCTCAAGCGGTTGCATTATTGCAATAAGGCCATAATCAACGGGAAGTCGCTCGTGTGCTGCACATGAGTCAGTCTGCCGTGTCAAGAGTTTACCGAAGATACCAGGAGAATGGTAGCTTTCATCGAAGAAGAGGTTCCGGCAGAAAGCGGTGCACAGTAGTGAGAGATGACCGTTTCATTGTCCAGAGCTCATTAAGAAATCGAGCGTACAAATTCAACGGGAGCTCAGAGAAACGCGGGGAGTGGCTGTTAGTCGCGAGTCAGAAGACGACTCAAGGCAGCTAACCTTAGTCCAAAAAGGCCAGCTACGGGTCCCAAGTTGACCCCAGCTCATCGAGCAACTCGTCTCCGTTTCGCAAGAGAGCATGTTGATTGGACAAACGAGCAATGGCGCTCTGTACTGTTCTCGGATGAAAGCAGAGTGTGTTTGTACGGCAGTGACAGACGAGCAAAAGTAACAGAAAAGGTGGCTTTAGGAGGAGGTTCCTGTATGGTGTGGCCTGGCATTTCTATGGACGCAAAAACCGAGCTGGTTTTTATTGAAACCGGCGGCCGAGCAGGAGGTTTGACTGCGAACCGATACATCCAAGAAATTCTAGAGAACTATGCCGTTCCTTACGTTGATTTTATCGGGGAAACCTTCATTCTCATGCAAGATAATACCCATCCACACGTGCAGTTTTCGTAAGGCATTACTTGCAAGAACTTGAAATAACTCGTATGGACTGGCCGGCGCGCAGCCCGGACTTGAATCCTATTGAACACCTGTGGGATGACCTCAAAAGGAAAATTCGGGCTAGAAATCCTGCACCAGTTACGAGAACTGAACTTCAAGCAGCACTTACCAAAGAGTGGGACGCTATCCCCCAAGACAGCGCGATTCATTCCTTATTCATTCCATGAAGAATCGTTTACAAGCGGTAATTAGGGCTAGGGGCTGTAACACTTAATATTGATCATGTTTTTTGAAAATTAAAATAAAAATGTACTTGATATTACCTAGTCTATTCTTTTAAGTTTTCCGCGTCTGTTTTGAAGTTTTAGCATCCTAAAACATAACTTTTTCATTCAAAGAAAAAGAAATGTAACTTTTAGAAGAATGTGCACTCATTTTTATGTTAAGATCTTGAAGGTTTGAAAAGCAAAACTAGAATTTATGTTATATTTTTTGTGCCAGGGACAGTTTACTGCGAGAGTGCGGTCTGAGTCGATTTTTTTGTTCTTGAGTGTAGTTGAGAAGTGCTTGAATAGATAGAAAGGCGTACTTATTATAGTAACCAAACACATGGTTATACGAGTAAAGAAAGAGTGGTGCATTTTTAGCTCTTTACCTGCGCATTTTTTTAAAAATGAATGACGGTGGTAAGAATAATTGCAAAAAAATGCTATAGTTATAACCTTACCATACCTAATAGTGCTTTTACATAAATCCGCAAGAAGTTTTTGAGGTTATGTAGTAAAACTCTCTGTCGTACTCTAACAAGTGAAGATAAAACTTCTGGGAGCGAATACAATCCGAATGATGATACCCAAACCTCTATTGATAGCGTTTCAGTTGAGAAAGGCTCTGATGCACATCATGTTTCAACCGCCACCGAGTCCAATATTTTTGGTACAATAAAAGGAAAGAAGAGGACCCGAAAACCCGACAAATGGAAAAGAAACATAAACTCCGCCTTCAGGAACAGCAGACGGCTTCTCAACAGTTTTTACGTCTATCAACTCATGCAGAACAAACACTTTGTTGTACTACAAAGTTGAACTACAAAGAAATCAGTAAATCGATCTGGTCCTCGTAACAAAGAGTCAAGAAGCTTTTTTAGTTATTCATGGCATATTTCGATCGCGAATTGAAAGGAAAGTAGACCTAACAGAACACAAACGAAAGTTCTGGATTTGATACGAAAATTTATTGCGGATTTGCCTGTACGCGAATCCCATTACACTATGTAGATCAGAGAGTAGAAAATACTTAGACCCAAAACTGTCTGTCACAAAGCTTCATGATAAATTTTTGGAAAAACATGATAAAGTGCATGTTTCATATGGGATTTTTAATAAAGTATTTCTTTTGGGTATCCAAGGAAAGATATTTGCAATGTTTGTAGTAAATTTCTTGTAGACATACAACAGGAAATGGGGTCTAAAAAAGTTGCAGTTGAGAAGTTGAAAACAGAGAACGAACTCCACCTCAGAAGAGGAGAAGTTTTCAAGAAAGCAATATCTGATGCCGAAAAGGAAAACAATAAAGATCCATCAGCAATGGCGATTTGTTTCGATTATGAAAAAAATTTGCTGTTGCCCGTCACAAATGTCCAGGTTGAATATTACAATAGCCAACTTTAGCTGTACGTATTATTCATACATGGAAAACTTTGCACTGAAAGGAGCCAATGAGGTATTGAGTTGTTTGTCCAATTACATCAACAAGTTCAAAAAACCAAATCAAACAAAACTCAAGATACTTTTTGATAATGCTTTCAGTCAAAATAAAAATCGTTTTCTGTTTAGTTTTGTGGACTAGTTGTAAACGTAATGTTGGCCATTTTATGATGCCTATTGATAGAGATTTTGCGGCAATTGAAAAGAAACAGATTAAAATTTGAAAAAATACAAACTCCCGTTGAACTTATCAAGTCGTCCAGGAAGAAAAATCCTTTTGACGTCGTGTTTGTGCAACACAGTCTTCGATCTAATGGTGGGGACTGGAGATCGCATTAAAAAATTTGGGTTGAACCATACGTGGAAAGTTCGAGACTATCTAAAATCAGATACATTATTTTTGAAACAAGAAATTGACCTGCAGCCAGGGAAACAATGACAGGGGAGTGCTCCGAAATGTCATTCTACAAAGTTGGTATGAATAGAAAAATTAATAATTCCCCAAGGAATAGCCTATGGTGAACATTATTTGAAAATAAAACCAAAAAAATTACAATGTATTACAAAATTATTAAAATGTGTTGCTGCATCCTCTCATAAAGATACCGGACATGAAGACGATACTATAGAAAGTGATACCGATATTTATGAATAGAGATTTGACTTTCATTCTGATATCCTGTTTAAGTTGTACTTTTTCGGTATTTAAACACCCAAGAAGTTGTTAAGTCCATAAAATAAACAAAAAAATATGACAAAAGTGAAAACCTATTCGATTTTCATCCTCTAACTTCTGCGTAGCTTTAATAATTTGGTTCATCCGCTAATTTTACAATGCACGTTCTCCTAAAACCTCCTCGATCTTTGCCTTCTTCCTCTTATACGTATACTGTTTCTCCTTCCTTGAATGTTACACTTCTTCCTGTATCCGTCTTCTATTTATTCTCTGATTTCGGTCTAAATAATAAATCTAATCTTGTTTTTATCCTTCTACCAATCATTCTAATTTCTACTCCTGTCGTTCAGAACACCTTTTATCTTTAATAGCTTTGTTTATGGCATATTCGAACGACTACAGCATCTTCGGCTGCTCCATTAACCACTGGATAGTAAGATGATCCTGTTGAAAGTCTGAATCCCTTTTCAATGCAAAAGTTCCTAAATTCTGAAGAAGTAAACTGTGGTCCACTATCGGCAACGGTTTGATTCGGTAATCCAAAACGTGTGAATACCTCCCTTCATTTTTCAATTGTTGTCGATGTATTAAGAGATCTAATTCTAAAAAATTCAGGCTATTTAGAATAGGCATCAGAAATAATTAGAAAATTTTCTCCGTGTACTGGTCCTAAAAAGTCTAAACGAATCCTTTCAAAAATTCTAGTTGTGTCAAGTCATTTGCCTAATTTAGATTTTTGCGACTGCGGACGCATACTCATACATACCGAACAATATTTAACCATCTTTTGCGGCTAGCTTTCGATGTTTTTTACCTCAAAGACTTCACCCTTCAATAAATCCCAAAAACACGACTACCTAGACACATTCATATCTGGATCGACGGCTGCTGATCAATATAAAACAGAATTACCGCGAATTTTATTAAAACATCATCTCACCCTATATCACGTTCACCAAAATCGCACTGTATATTACATAATACATCTTGAATGCAGATAATAATAGATAGGTATCGGGCCTTTTGGTCTCATCTCTCCTCGAACTCAACATTATATAGTACAGTAAACCGCACGGAGGCTTTGCCAGTTTTCGAGTGCATTCGGCGGAAATGATCGAGGGACGGAAGCGGAGATAAGCAGAATAAGAAGAAGAGGTAGACAATGGAGGTTATAACCGAGGCAGATGCGCTGAAATGGATTTCCACAATAAAATGATGCACTTCACATCTTGGGGTGGTCGGTTAGGAGCGAGAAGCGAGCTGTGTGCCGTGCGGTCGATGATGTGTCTATGTGCCGCAATGTGCAATCGACAAAATCGATTCCGAATTCGATATCTGTGTATGTTGTGTATGTATGTGTGTGTGTGTGTGTGTGTGGATGAGATACGGCGAAGGAGGTGCGTCGAAATGTTCCTTTTAAACGGAATTCGTTTTTTTCCTCTCTTTCTTGATCGAGCTTTGGCGATTCGGTGAATGGTTTTGCGGAAAAAATATAAAAAGTAATACCTACATATGTACGTTGTTGATAAAAAAAATCTTTGAATAATGATGGTATTTCAAGCTTATAATTTATTTCAAAGAAACTAATTTTATCTGCAAGTGTGAATAATGGAAAATATTTGGAGCAATAGATATTAACGATTTTTTGTAACACAGGAATGCGTTTTAAAGATGTTACCAAAACTGACAACCTTGATTTTCCTATAAAGCTTAGAAAATATGTGGAGAGGCATAAAGACATAGATAAGATTTTGGGATAATCTATTAAATAATCTTGGCACTATTGAAAAGGAAAATAATGTCTTGCTTGTTAAGGAACCAACCAAATTCCTCGAATTGTGGAAAAGCTCCCCAGAACAGAGGCAGGTTAAGGAACTCATCCAAGAATACATGCCTAAATACACTGATGACCTTTTGAACAAAGGTAGGAGAACGGTCAGGTTGGTAGTAGGTCTACTAACAGGACCTAATAGACTCAATAAGCAAACAGAAGAAGAGACCTCGTGCCAATGCGACGGACTAGTCAGATTGAGGCTAAAATGTATTGGCAAACCATAGTCAGATACGGCGAGCTATATGAAGACAAATCTGGCAAGGCCAGAAAGTCTCATGAAGAAGGCAAAGCTAGACCAGGTAGTATCTAGACCACCTGGTCTAGCTTTGCCGTCTGATTGATGATGACGATTTATCTGCATTAACTCTAATAAGTCCAAAACGGGACAAACATTGTCTAAAATGTTTGCTTCATATTGCATACAATATAGTGTTATGTTGTTTCGGTGATGTTAATCAAAATTAGTTAGAATAATATATTAAGCACTGGAAATTTAGAATGGATTTAATTGTCAAAATTACACGTACACACATATAACGCTGTGGATATTGAGAAAAATTTTTAAGAAAAAAGGAGGTCAAGAAAAAACAAGAGAGGAAGAACGTTTTTGAAAGTTGATTGAAAAAAAAATAGAAAATGGAAGAAAAGTTCTCTTTAAAAAGAAGAAAAGACGTTAATAAAACAGAAAGTCAAAATTTTTGACAGAAGAAAAGACATTAAGAAGGAGACGAAAAGAAAACAGAAGAGAAAGTAAAAAGGTTTTCTCTTAAGAAGACGTAAATGTTTTAAGAAACATTTAAAGTGTAAAAGTGCTTAACAGCTCCTGGAAACATAATTATGGATTCAAAGTCAAACAAACTCACCTAACTACATCCTTTTATCATTCAAATTTTCGACAACATTTTAAATCAAACAATCCTAACAATAATACAAATTTTAATCGTTACAAAACGAATCATCGTCAAAATATAGATCAATCTAATACTCGATATAACAGTTTTAATGAACAATTTCGTCAGAAATATAATTCTAATTATCAAAATTTAAATTTAAATGCAAATTCATATGAAAATTTTAACCAAAGTAGAAATAAAAATAAAGGTCAAAAGGGTTTCAATAACAACATGATTCATGTAAAAATTCGCATGATTTAAATGTGATAAACGTTGTCGCTGACGTTCGTCAAACTCAAGATGGTAATCAGCTTCTTAAGTGCTTTCAAGTAACTTTTAAGAAAAAAGAGGTCAACTGTTGTCTTCTTAAGAAAAAAACTTTTTACTTTGCTTCTATCTTTTTAATGTCTTTTCGTCTTTCAAAACTTTAAAATTAAGTTTACTTAAAGGAATGAAGGAAACAAAAAATCACAGAACAGATACAAGAAGATAAGCTTAAGTTTCTAGTGGAAACACCGCTAAAAAGTTTTTCATGAGTTATTGAAAAATCTGCCCTCAAATATGCGAACTTTATTCATACATTGCGTCAAAATTAGATAGCTTTGTGCATCCTGTCCTTTTTTGTTGTTAATACTGTCGCCCTTCTTTGCAACAATAACCCCAATGCTTAACTTTAATCTAATGCCCGACACCCCAGCTCAAAAAAAGTCAAGGCGGTTTAAATCAAAGGAACGAGACAGCCATTCAGTGCTTGCTTTTCTATCAATCCAACACCAATCGAATATTCTGTTAAAGTACTGTTTAATCTGGATCCCATAGTGAGATGGAGCACCATCATGCTGAAGTCAACAGAGGATTCATTTGGCAAATTGAAAACCTTGAAAACTACAGACCAATATCTCTTTTGCCTAACATCTCTAAGGTCTATGAGATTTGTTGAGAATTGTAACATTATTACTGATAAACAAAATGGCTATTTTAAAGGAAGAACAACTTAAAGCCATATATGAGGTACTAAAAAATGTTTTAGAAGGTATTAATGATGACGGTGAGACGATTGGGATTTTCATGGACTTATCAAAAGCCTTTGATAGTGTCAACTAACAAATTGGAAATTATGGGAATCTTTAGATCACATACGGGTTTATCTAGCCAATGGTATGCAGTGTGTCGAAGTAATCGATCTGGAATCTGGGAGAATTTTGTTCTCTGATTGGCAAGTTATACTGAGGAGAGTACCGCAAGGATCTATCTTGGGCCCACTCCCTTTCTTAATCTACACGAATGATACCAACTATCGTCAACCATACCACTACTTTATATGCTGACGACACCTCAATTATAATAAAGACCAATAAGGAAACAATTCCCCGGGAAATCACACACTGTTGAAAACGGACAACAAAAAAGTTTATAATTAACAAAAGTGCTACCTCTAATTAACAAAAGTGTTATAACCCAAGTAATAAACGTATACTGACATCAAGACAAAAGCCTATAAATGAATTTAAAAGAGAACTGTGCCGCCTACTTCAAGTGAATGCGTTTTACAGTATACAAGAATTTTTTAATTATAAGTTTTAATGTGTTTGATACTGTACTATGTCATAACCTCTTTGTTTTTACTTAGGTAATTCACTTTTATAGTGTTGGAATTTTGACTTGTTCCGCGCATTATTGTATTATGGAATAAATGCATGTTATTATTATTATTCGCGCTTGGAAACATTCTGGCTAATGTAGGGACAATTTCATCTCTTAAAGAGCCCAAATAGCGTCCAGCTGAGAGCCGTTCCTAACTCTTTTGATGCCCTGTGCAAAATAAAATTTGCCCCGCCACCCTCTGCCTCCTTCTCACCTAACCTGCCCTCAATAATTTAATTGTGATTTTTTTAAATATCCCTTTCTTTCTCGTCCGTGCCGCCCGCCGGATTTTGCCGCCCCGTGCACGATCTGCCCTCCCTGCACGGAACGGCTCTGGTCCAACTGTTAAACTTTGATCAAGGAAGAAGGGGTTTGGTATCGTATTTCCTCTTCAATCAACCGAATTCACAAAAAAAACAATTCGGTATTCGATTGATGATGAAGGACCACGAACCTTCGAAACGCGTGTCCCGAATAATTAATTAAATGGTGTTGTGTTGGTGTTAGCGATTTTTTGTCTGAATTGATTTCCTATTATTCCAGTTCAGGCCTTCTCGTTCTGTAGATACACACAATAGGCAGATGATTTGTCTTATTTGAAATCTTGGCCAAAAGGTATTTGTTATGATTTGATTCCACATGATAACTCTGGTTTCAGAAGACAAATCGTGCTGTGTTGCAGAAGATCATTTTTTCACCAAAATTTGGAACCACTTCCAACTGCTTCAGAACCCAGTCACAATCTGTAGACGTACGACAATTTTTATGAATCTTGACGCTTTAGTTCTTGTATCAATTGGATTTTATACCAAATGACGAGAAATCGATAGATTTTTTGGTCATAGATTGTTGCTTACGTCTTAGAGGAAATGAATCACAAGAGAAAATGTTTGAAGTTCAGCTTCTAAGACGAAAATTCCAATCTGAAAAGCTCTGAAAATACTACCAGCTAATCCGCTTCGGTAATTACCGACAATGCGCTAACACTTTTACTTTCGCGTAGGAAACATCCACACAGCAATAAAATGCGATATAAAACCGGTCCACTACTTTTAATTTCGTCATCGCGCACGCGAACCATTCAACGTAGTGGGTACTTACGCTACTATTTCGCTAACGAAATTAAGGGCAATGAGTCAAGCTCTTACGGGTCCCGGTAAATAACGCCGTTGCGAGAATAACCTCGAGAGCAATTGCCAAGTCAGAAGAACGTCGAGTAATTGCAGTCAATAATACCCGACGCTTGCTGGCGTGCCTGCTGTTGTTCTACTTGTATTGGTCTCCTAATACGACTGACGTCGAGTTGTTACCGACAAATTATTTATGTGGTTATTGTCTCTATTGTTGCGCGTAATTTACCGCTTAAATTACGATGATCGTGTTGTGAATTGTTACACTTGAAAATCTGGTCTAAACATTTTGACTGTATTTGTAGATCCGATAAAAATCACGAAAAAAAATACAAACAGACATACGTAGAGATGAGAGAGAGAGAGAGCGGTGAAACTAGATTAATTCTGCACTGCGTAAATATAAATAATCGTGATGTGGCAGCCGTTTTCGGCGTTAATCCGAGTAAAGCAAGATATACAGCGTAATTATTCGTAACCCAGTGACCGTAAGCTCCGTTCTGCCTGAGCTTTGAGCTTAGAGCTGATGCATGACGGTCCTTTAAAAAAAAATAAAATCCCAGCTCTCGCCTGCTGTTCGTTCCATATCAAATTTTCGACAAATCACGGGATAGAACGATGGTTCCCTGGGATTGTCGGCGACAAGCAACGCGAAAAAATTAATAAAATCACTTCCCCACCCCGTACCTACATTTTTTATTGTGCGTGTTTCTCTCCGTGTGCCGCACGTCCGTCGTCGCAGCCGTCATCATCAATACGTCAAACAAAAGCTTTTGTTCAAACAAAAATTAAACGTGCAAATTTTCATATTAATTAAAAATCCAATCCAATTAGCAAAACAGAGTCGAAGAGCCATTGGCAGCGCTCCGCTGTGCCCTTCCTGTGTTAGTTGTCTGCACTTGACGTGCACGTCTGGTTCGATCCTCAGAGAGAGAGCTGGTGGTGTTCGCTGTTCCGGAAGTAACGTATCGGCAAATACGCGAAGGGGTCGGTCTCTAGAATTTAGCCCTCTAGTGCCTACCGCAAACATGCATTGCAAATCGGTTTTGATGATGTAAAATGTAAAACACGAAAAAAAAATCTTCTTGTACGATATTTTATTACAATATTTTCGTTAGGAAATTATAATTTATTAACAGAAATTTATAAAACATAATTGTGTTAGGTATAAAAAATGAAATATGAATAAGAAAATACTTAATTCAGACAGAAATACTTGACTTTACAGAATGTATTTAATATGTAGCAGTCATGGCCGAGCGGTTAAGGCGTCTGACTAGAAATCAGATTCCCTCTGGGAGCGTAGGTTCGAATCCTACTGACTGCGAGGTAATTTTTTTTATTAATATTTTTTTTTACTAATCTTTTCCTGCGGACTTTGTGGACGTTTATTTTATCGTTATTATATATTTTTAATAGAACTCTTTTACTTTCAGGCAAGGTTTATCGCGGCGTAACAGTATGAAAATGGCTCTTCTCATAGAGGGTTTTCATTAATATCAGCAGTGCTATCGTATGACTTGATCAGACAATTTATCGGAATCCGACCTGTCAAAGTTTGCGTTGTTTCTTAATTGAGTAGCATTTAAATTGGCCTAAAAAAAAACAGAAAACAACCTAAAGAGGAAGTAAACAGAATGCAGGAAAAAGAGGTCAGTCAGTCAGGCCATGTTCCTACATCAGACGAACAGAGATCCATTTGTATCCAATCACCCAGTGTTTCTAAAGAGATGTCTTGAATTCTGCTTCAAAACAACCAAATCTATCCTTTATTAAACTAGTTTTTGTACCCCCAACGATAACAACAGAATATTTTATTCGTTAGTGGTACACACATAAAAACGTATTCTTGGGCCAAAGATGTAGACTTCTTTGAATATATTTATTTGAAACAAATAAATACTTTCTTGCCAATAGAAAATATATTAAAATCAAAAAATTATGTTTACTTGACTAAAATAAATGATTTTCTTAAAAATCTATTATAATCAAGTAAATATTTTCTAGAATGAAGACCTCATTTGAAGTGGGGGATGTAGTGTTGCGAATATCAGTAAACGCCAAGTGGCCAACCTTCAATTATTGTTTTGCTGTGCGAAAGTTACGTGAATGTGTCAAACATTGGTTCCTCTTTAATAAGTTGTAATACACACCGCGAATTTTATTATCTTGGTAGAAGTTGTATCAAACAGTGGTTTGTTGAAGTATACGCAACTATTGATACTACTGGTTAATTTTAGGTTAGATTCTCATTTTAATCTGTTTAAGTACTCTTAAGATATAGTATATTATTGTTTATAAAAGATCTCTTCTGCAAGTGTTAATGTGCTTAATATTTCAACTAATATCTAGAAATATATTTTTAGTTAATTAGGCAAAGGTGTCGTTATGTTATCTAAGCATGTTGGAACTAAATAAAATGTTGTAGGTATTTATATTTAATTCATTTTATAAAATAGTGTTTCTACAGGTGTTTTTATGATTTAAAAATTCAAACTCTAATTGGCATAGTGTTAAATTCGATTTCTTTTTGTGCTTCAAGAGGCTTCCATGTTATGTAATTAAAATATAACTGAAAAAAGATAAAATTTTGAAAAAGTAAATTCTCTTCTAGTTAACCTAACATTGTGAAATATGTAGCAAATACTATATCATTACTAGGTTAACTTAAGTGTACATGTATATTATATAATATGTATGTATATACAACATATCGTATGTGTAATTAGTATATTGAATACAATAAGTAAGTGTCTTGTCTTAAATAATTTAGGGTCATATTTATAGTTCGTGCTTCAGGCTGTGCCGATGCATGAGCACACGATTTTGACATGAATGTCATTAAAAATGTGTCAAAATCGCGTGCTCAAGCATCGACACAACCTGAAGCACGAACTATAAATATCGCCCTTAAATCCTCGAATTTAATATCAATCCTCGAGTATTTATTTTATCCAAGAACAACATAAGTACTTGCAACAAGAATGAGATTCTTAAATGAAGAAAATATAATATTTTTGATAAGCAAAAATTACTTGGTTTAAAAATATATATATTTGAATTTCCAAGAATTTAATTTACTTGTAACAAATAGATATTTTCTTGCGTATATACGAACCTACCGTTTACTCGATTCAAGTAAGATTTACTTAATCCAAGAAACTACTTCTATGTGTGTAGGTGCTTACTTGCAACTAGTTTGTAAATATTTTGCAGAATGGATTGAAAATTGAAGACAATCAATATACAGAGCATTTTCTAATAAAAACGATTTACCTTAAATAAGACGAAAGAGACAAATAAAACTGCATCTTTATCTCCTCTCCGCAATTGTCCATTTTTTAATTGTTATTTTTTAAAATTGAAATCTAAAACATAAGATTATGAATTGTTGGATCATTGAATTTAAAAAGAAAGGTTTCATAGCTTTTAAATTAAGAAAAAGAATAGTAATTAATATTTAACTAAAGTTGGCAGTCATTTTTTGTTGGCTGCAGTTGGTACTGTTAAATCAAAATTGAGTTTGAAATATTTGGCTCGAAGAAATATTAATTGTTTTAAATTCTTAATTTTTATGTTGGTACAACATATATTATATTTTCTGGATGAGGTTGATGTAAACTAAGTACCTAAATGGTTATCAAGAGGGAGGTGCAGTATTTATTGTCTATTAGTATTGTCGGCGGCAACTGACATATCAAAAATTGTTGTCACTTGAAGTGTCATTTATTGTTAAGGGCGTTTTCGGAAATTTAACCTAATCAAGTTACCCTTGTTCGTAAATAAACTTTTGCCGCCTTATTAGAAAGTAGGGTACACAATGAAGTAGGTAATAAACATCTGTCATTAATCTGTCATAATCTGAAACAACTTCAGATTAAAAAAAAAATTTCAATTAGTTCGTGCACCTGTCATTACCAATTATACTGCAAGATGAGCTAAATTGGGAAAATGGATGATAAACATTTAAATTATTTAATAAATTTTGATTAGTAACTTTAAAATTATACTACTCTTCGCGGCTACTCTATTCCATAGTTGTCATTGGTTGTCATTCTAATTAAAAAAAAAAAACGTTCGTTATTACCCTATATTTTGCTTTCAAACGGGTTAAACTAGTCACGCGATTTATAAAACCCGATTGTACTTTTCTAAAAGCTTCTAAGTGTGAACTGAAACAAAAATGCTTCTGTACAAGATTGTCACTGCAGGAAATGCAGTCCCCAAGTCGTATCGAGCGGAATAGCTTCAACTTCTTGAGTTATCATTTCCTTGAGGGCTTCTAAAGTTTGAGGGCGATGCTGGTATTGGATTTGGGAAAGCCCAACCACACCTCGCAAAGAAATGACATCTCCAGGAAAAAGATTTCCCTCGCCAATTCTCCCATTCGTGACGTGCTGTGTGGGCTGTGTCTCCATGTTGTTGGAATCACACTATCGCAAGATCATTAAACAATTCGCCTAATTTTCGCCTAATATCAGATTCAAAAAGCACATTACTGTTACTTTGGGACTATGAAATAGTAGTAGATGGAGTTCCCGGAAGGTTGTTTTCATATCAATACTTGAAATTTTGTCTGTTTACTGTAACTGGCAAATGAAAATGTGACTCGTTTGAAACAATCACAACATGTTCTCGGTGTACGTTCCGAAACATATCCTTCACTCAGTTTTTGCACTACGAGTAATACCATCTTCTAGAGATGCATTTTTAAATCTCGATGCAAGATTCTTCTGACACTCCGATCAAATAATCGTAAAGCTGATAGCTCTAAGGTTGGACTAGTCGCTAAGCCTTCTATTTTCTTGGAGGTGGCTTCCGGTCTTATCACGTTCTTACGTTCAAGTTGTGTTGTGGTGTTCCTTCTTGGCCCCCAAGTACTGAATGAGTTCTCCGACCGAGCAACCCTCTCTAGCGTGTTTCTGGCCAGCGTCATCGCGTATTCGGTGAGAGTAGCTATCTCGAGGTCTCTATGTATTTGTGTGTTTGTTATGAACCAGGATGCGTTAACGATGTGGGACTCTGTTTTGCAAAACGTTGAGACTCTTAACTTGCGTTTGATCATAATTTTGAGCTTTAATCTCTGAAGAGATGTTTACCTGACCAAATCATGGCGTACACTGAAATCGACACGTGTGCAGCTATTCAAATCTGCTCTCAAATCGGGGGCATCCTTTCGGCCACAACCTGTATAATATTCACACAATTGGTACCAAAAGTATTAACGAATCTGAAGACCGGTTTTCCTGGGATTTCGAGGGATATATTTTTGTGGACTTTTTACTACGTGTACGTATCGAACAGGTGAATACGAGGGCGGATCAATATGGCCGTGACTTTTTGAATTTCCCGCCTCTTAACTGAAAGGACAGCGCTGCCCCTGTCACTTGACTCCTGTTAAAATTTGAACAAACTGCCTCGTATAGTTTGTGTTTTACAGCCATTGATAGTAGACCACAGCGTGATTTGAGGAGAAAATGGAAAAAGTGAATTCCGTGTGCTCATTAAGCGTTACTTTTTGCGGAAAAAAAACATCACTTCATAAGTATTATAAGAACTCTGCAAAATCAAATTCAATGGTTTACTGAATTTCGTTGTGGCCGTAAAAACACCGAAGATGCCGAACATTCTGGACGCCCAGTTGAGGTATCTACGCTCGAAACAATTAAAAAAATCCAGGATCAGGTGATGGCGGATCGGAGATTGAAAGTGTGACAGATTGTGGAAGCCGTAGGCATATCACATGGTTCAGTGGTTTCAATTTTGAATGATGAATTGGGTATGAGGAAGCTTTTCGCGATATGGACGAGTTTTTGCTCCGTTTTGTAAACGTGGATCCAACACAACACACCAGAGACAAAACAGCAATCAAAACAGTGGACTTCTCGGGGTGAATCAACGCTTTTTTGGGATGCACGCGCATTGAATTCCTTCAAAATGGTAAAACAATCAATGGCGAATATTATGCCAACTTACCGGATCGATTTAATGAGGATTTGAAGACAAACGACCACATTTGGTCAAGAAAAAAAGTGATTTTCCACCAGGACAACCCAAGGGTCCACAGATGTGTAGTCTCCAGAAGAAATGGCTCGGCCGAAAGAAATTTGACTCCAACAATGAAATCATCTCACAAACAAATCCCTATTTTGACGACTTCGACAAATGTTATTTTTTGGAAGGGATAAACAAATTGGAGAAGCATTGGACAAAGTGTATAGGGGGACCTTTAAATTGGAAATAAAAAATACAAGTCATCGATATTAATATCGTTTATTTGATAGCTTTGTCAAAAAGATGCCGAACATTCTGGACGCCCAGTTGAGGTATCTACGCTCGAAACAATTAAAAAACTCCATGATCTGGTGATGGCCGATCGGAGATTGAAAGTGCCTTAGATTGAGGAAGCGGTAGGCATATCATATGGCTCAGTGGTTTCAATTTTGAATGATGAATTGGGTATGAGGAAGCTTTCCGCAATATGGGCGAGTTTTTGCTCCGTTTTGTAACCGTGGACGAAACGTGGATCCACCACAACACACCAGAGACAAAACAGCAGTAAAAACAGTGGGTTTCTCGGGGTGAATCAACGCCTTTTTGGGATGCACGCGCATTGAATTCCTTCACAATGGTAAAACAATCAATAGCGAATATTATGCCAACTTATTGGGTCGATTTAATGAGGATTTGAAAAAAAAACTACCACATTTGGTCAAGAAAAAAAGTTATTTTCCACCAGGACAACCCAAGAGTCCACAGATGTGTAGTCTCCAGAAGAAATGGCTCGGCCGAAAGAAATTTGACTCCAACAATGAAATCGTCTCACAAACAAATCCCTATTTTGACGACCTCGACAAATCTTATTTTTTGGAAGGGATAAACAAATCGGAGAAGCATTGGACAAAGTGTATAGGGGGACCTTTAAATTGGAAATAAAAAATACAAGTCATCGATATTAATATCGTTTATTTGATAGCTTTGTCAAAAAGATGCCGAACATTCTGGACGCCCAGTTGAGGTATCTACGCTCGAAACAATTAAAAAAAATCCAGGATCAGGTGATGGCCGATCGGAAATTGAAAGTGCGACAGATTGTGCAAGCCGTAGGCATATCACATGGTTCAGTGGTTTCAGTTTTGAATGATGAATTGGGTATGAGGAAGCTTTCCGCAATATGGACGAGTTTTTGCTCCGTTTTGTAAACGTGGACGAAACGTGGATCCACCACAACACACCAGAGAGAAAACAGCAGTCAAAACAGTGGGTTTCTCGGGGTGAATCAACCCTTTTTTGGGATGCACGCGCATTGAATTCCTTCAAAATGGTAAAACAATCAATGGCGAATATTATGCCAACTTACCGGATCGATTTAATGAGGATTTGAAGACAAACGACCACATTTGGTCAAGAAAAAAAGTGATTTTCCACCAGGACAACCCAAGAGTCCACAGATGTGTAGTCTCCAGAAGAAATGGCTCGGCCGAAAGAAATTTGACTCCAACAATGAAATCGTCTCACAAACAAATCCCTATTTTGACGACCTCGACAAATCTTATTTTTTGGAAGGGATAAACAAATTGGAGAAGCATTGGACAAAGTGTATAGGGGGACCTTTAAATTGGAAATAAAAAATACAAGTCATCGACATTAATATCGTTTATTTGATAGCTTTGTCAAAAAGATGCCGAACATTCTGGACGCCCAGTTGACGTCTCTACGCTCGAAACAATTAAAAAAATCCAGGATCAGGTGATGGCCGATCGGAAATTGAAAGTGCGACAGATTGTGGAAGCCGTAGGCATATCACATAGTTCAGTGGTTTCAATTTTGAATGATCACTTGGGTATGAGGAAGCTTTCCGCAATATGGGCGAGTTTTTGCTCCGTTTTGTAACCGTGGACGAAACGTGGATCCACCACAACACACCAGAGACAAAACAGCAGTCAGAACAGTTGGTTTCTCGGGGTGAATCAACGCTTTTTTGGGATGCACGCGCATTGAATTCCTTCAAAATGGTAAAACAATCAATGGCGAATATTATGCCAACTTACCGGGTCGATTTAATGAGGATTTGAAAAAAAACGACCACAATTGGTCAAGAAAAAAAGTGATTTTCCACCAGGACAACCCAAGAGTCCACAGATGTGTAGTCTCCAGAAGAAATGGCTCGGCCGAAAGAAATTTGACTCCAACAATGAAATCATCTCAAAAACAAATCCCTATTTTGACGACCTCGACAAATCTTATTTTTTGGAAGGGATAAACAAATCGGAGAAGCATTGGACAAAGTGTATAGGGGGACCTTTAAATTGGAAATAAAAAATACAAGTCATCGATATTAATATCGTTTATTTGATAGCTTTGTCAAAAAGATGCCGAACATTCTGGACGCCCAGTTGAGGTATCTACGTTCGAAACAATTAAAAAAATCCAGGATCAGGTGATGGCCGATCGGAAATTGAAAGTGCGACAGATTGTGTAAGCCGTAGGCATATCACATGGTTCAGTGGTTTCAATTTTGAATGATCACTTGGGTATGAGGAAGCTTTTCGCAATATGGACGAGTTTTTGCTCCGTTTTGTAAACGTGGACGAAACGTGGATCCACCACAACACACCAGAGACAAAACAGCAGTCAAAACAGTGGGTTTCTCGGGGTGAATCAACGCTTTTTTGGGATGCACGCGCATTGAATTCCTTCAAAATGGTAAAACAATCAATGGCGAATATTATGCCAACTTATTTGGTCGATTTAATGAGGATTTGAAAAAAAACTACCACATTTGGTCAAGAAAAAAAGTGATTTTCCACCAGGACAACCCAAGAGTCCACAGATGTGTAGTCTCCAGAAGAAATGGCTCGGCCGAAAGAAATTTGACTCCAACAATGAAATCATCTCACAAATTGGACAAAGTGTATAGGGGGACCTTTAAATTGGAAATAAAAAAACAAGTCATCGATATTAATATCGTTTATTTGATAGCTTTGTCAAAAAAAATACACAATCACAACAAAAATTTTTCTTTTTGGAAATAAATGCAGTATAAAAGGAAGGCCTGTAAATTAAATAATTATAATTTCACTCTTCTTTAATCTAATCTGAATAATTATAAAAACAATTTAAAAAAGAAGCTTTTCATTGTATAGCTTGATTTTTCTCACCTTTAATTTATTTTTAATTTATTTTTTTTTGATTGTGCCTAAAAATATTTTATGATGATAACCTCTATAAATATTATTTGCTTCCATCTTTATGGATTTATTTTTTTTTCTTAGTACACATATACATTATATAGATTTGAACATTAACATTTTCTTTTCGATATATTGTTTTTATTTCTTTTAATTAATTGAAACAATCCTCCAAGCGCCAGACTTTATTACTATAATAGATATAGATCGAAAAAACATTTTAATTCTCATCTAATTAACCCTGATAGCTAAAAATATTTTTTTTAAATTATAAATTTAAGTTTTATTTACATACATTTAAAGCAAAACTTAAGTAAATAAATATCAATATAATAATTATTACTATTATTATATAAGATGTTATTGTTTTTTGAAATATATTATTATCATAATAATGGAAGATAGAGATTTTTTTTTACAATTTAATAATAGGAATATAACTAAAAAAATGTGCGTTTTGTTTATATAATAATTAAATTCTTGTATACAATATTATGTGATTATTCTCTCACCTAATCAAGAAGTCTATATTTTGGCGTTGTAATCTGGTTTATTTATTTATTTTTTTAATATGAATATAATAAGTACATGAGTTTGTTCCCCAGAATAAAATAGAGTATATATATGTCTAGCTGAAACTATATATCCTATTATATAATACATCTCTACTACTTTCTTTTGAAATACTTTATATATACATAAAATGCAATGATATGGTCATCAAATTTGTATTAATTAGGTATATTCAAATTTATTAAATGTAAGATATACGATTATGTAATAAGTAGGCAGTATTATATTTACATATTTTTACGAATTAAAAGATTAAACGAAAATAAAAATTAATATGTCTCAGTCTTAAAAATTATCTAATCAAAAATTATTGCATACGTTCCCGGTTGACTCACCTAACATGTCAAAATGCTAGATTAGAGCGCGAAATTCAAATTAAAAAGATAAATCAAATTTGACAGCCATATATTTCTTGAAATATCAAAAAGGAAAAAAACACCACTGTCTCTCATTTAACTACTACAACCCTTAAGTTCCCTAAAACGAACCATTTCCGCTTTTAAAAATTGAGCCCCATTTACGATCAAGATGGTGTTTAATTAATATTTTATTAAAATAATCGAAAAAAATTGGCAGTGCTAGTTCGAAATTAAAAATTTCCTCCTCATCCCTTTCTCCCAGTACCCGCCTGGGATAAAAAAAACACACCGTTTCGTATCACAAAAATAAACTGGCCCTCTTAAGATCCGCCCCACGATTATGTTTCGCTATCGCTGAAATTCGTTTTCGTCGGTGTTTTCAGCGTTTGCGCGTCGATGATGCATTCGGCGGCTATCGATAACGTTAACGGTTTCATCTTGAGCGGGTGACCGTTCAATTTGAGATCGGTTTTCGAGACGCTGCCGTCCTTGAAGTCCCTACTGTGCGAGGATATGGATCCGGGACTGACGGCCGATTTGTTCGATTTCGTCTTGCTGGTTACTTGTTCGCGCAACGCCATCTGGTAGGCTAGTTCGAAAGCTTGGCCCAACGTTAGGATGATGTCCGTTGCTTGTTCCTGCAAATTCAAAAAAAAAAAAAAAAAAAAGAGTTGGTGTGGAGGTTATTTGAGGTTAGAAAATGGTACTTACAGCAGTGTTCGTTGAAAATATGTGGCAGTAGTAGTCGTTGGTGTCCTTGGTGATGTAAGCAAAATACAGCCTGCATTCAGGATCTTGACAAGCGCAATGTACGTTTCGGATCTCGTGTTCGCAGATGGATTCCTGAGAATAAAGAAAGATAGTTGTAATAAGTAAACTATTGTGGTAGGAGGAAGAAAACCGGAATAACATCAATACTGATGAAATTAACCAAGGATAGGACAAAAATGAAGGTTGGGAATTGATGCATGGATAGCTGTCGATTATCCCAAGAAGATACAGGAGGAAATAAAACTACACCATCAACCTGGAACGAACGAAGGAAATCATGCACGGATTGATCTTTAAACAGCTCATCATGCCACACACTTTATGGAATGCCTAAGCAAAATCCAGGAAAAATGCACCAGTAAAGTGGCTCAGAGTAGTCCCTGGACAAGCCCAAACTGGGCGTAAGGAAGTAAGTTGGCCACACTGATGATATCGCGGAGTTTTGCAATAATTGACTTATAAAGCTGTAGCTTCAAGATGATGGTATTTTGGGCTAAACGTTGAAAGGCAGTATTGGCAATGGCGTCAATCCCCACGGACTTGCCATTTTTTCCGAAGATTGATACCCCGTAGCACCTCATCCCAACCGACCACGTCAAAAGGATCCCCGAGCATATGGAGCAGATTTTTCAGGAAAAGTTTTATTTGGAGGGTGGCATAAATTTAAGATTGAAAACTTACCTTCGATAAAGGATTGATAAACTTCAATCCACGATATGATATCGATAAGATGATCTCCTGACTGGTCCTATCTGTCGTCTTCCTAATCTTCTGGATCGATTTCTTCGTCGATTCAGTACCTTTAAATTCCTTAACCATAGTTGAGCCTAAATACTGCAACATAATCTCAAATCAACACCAACAAATTTCGAACAAAATAAATAATGCTCATACATTTACGCCATATTTGACAACGCCCGTGATCAGCAAGATGGGTTGGTGACGCCATTGAGCTTTGATGGAATTGGCACCGCCAACCGATATCTCTGCCGTCGACATCTTCTTTTCTTCGACTTTATTGGTGGTGACGGGGGGTGGTGGTGCTGGCCTAGATTTCTTGTGTCTGTGCCTTATAGTGCCCGTATTGCTGTTTGCTGAATGTGACGATGGTGAATGCATTTCCGATTTTAGTTGTTGGATATTATTTTTCTGTATCAATAAAAAAAAATTATTTTAATTTGCTATAATTATTCAATAGAAGCTATTTTCTCCATCAATCATTCACACCAACAGTTTTATTTCTTCCACACATTATAGATATAAAGGCTCTGGAACAGATATAAATAATTAAAACCTAAATCACAAATATATACTTGCGCCCGAAGGGCACTGGAAACACAACCTAAGGATCAGCTGATTCGTAGTCTATCGAATAATCAGGCGACCCTAAAGACGTCCTATAACATCCTATCAGGTAACCTCGAAACTAGTTTGGGACCACAAGAAAATCAATTTAGTGTAGATGTTGGAACAGAACGACATTCTCAACGAAACAAGCAAACAAGCTGGCAGGAAAGGGTTCTGAAACAATATTCACTTGACCTGAATCAAATCTGGCGGTAACCAAAACTGTTATACGTGGTGCAGTAGCTGAGTGGATTCTAAAACCACACCAGTTATATTGGAACAATGTGGAAGGACGGATACACAATAAACGGATGATGGCGCAGCTACCACGTAAATGCCTTGGTGGCTGCAGTAGATATATTGGTTTTCAACCAAGTATAGCTTAGAACAGTGATGAGTCTCTTAACAACTACATATTTGTAGATTATATAATGAGGAGGAGGAGGCAGCCTACCACATTATCTTTGAATGGGTTGCATTGGAATGGTGGAGACTGGCATTCTTGGGAGCAAGAAACCCACTGACAGGACTATCGCGAAAAAGCACGAAATAGTACAATAGGCCATAGATAGCAGTGTTAAAGGAATGATGGGAAAAAAACCTGAATCCTGCCAAGTCATTAAGTGATTTACGCTACCGTCCATATATACAGTGTGTCTCAAAAAGTTTTATAGAAATGGAGAAAAAGTTTATATTACATTTCAAAAAAAAATTCTCGATAAAAAGCTCTGCATGACTTGTAGATCCCTAATCAAGAACAACATTTTTAAAACATTGGCTAGAATACAGGGAAAATCAAAATTACATGTACAGACTGTAGTGGTTTTTCCAGATAAAAATTACAAGATATTGTTAACTACTAAGATTATTTATTGACTAAAGAAATAAGAGAAATTACTTAAATATCAGGGAACTTCAACGTATTCACCGACCCTTTCTAAACAGGTGACTGTTCGATGATTAAATTGTTTTATGACATTTCTAATTACATCTGGAGTTATAGCTTCACATGTTTCTCTAATGATTCCGTCAACATGATCAACAGCTTGAAATGGTTCTTTCTTTTAAGTAGCTCCATAAAAAAAATCTACAGGGGTAAAGGCCTGGAGAGCTTGGAGGCCAAAGAAACTCCATGTACCTCCCGATTGTTTTGTGAAATGTAATATAAACTTTTTCTCCGTTTGTATGAAACTTTCTGGGACGCATTGTATATGGAGATTGACATTTTCTTTGATTTGAACAGAAATCCGTACCAACTTGCCATCTTCCTCAAGCGAGATCAAATAAATTCTACATTAACGAGATGAATGTTTGGGGTCGTTATCTTCTTGGAAGACGAAGTTTTGGTCACACAATCTTTCCCCGTTTGGCACAGCATTTTCCTTTAAGATTTGCAGATAATCCTCCCGTTTATTTTTACCAAATCGATTACAGCTGTGCCATCAAAACAACCCCAAACTCTCAAACTATTTTATCCATGTTTTACTGTAGGAATCAGACGTTGTTCACTCGCTCTTTCCGCGGTCTGCCAAATGATCGACGTTTTGATCCAAAGGTTTGGAATTTCGATTCATCTATCCATAAGACCTTACGCCACTGGTCAAGCGTCCAATCCCTGTGACGAATGGTTCATCCAATCTCTTTTTCTTGTTCTGTTGTTCCAGCAACGGCTTTTTCGCGATTATTCTTCCGCTTAGCCCTGCTGCAAGATTATCTGTTGTGATATATTATATATTGGTGTGTTTCTCGAAATAATTAGTTGCTGAGTGATCTCTAGGGCGGTGAGAAACCTATTTCGTTTCAAAGTTACTACTACACAGTCTGTTTCAAAGTAAATAGGACTTTTTCTAAAATAAAAACAAAAACGTTTGTTTCGGCAAAATTGATTTATTTTTATCAAAATAGTCCATTTCCGCTTCGATGCTCTGATTTGCATGACTTACTAGCATTTCAAACGAGGATTTTAGGTCGTTGGCTGGCATGGCTCCTCAGAATGTTGGTACACGCCTTTTGGTTGGTCTGAACGTCAGCACAACGCACACCTTTCGTTGTCAAATGTTAAATAAATATTGAATACGCGGATAAATAAATAATTTCTGATAAAACTGTGTTATTAAATTAATGCAGAACATTCCATATCTTCTAAAGTAAACTGAATAACATAGCAAAACCCTATATTATAATAAAGGCAAAACCTAAAAGAATCGTAAATAGTAAAAATATCTTCTTCTGTTGTGCCACCACAAAACGGGAACATCATCCTCCTCAGAAGAAGAAGTCATCGTAACAACTGACACAAAGTCGTTGTTATAATGTGAAAACTGGGATGAAAGCGGTTGAGTAAGATTAGTTGTATGCAATCGCACATCTGTGGGATCTGCTTGATCGACGTGCTCGCAAGCGTCCTAATAATAATAATAATAATAATAAGTACACGCAAGTGTGAGGAAGTGATTCATCCTCGTGGAGGACGTACACGGTATTAAACCTCACCAATCCATTTCCTATTTTGTTTTGCGTTATTAATTTACATTTTTAATAAGTCGGGAACTAAGAGTTGTAAAATTGTTTTTGTAATTTTCAGTTCAATTTGATTTTCCTTGATCTCTTATTTAAAAAGTTACAGGTTTTGAAAACGTGTTCTCCTATTTTTTTTGAGCGATTATGTTAAGATTTGCGAGTAATGTTGCAATAAACTAAACGTCAAATTCTTATCTGCATAATTATCGGAGCGGAGACAAAACAAAAATATTATCAAGGAAAGGCATTGCTCCCAGTCAAGAAATATTTGTAAAAATATAAGAACAAAACAACAGCTTTTAATAATCTTAAGCATATATTTCCAGACGATTAGTACATAAAGTATTGTTATCTCATAAAATTATTTATAAGATGATATGTTGCAACTTTTTTACAAATAATAATAGTGACGAAATGGTTCGCTATCAAATCCGAGGTTACCGTAATCGAGTCCTAGTTCTTGCATTTTAATTCGTTCGCTGAATGTGGGGGAGGGGGGGTGTCCCAATTATTAACGTTGAATCCTTATTTTGTTTTCTTCGAAAGCAATATTTTTGTTATCGGGGTATGATGTTAGTAGCAAATTCAGACTCAACATGTAAGGATAACGAATTTGTCGAAAATATTCCTCATGAACGGCGATCACGTTAACCATATTACTGACAGGATCAGGTTCGATATTTACACATGCTGGAATCTGCGAATAAACTGATGTATATTGTAGTATTTTAATATGGAGATTTTTAGCGTTGTTCACAAATTCGTTTAAAGACTTGCACGCCCACGGGTTCGGAAGAATTGCTATTTTCCTCAAGCTAATCATTTGCTTCAAAGAAATAGACCCCATCAAATTGAAACTCACGTCGAGATGTAGTTGATTCGTAAAGTGAAAACCAAGATTTAGTAACGAATTTCCCTGCAGGTTGAGGAAGGTCAATTTAGGCTGGTTAGAAAACGTATGGTCCTGAATATAATGAATTTTATTAAATCCTAAGTTTAAGATCTCCATTCCGGTAACTCCGGAAAAAGTTTCGGCGTACAACGATTCAATTTGATTACCATTTAAATCGAGTCGATTTATCGTAGTATTCAGGAACCAATTTGAATTTATACTATACAGTTTGTTGTGATTAAGGCTTAGGTGCTGTAAATTCATACCGTTAAAAGCACGACTAGCAATCGTATGTATCATGTTGAAATCCAGATCGATCATCTTCAGCGGCAAATTATTAAAAACGTTGTATCGAATTTCTTCTATTTGATTTCGTTCAGCGACGAAAGTGTGCAAATGCGGTGTATTTATTGCAAAATTTTCTTCGATAATATGCACACCTGCATTACTTAAATCGATGCTACGCAACATTTGCGCACCGAAAAAGGAGCTCTTTAAAATATTCCGTGTAGATGTAAGTAGGGTGAATGTCACAAAACTATAATCATAAATACAACCTTCGAAAAGAAACTGCCTTAGCTCGTTAGCTATTCTAGAGCCACTAGCATCTTGAGTATAGGATATGTTTGCCCAGGCGTTTATAAACGTGTTTGGACACGTAGAATTAGAATTCTTCAGGATACACACTACTATTACCACAATTACTATGCGTTTAAACATCTTGTACGTTTCACACAGCTGAAAGTGGAATAAAATCTCTCACTAACGCTTAACGTTTTATACTAATTCGTTTGCATCAAAATCATAAATAATATGCAAAAATATGATACTATAATCTCAAAAAAAAACATAATAAGGGGTCATCAGTGCTAATTTTTTATTGGTATTAACGATCTAAAACAACAGCTTATTTATTAGAAAAGAGTTAATCTACGGAGCTGTGCATGTCGTAATTATGTGATTAGGAGGACAATTTCTATGACATTTTTTTTAAAGAATTGTATTGCGATCGTTGTAGTACACAACACAGATGTTAGTTAACCAAATTGGGTTACTTTGCAAATGTGTCTAAATACGGAGTGGTCAAAACTGCAGGTCAATAAAGACAACAATTATAACCGGTATCGTTTACTCATAAAAATAACAAGGGGTTATCGGTGTTGATGTTTTATTGAAATTTGTGGGTTAAATAACAAGGTTTTTTAAAGACGGGGATTACTTAATCTTTATCAATTTCTAAGAAAGTTAAAAATATTATATTTCTAACTCGGTACTTTGACAAATCAAATAAACAGAAAAAGGTTAAAAAGTTAAATCAGGCTAACTAAATAATAATAAATTAATCTTACTTCTAGAAGAATTAATAATGGTTTCACTTGTTTAAAACATGGGATTAAATTATTATTATTTCAATTGCAAGTATTTATTCGTACAGTGTGGTGTATTAACTGGAATACGAAGAACTGTTAGTAGTAGCGTTTAAAAAAGAATCTGTTATCGGTTCTATATTGACCAATCTGGTAGTGGCATATTTACGCTAAGCGAAACCTGGCTGAGTGACAATGTAAGTAGTGATTTATTTCTTTTACCTAATTACACTTTCTTACGCAGAGATAGGGCTGGGAGAGGCGGAGGTGTTGCAATGTATTTACCTATTTTTATACACTGATTATAGAGACTCTAATGACACTATACAGTAGGTGTTCAATGAATTAGAAACTTCTAGGAAAGTACTTTTTTTTTTTTTTTAATGTGGTGGGTGCTTAGTTGCAGTGACTCCGTAAAAGCTGTATCACTTGTCTGGCTATCACTGCAACTCTCGCGGTGTAGTTTTGTGTGTGTAAGTTGTGTTCAAATGGCTTTGTGACAGCATCATTTCGCCTTTTATGATGCCGCGCTGTTAATCACTTTGCTCCAAACAGCGAATGGCAAGTCGATCCGGGATTAAACTCTCTGAAAAAATGTCACCGTCCCTCCAGAGAATTGAACCCCGGCACCTATCGTCCTCTCACAACGATAGTCAGCCGCCTAACCACTGCGGCCATCGACCCGTTAAAACCTTTAAAACTTACTTTCCTTGTGAATATCTTCTATTCCCGGCAATCTCGGTAAACATACTTTATTGTTTACTTTATAAATACCACTTTTCATCGTAATAGTTCCTTTTAATACCCTTCGCTAGCAGGTAGAAATCCGAAGATTGCAATATCGTCTCAGATACCGTCAATTGCGTTGTCGAGATCAGTTACTGATAAGTGATTTTTTTGCGAAATTAGTGTAAATAAATTATTGTGTTTTTGTGTATAGTGCAAATATATAGATTTCAGTTATTTAGTGTAGTAGAGCCAGACATTAAGACACTTTTTTTGTATATATTTAGTGATATTAGGTTTGTGTTTATTATTTGTCCGCATGGGGGAAATAGCGAAAAATGTGAAAGTTTGATTTGCTACTGTGTCGCGAATTTCGAAATGGCTAACACAGAACTTACCACCTACCACATCAAATAGAAGGAACTGTCACAAAAAGAGAGTAATCACTTCTCGAACGGACAGAAAAATAATATCGACGGCTTTACTAAATCGTAGAGCATCGGCACGAACGATACTTTGGAACCTGCGACAAGATAGCATAAAAATATCACACATTACACTGCGTCGTAGTCTCTACGAAGACGACTTAAAATGTAAACGTCTGGTTAAGAAGCCCAAACTAGCTGCTAGGACGAAGAAAGCGAGATTGCAATGGGCTAAACAGCATCAGAATTATACTGTGGATGACTGGAAAAAAGTTAGTACTTTCTTTTGTTTTTACAAAAATTTTTTTCGGTAAACAGTGTGATGTTTCGTTATTTCTGATTTTTATGTTCTTTATTAGGAGATCTTCGGTGACGAATGTCGAATAGAATCCGTAACGGATGGCGCTTTGTATGTGAGGAGAAGACCCTCTGAAAGGTACAAGGAGAAATGCCTCGTTAAAACTGTTAAATATCCACCAGCAGTGATGATGTGGTGTTGCATTTCCGAACATGGTCCTGGTCCCCTGTACCTTGTTTCTGGAACCATGAACCAAACTCAATATTTGGAGATGCTGAGGCATGTTTTTTTGTCATATTTGCAAGGTATATGTACAGAAGACAAGTCGTACACATTTATGCACGACGGTGCTCTATGCCATACAGCCAAAACTGTAAAAAAGTTTTTAGAAGAGCAAGCTACGGCGTTGCTTTCTTGGTGTGGGAATTTCCCGGATTTAAACCCAATAGAAAACTGTTGGGCCGTATTAAAATCGAAAATAAAACATTTCATAATCCAAATATAAATGTATTAAAACAGAGAATTGAAGAAATTTGGGAAGATGTTCAATTTATTAAGGATACAATTAAAACCTGTATAAATAGTATACCACAAAGAATTAGAGAAGTACTGAAAGTCAAAGGTGGTAGTACCAAATATTGATTTACACTACTTGCATTTTCAATTTACAACTTGTTTTGTATAGAATAAAATACATAATATACGTACAAGGAGTTTTATTGCAATATTTTGTGAAACTAATATGAGTTTCTAATTCATTGAACACCTACTGTAGTGCAATTATGGGCAAAATCTTTAATTAATCATAAAAGTTATGTGAAACTTGAAAATGTTTTGATACAAATGATAGTGTCTTGTGAAGTTTGTACGGGTGATTTTAATATTAATTTACTTGCACCGGATTTATCGCACACTGACTCTTTCCTCGACTTACTGACTACATATGGCCTCTATCAGATTCTTGCAGAAACCAACAAGATTTACAAACTCGTCCACTACTTTGATGGATCCCAGGTAGCAATCTTATCTTCTATAAATACATCGTAAGAACGCTTCCAGGGCAAATTTTATAGAGGAATGTTTTTTCTAAGAACATTTTTAAATCGTCCTTACAACACTTATACAATCAAAATGGACACCGTCCTATAGAACTTTTCAGCTCTTTAAGTTGTTGTGTAAGGTCTGCAACAAACACTTGTTGAATAAAGGATAGGCAACCAAAATCAAACGACGATTTACAAAATCTCCGTTTAATATTCTAAGCTTTCGGTAATTCGTTGTTAGCTTGATGAGATTGCTACTGTTTACATAAGCTATGAATTTTAAGTTGTTTTTCGATGTTAAAAAGTTTACTTATCTTTTGATCTTACTGAAGGAAAAGAAGTTCAATAATAAACCACACACAAAATCTTTACACTGCGAGTAAGGAACAGTAGGTGCCTAATACTTTCGATTAAGGCTCTAATTCTTTTAAATATAATCTTTTTGGTTTAGTTTAATAAAGAGGAAATTTGTTATGAAGCTTTATATTCCTGTGCTTTTTTTAAAATCTTTTATGAACATTAAAGTTTTAGGTGACCTTGTTGGTACTAAAAGGTTTCTTATGGATTTTGCTGGGCATACGAGGGATCCTACAAGATAACGGACCAATTTCAGGCACGAAATTACTCTATTATGAAACCAACCTAGAAGTGTTATGATTTGACACGTATTATATTTTGTATTAAAATCGAAATTGAAACAAAATTCTTCGCCAGCTCTTGTCACTTGATGCTACTTTATCTCCGTTAGAATGACAAATAATATTAACAAGCATGATACAGTAATTGCTAAAGGTAACAAGGGGTTATCAATGTTAATTTTTTATTGATATTTGTGAGCATTATTTAATCTTTACGACTTGTTATTAATAAACTTGCTCATTCGTAAAGCAAGAATAGATCCGACTATAAATATTAAATTTCCAGGAAGATTCCTTAAAATAAACGGAAGTGTAGAAATTGTAATAACATATATTTAGATAATTCAAATTTACGTCTGTAGTATAACAATAAAATATTAGAGTTACTTTAGATGAACTAAATAATAATAAACTAACCGACACTGCAGGTCATTCTGGCTGTTGAGAGATGTGAAAGCGTCGATTTATCATCACCACTAAACTTGAGTCTTCATTACTTGGCAGCACCGATGGGAGTTCCCCCTTCTTTAAATGTAACATTCTCATTTTCGGATTCATGGGGATATGATATCAAACTAGTACTATCTTCTATTATTTTACCATAACGGAATCGCCCAAAATATGCCTTGTGGATGGTGTTCACAAGTAGCACACTGTAGTCACATGCAGTATCAACAACTACGCATATAGGAGTGTTAATTCTCTCCTCATAAGAGAACGATGCACGATGCATGGTATTAATACCAAGGATTTTAGATTCGTTTAAAAATCTTCGTAGACAACTGCATATCCATGGATTCGGAATTATTACTATTTTCCTCAAGCGGATCGTATTTTCCAAAGAAATAGAAGATATCAAATTAAAGCTTACATCGAGTTGATATAGATTGTTGGTAATTTTGAAACCAAGACTTAATAACGAATTCTCTCGAAGCTGGAGAATCTGCAAGGCATACTGGTTGGAGAACGTATCGTAGTCAATGTAATAAATTTTATTAAATGATAAATCTAACTGCCTCACTCCAATAACACCAGAAAAAGTTTCGGCATATAGCGATTCAATCTGATTAAGGGTTATGTATAAGAACATTATCGTAGTGTTCAGGAACCAATATGAATTTACACTTTTGAGCTTGTTGTTGTTAAGATGTAGATTACGTAAGTTCATACCGCTGAAGGCACCACTAGCAATTGTATCTATCGCGTTGTCGATCAAAGTGAGGACTTGTAATGGTAATTTATTAAAAACGTTATATCTAACTTGAGTTATTGGATTTCGAGAGATAATTATATTTTTCAAACGCGGTACATTTTCTGCAAATCCCGCTTCTATAAAATATATGCCTGCATTCTGTAATGACAGGGTGTGAAACAACGACAAATTTACGAACGTGCCTTTTGAAATTTTCCAAGTAGGCGACTTTAATTTGAATGTTTCAATACGACTATTATGAATACAGCCATTGATCCTAATCGAATACGAGTATTTATTATCAACACAGGTATCCACGGATGCGTTTTGAAACGTATCAGGACATGTATCATCGGAATAACTTATGATGAACATTGCTATTAGCAGAATTATTATACGTTTCAGCATTTTATGGTTATTAAAACCGTCCAAACAAAACCTTTCGTTAACACTTGTGATTTGATACTAGATCATCTCCGGCAAATTACAAACATAATATTAACAAGAGCGATATAGTAATCCATAAAAATAACAAGAGGTTATCAGTGTCAATTTTTTATTGGTATTCGCAAGTTAAAATAACAGAATTTTGTAAAGATAATAGCGTTCCTTACTTACTTTCTTATAAATCAACAGTAGATCCAACTATAAATATGGAATTTCCCAAATTAAATTTGAAGTATCGCAATAACATATTAGACGAGATAAATAATAATAAAGTAATCGACAATTTATAAGTCAATAATGTATACAAATCAGTGGATCACACTGGCAGATGTTCTGGAAAACTTTTACCTGATTTCTTTAAAAGGATTTCATTTTTAACGTTGTCGATTGGTTTAGATAATAGCGATAAGTCTGTAGTTCTTCAAATCGGTTTCATCGTTTAGTCATAGCTGCACCTCTGTTAGAGAACCAAATTGAGTAACTCTGCATGTCTGTCTCGCTAACCATGTATGCCCAAATTCAGGCCAAAAGGTCGAGGAAAAGTTGAATTTCTCGTTTTAAATTATTATTCTCAAATAGCAAATTATATATAAAAATATATTTTAGTTTTAGTCATAGGTTTTAGGCATAGTACATTGAAAATTAAGAGGACTACGCATTCACTTCGACTTGGCCAAATATCAAAGCTTTAAAGTTGTTTTACAACATGTCTGTTGAATATGCCTTGAATTGCCTTTTAAGTATTGGTTTACTAGTGTTACAGGCATCGCCTAGTTAAGCAGAAAGTGGAACCTTTGATATTATAGGATTCTTTACCAGACTCGACTAGCTGATGGTATCTAACAATCTCGCATTAACCGGATTTGGACGTCGTCCTCCTTTCATCTGCATGGAAATTTCTGTACCACTTTGTTTGAAATAATGATACCATTTGGCAACAGTATTGCGATGTGAGCATTCACTGCAATATGCGTCATTCCTCTTGCGTGTCGTTTCCAGTAGGTTATCACCTAGTTTAACGCAGAACTGATTTTTTTCGAAATTGTTAATTTTGTGAACGAAATTGGAACAAATTCATAAAATTGCACAATAGTCTACCTCTAAAATTCTCCAATCTGCGAAACTTAACCCGAATAAAACAGAAATCTTTCATGAATTTTTGGAAAATGATCCAGATCGCAGACTACATTTTTACGAAATAATGCCACCATTAATCACAGGAGAGCCAAATTTTTTGAATCAAATAAGTAGTCGTTTCCGACTAAGCAACGTGTTATCTAAATGGTACAGTCAACAGGCACAACTGTCGTTGCTGATCGACAGAAAACCCTCACTGGATAGACGAAGTTCACAAAAAGTGAATGTGCGGCCGGATTTACTGGGAAATCAAATAATAGACCTTCTTTTAATACGAGAAAATTTAAATTTTGAAACGATATCGTACCAGCTATTACAGCTATAAAACAACACATTGCAAGCGAGCTTTTTTTCTTATTTTTTGAAAGCTACCGCTTCTTTCTTGGTTTATATTACCGCCATATACCATTCGATAGCATTAGCAGTTGTCCTCATATCTTCAGATAGAGCAGAAGAAGATTTCCCATAGTCTCTCAAAGATTTGAGTCCTGAAAGTGCAATATGCACCACAAACATTTTACCAACTTGGTAATATCAAATTGAATTGTTAAGTTGTTTTTCAATGCTAAAGTTTACTTATCTTTTGAGCTTTCTAAAGGAAAACAATGTCAAGTTCAATAATAAATCACACACAAAATTTTTACATTGCGAGTAAGAAACCGGAGCTGCCTAATACTTTCGATTAAGGCTGTAATTCGTTGAGTTTAATGATCAGCAAATCATTAAATCAGCAAAGGTGTAGATTACTTAAGTTCATACCGCTGAAGGCACCACTAGCAATTGTATCTACCGCGTTGTCGATCAAGGTGAGGACATGTAATGGTAATTTATTAAAAACGTTATATCCAACTTGAGTTATTGGATTTCCAGAGATAATTATATTTTTCAAACGCGGTACATTTTCTGCAAATCCCGCTTCTATAACATATATGCCTGCATTCTGTAATGACAGGGTGTGAAACAACGACAAATTTACGAAGGTGCCTTTTGAAATTTTCCAAGTAGGCGACTTTAATTTGAATGTTTCAGTACGACTATTATGAATACAGCCATTGATCCTAATCGAATACGAGTATTTATTATCAACACAGACCTACTAGCAATTTTATATTTTATAATAGTTGCGAAAATGTTTTTGACACAAAAATTATAAAACAACGTTAGTCTCGGGAAGATGTTTAATGCGTTTATATCACAGTTATAAATGTAAAATTGGCACCATTTTATAAAATACTTTACTATCTCTTAATATTTTGTAAACCCTTTCGCAAACATTACAAAATAATTTTATAAACATTTTGGGGCACCTTACAAAAATGTAACAGCAGCATTACAAAACAGTTTTATAAAAGCTCTTGCACTATAAAACATACTTGACCAATAACCGTTATAAAGCAAAAATTCAGTATGAAATCACAACAAGTATTTTAAATGTATTCTAAAAGCTGCAAGAAGCAATTTTGTATTAGACGCAGGGCAAGTATAATAAATATAACGAGCTGTTTAGAAGGAAGCATATGAAGCCATTTTCGTAATCTTACATCTATCTTGTAGACTTTATGAATTATTTTAGAGACATTGTCTGTGATACTGAAATCAAAACTTTACTGCAACGAAAATTTTATCGTGAAATATATAGCATATATCTAATAAATTTTAAGCGCGCCCCGAATTTATTCATGTTTTAAGGAAAACTTTTAAATCTTACAAATCTAACCCGACAGGGCCGCACTGCTTTTAAATTTGTTTTTTTTTCTTGGAATATGAAGTGCGGTGCAAAGATATAAAGAGACAAAAAGAACGTATATAATTTAACTTTTCCATACAACTAACTATTATGTGTATTTATAGATATAGTACTTTAACAGTTAGTGAAATGTAGTTTTACTTGCTTACTTAAATATACCTACCTACCTAAAAGCATACCTTATCTTAACATCACTTGTCGCAACAACGAATTTGGTTGCCAAAAAATAAGAAAAATACAAAAATCATGTCTAGTTCTTGTCCAAAAATCGATTAAATTATTAAAAAAGTGTAGAGGTATAAAAATAGGTAGGTATTGAGTTTGTTCCAGCCTTCAGTTCTAAGGAGTTCTGGAATTGAAACGCAGGAGCAATTAAATTATCTACCAAACAAAATACTGCTCTAAAATTATTTTTTTAAATCAAACAAGAAAAACTAATTCGAAATTGAACAAGATACCGACCTGCTCATATCTGTAACATGGGTGCCAGGCGGCGGCCATGTCGCAATTTTGTGGAAACATTTGATTGTCATTGATAGAATCGAGAGTATATATAGCTAAGTAGCAGCATTAATGCTAATTGACAACCTTTTGGCGACTCTTATAAAATAAATTACTTACTCGTGTCATATTTTACCTTTTTTTATGATAAATCTGTTCTTATTTAGTGGTAAATTTGACTGTAATCTCGGAAATAGCGGCAATAATTTCTGCACATTCTGCTGCACATAACACACAAATATTCTGCTAAATTTGAAAGGCTTTCCCTTTCCACAGTATATACCTATTATCATGGGTCTCACTTCAGGCAGTTCATAAATATTAAAGAGTATGGACCAAAATTCACTTTTACTACTTTTGTATATGATCAAACCGTCCATATTAATATTCAAAGAAATAGTTTTAGGCAAAAAATGCATTGGAGTTAAAACTTGTCGTAAACAAAATTCAAAGCCATGATGCCAGTAATCACCATAATCTCCAACTTTAACCATGACAACCTTTTGGTATGTTTTCAAAAGTGTTCGAGGATCTTGTGGAAGTACATTAGGAAATCTAGTATTTATATTTTGGAATAGTACCTTTATAGTGCTAACTGGGGGATATTAAAAGAAACTGACCATTGTCTAATGTTTTTCCTAAACTCTGTGTTTTTGTGAACATTTACCACAAAATTATCTTCGTCATTGGACTCTAGTTCTAACAGCCAATTGTTTCTTACTTCATCGCCATCATTTAACTGGTCCACCGGCACTGTTATAATAATGAATTTTTATCACAAACCAGTCTTTGTTTTTCAGTTTCTAATATACTACTGTTATTTGTATTGGCAAAAGTACTTCCATAGAAATTTTGATTCGAAGCGCTATTGATAGAGTTAGTGGATTCAAATGTTCTATTCACTTGTACCGTTTTATCATTATCCACACCACTGACCCTATATTAGACATTATGATTAGAATGATATATGTAAATATAGAAATACTCTGTTTGCTAACCTCTAAAATAAACTCCAATTGGATCATTCCAAATATGCTTTATTATGTAGTTAGCAACAGCAATGTATATTTTACGCCAACAAATTTATTTTATAAGAAGTTTGTTATTGTTTTCATATTGTAGTATGTAGAAACATCGTACCTACTATAGAACAGTTTCAACGTGATCACTAAAAACATCAATTTACTTTTAAACACGATATTGTTTCGAAAGACACTTCCATAAAACTATTTTCTTAAAGCTGCAGAAAGTGATTATATAATAATTTTAAAATATGTTTATAATGGAATTAAAAATATCACCGAAAGTACTAAAAAGCCACTATAAAACAATTTAATTTTATAGATTGGTGTGTTTTATAAGTTGTTCATAGAAATGTTTCTACAATAATTTTGAGATTGTTTTATAACATATTTTATAACTCTATTATATAAACGTTTTGATGATAAATTTATAAAACACTTTAGCTACCTACAACAGAATATTGTTCATTGCAAGTCTAATATAATCAATTAGCATTTTGGAAGTAATAATAAAATACTAATAAAACAAAACAGTTGTAGAACCATCAAATTATAAAACAACTTTGCTAGTTAGGAGGTATCCACCGATGCGTTTTGAAACGTATCAGGACATATATCATCGGAATACGGAATACGATGAACTCTGCTATTAGCAGAATTATTATGCGTTTCAGCATTTTATGCTTATTAAAACCGTCAAAACAAAACTTTTCGATAACACTTGTGATTTGATACTAAATCATCTCCGTCAAATTACAAATATAGTATTAACAAGAGCGATATAATATTAACAAGGTCCATAAAAATAACAAGAGGTTATCAGTGTCAATTTTTTATCGGTATTCGCAAGTTAAAATAACAGAATTTTGTAAAGATAATAGCGTTCCTTACTTACTTTCTTATAAGACAAGAGTAGATCCAACTATAAATATGGAATTTCCCAAATTAAATCTGAAGTATCGCAATGACATATTAAACGACGTAAATAATAATAAAGTAATCGACAATTCATAAGTCATTAATGTATACAAATCAGTGGATCACACTGGCAGATGTTTTGGAAAATTTTTACCTGATTTCTTCAAAAGGATTTCATTTTCAACGTTGTCGAATGATTTAGATAATAGCGATAAGTCTGTAGTGCTAATACGTGGTTAGCAGTCCAAATACAGGCCAAAAGGTAAAGGAAAAGTTGAATTTCTCGTTTTAAATTATTATTCTCAAATAGCAAATTATATATAAAACTATATTTTAGTTTTAGTCATAGGTTTTAGGCATAGTACATTGAAAATTGAGGAGACCACGCGTTTACTTCGACTTAGCCAAATGTCACAGCTTTAGAGTTGTTTTACAAAATCTCTGTTGAATATGATTTTATACAATCGATTAGGCCATGGAAAAGTAGAATGAATAAATAAAAATAAATGAAACTCAAATTACTAATGATTTCCACTACAAACCACATTACGGATTTAAGGTT
This sequence comes from Holotrichia oblita, assembly GCA_023690525.1. Lineage (NCBI taxonomy): Eukaryota > Metazoa > Arthropoda > Insecta > Coleoptera > Scarabaeidae > Holotrichia > Holotrichia oblita. The sequence continues at coordinate 144,175,370 of CM043018.1, read as the reverse complement.
CAGCTGTCACAAATGGTTCATGATTAAACTGATTTATTACACTCTTTATGTAGAAGATAGATTGCATCGGCTCTTTCTACAGATTACCATTCTTCACGCTAAATTGTCAATAAATTTTTGCCACAATCGCAGTTCAATTTCACCAATAACTTGATATTTTGCTTTAAGTCATTAATCGTCGGCGGATTGTTAGAATGTATATTTTCCTCGAGAAAACCTCAGAAGAAACGATCGAATGGAGTCAGATCGCATGTTCTTCAAGGCCAATGAATAGTACCATTTCGAGACATGAGGTGGCCGGAAAAAATGCGTTTGTAACAAATCTAAAGTTATCCTAGCCGCAACATTCGATGTGAAGAGATGTTTAACTGTTGAGATCGAGACTAATTGAGGTTTTGGAACTTTCCGCATGTATTCTAACAATATTGTCGTTGGGTTGAATTTCACGTGGACATCTTGGCACGTTCACATCAAAAATCGAACCGGCAACTTCAACTTTTCGAGAATACAATAACAGGATAACTCATACAAATAAATAACTCATATAATTAACAATCATAACAATATTTTTACATGTTTACGTACGTAGATGAAGTAGAGCTTTATTAAAGAAAGTTAACACGAAATGGTACCTACAAAACTATACAGGTACACCTCCACTTGACGCTAACTTGGCAACGATTCTACCTTCCATGGCCTAACTGATTCTACAAAATCAAATTTAATACACATTTTATACAGTGTGGAACAGCCAAATAAATTCGATAACAAATAAATGAGGGTGTATTGGGAAAAACGCTTGGACACGTCGATTTGTATTTTTAAATGCGCATTTTTTTCAAAAAAAAATATATATACAGGGTGTGTCATGTGACAGTGGCCAATACCAACTTTCTTATTTTAAATAGAAACCCCTGCATATTATTTATTTTTTGGGTTCTTCGGAAAATTCTAGACATAATTTATGTACAATGTCCCACACCTATCTTCAACTGTTTCGGAAATATTAAGTGTTTTCAGATTTATTACAAAAATTAACATTAAAAAAGAAAATTATTTTATTTCACAAATTCGCCACATTACACTAAAAATCTATTTCCCATTTAGCTCTTGATATTGATAAAGTAAGCAAAAACCATTGCTGCGTTCCTTTTTACTGATATGACATTAAAAAAATACAAAGACCGTTTTGTTTATTTTCGTAAAAACTCATAGCCTTAGCAACATGTTGTCTGCCTGCATGACAGTAGTGATCAGTGTCAGCGCTATTATTGTGGTTTGAATTTCGTTAACTGTACATAATAATATCAGAAAAATGGTTCATTTAACAGAAATGCACAAAATAACCATTCTACAAATGATTGGTTATGGAGATAACACACGGACACAAATGGAAGTTTCTCGCTTATTTCACGAAAAAATTCCAAATTTTCCGCCTGTATCCCAAGGAACAATTAGCAAAATAGAAAAACAGTTTTGCGAGCTTGGTCATGTAAGACATATTAAAAAAGTAGCTGCCAATGCAGTAAGTGATGATACGAAATTGGATATTATGTTTGAGTTTCAAGAAAACCCACATAATTCTGGTCGAAAAGCAGCCCCACTGTTCAACATTAGCCACACATCAATTTTTCGAGTATTAAAGGAAAGTAAAATGCATCCCTATAAAATGATGCCAACTCAGGAGCTCATGGAAGACGATTTCGATAGGAGAACGTATTTTTGTGAACAGATGATGGCAATGTTAGATAACAATGTGATCCAATTAGAAGATATATTATTTTCTGATGAGAGCACATTTACAATTCACGGCCATGTTAATCGTCAAAATTGCCGCTGTTGGTCTAATGAGAATCCTCACTGGATGAGAGAGGAACATACGCAATATCCTGAAAAAGTTAATGTTTGGGCAGGAATTGTTGGAAATCACATCGTTCATTGATGGTAACTTGAATGGAGATAAATATTTAGAACTGCTCCAAAATAATGTCGTGCCAACTTTCGCAAACTTATATTCTAATCCAGCAAACCCACAAGTTCCTGCCAATACAGTATGGTTTCAGCAAGATGGAGCACCGCCCCATTTCCAAATCAATGTCCGGCAGTACCTGAACCAAATTCTTCCAAATCGGTGGATAGGGAGGCGCAGATCAATAGAATGGCCAGCACGATCTCCTGATCTGACGTCATTAGACTACTTTTTGTGGGGATATGTCAAAAGTCTTGTATACAAAACTAAACCCCTCAACTTAGATGACTTAAAAAGACGAATCACGCTTGCGATTAGATCAGTCACGCCTGAGATGTTGAGTAACGTTAGAAGACATTTCTATACCAGATTAGCATGTTGCCAAGACGTTCGCGGTGAGCATTTTGAACATTTACTACGTTGACATTAATGTTTTTTGTTTTTTTTTTAATTATTATTAAGAAATAATCAGTATTACTTATTAGGTTTTTAGTGTAATGTAGCGAATTTGTGAAATAAAATAATTTTCTTTTTTTAATGTTAATTTTTGTAATAAATCTGCACTTAACATTTCCGAAACAGTTGAAGATAGGTATGGGGCATTGTACATGAATTATGTCTAGAATTTTCCGAAGAACCCAAAAAATAAATAATATGCAGGGGTTTCCATTTAAAATAAGAAAGTTGGTATTGGCCACTGTCACATGGCACACCCTGTATAATTTTTTTTTTTTGAAAAAAATGCGCATTTAAAAATACAAATCGGCGTGTCCAAGCGTTTTTCCCAATACACCCTCATTTATTTGTTATCGAATTTATGCCATTTGGCTGTTCCACACTGTATATACTGTTCCTAATTTTAAACATACTATGCAATAGAATTAAAAAAATATTAGTCGTTATTTGAAAAATACACACTATATATAATTTATAATATTGCATTCGATGCAAAACAGTTTTTATCTTTAATAAAACTAATGGTATTATATTTTTACGTACAGATTTATTCTTAGGTATAAACATAGTTTGCACTTCTTCTTTGTTTAAACTACAATGATAAGTATACAAATAATGAGACATTAATATTATCGGGTTAGTGATGACATGGCTTGCACATTCACCATCCTGTCGGGATCTACCAGATTCGATTCCCTAGTTCTCGCACTTTCTGTTTTAATTTTCTGTATTGACCACACTTTTTAGTGAATATAAAAAAGCAATATCCCAAATTCAGCTGTTAAGAAATGTAAAAGCATCGATTTATTATCACTACCAGACTTGAGTCTTCATTACTTAGCAGCACCGATTGGAGTTCCTCCTTCTTCAAATGTAACATTCTGGTAATACGATTCTGTGGGATATGACCAGTCTTTAGAGTCATACCAAAACTCATCGCGAGTTATTAATACGTCTTCATAACGGACTCGCCGAAAATATTCCTTACGGACGGTGTCAACAGGTACCAGACTGTTGTCACATGCAGTATCAACAACTACGCATACAGGAGTGTCACTTCTCACTGTTTCGAGACGTGATTGATATTGTTTGAGACTAATGCCGAGGGATTTCGATTCGTTGACAAATCTTTGTAGACAATTGCATGCCCATGGATTCGGAATTATTACTATAGTCCTTAAGCTGGTCGTATTTTCCAAAGAAATAGAAGATATCAAATTAAAGCTCACATCGAGTCCTTGTAGATTGTTGGTAATTTTGAAACTAAGAAATAATAACGAATTGCCTTGAAGGTTGAGATTCTGCAAAGCATGCTGGTTGGAAAACGTATCGTAGTCAATGTAATAAATTTTATTAAGTGCTAAATCTAAATACTCCATTCCAATAATTCCAGAAAAAGTTTCAGCATATAACGATTCAATCTTGTTATCGTCTAAGAATAAGTACCTTATTGTAGTGTTCAGGAACCAATCTGAATTTACACTTTTGAGCTTGTTGCCTTTAAGATTTAGATCAGTTAAGTTCATATCACTGAAGGCACCACTAGCAATTGCATCTATCGCATTGTTGATCAAATGTATGCGGTTTAATGATAATTTATTAAAAACGTTATATCTAATTTCAGTTATTATATTTCCAGAGACACTTAAACCTGTCAAACGCGGCAAATTTTCTGCAAATCCCGCTTCTATAACATATATGCCTGCTTTCGATAATATCAGGCTGTGCAACAACGTCATATTTACAAACGTACCTTGTAAAATTTCCCTAGTAGATGACTTTAATTCAAATCGTTTAATACGACTATTATGAACACAGCCATTGATGCTAATCCGATCCCTGTGTCCATCAGCATCGAAGATATCCGCTGATGCGTTTTTAAACGTATCAGGACATATACAATTGGAATAGTTTACGATGCACACTCCTATTAGAAGAACTATTACGCGATTGAGCATTTTATACTTATTATAACAGTCGAAATGGAACCTTTCGTTAACACTGGTGATTTGATACTAAATCATCCGCGTCAAATTACAAACAATATTAATAAGAGCGATATAGTAATCTATAAAAATAACAAGAGGTTATCGGTGTCAATTTTCTATTAATATCCGCAAGTTAAAATAACAGAATTTTGTAAAAATAGTAGTAATAATAACTATCTAATCTTTAGGGATTATTAATAAACTTACTTCTTTATAAAACAAGAATAGATTCGAGTATAAATACTGAATTTCCAGGAAGGTATCTTAACGGGTCAAATAAAAATGTAATTACACAACTAACATTTAAATTTGAAGTATCGTAATAACATATTCGAAAGTGACTGATATTTCCACTACAAATTTAAGCTCCAGCTGTCATAACTCGTGGATATTAACAGTTTCCGCAACTGAAAGAAGAAATGTCGCGATTTGAATTTAAAAACCAAAATCTGTGAAATCTAACTATTATCTAGGATGCTGAATGTGCTAGGATAATCGACAACACCCGCCTAGTATAAACAGAAAAATATATCCAAACCGTCAAGCCACTGATTGCAGTTACCATCACAACCAAATAGACCCACTAATACGTTTTTAAACGTATCTAGATATACAGATGAAACAGCCGTCCTATAGTCGGAGCATCGTATATCGGAACTATTCGGGAATAGAGAAGTAGGGATGTATTAGTAGATAGTTAGATGCACGCTTCACTCGAGACCGCACGGTTGTATTCTGTTCAATACATATGCACAATACAATAATTGTTTGCTTATTCTCAAAATTTCTATAAACTTTCTAAACTAAACAGAAGTTTGTGGTAAAAATATAGATGATGAACTCGTCGCAAATAGGAGAAGCAATTACACACGTAACGAAGACAATAATTTCTATTCATATAGTAAGTAAATTAATTAAATGGCCCAATTATGTTGTTATGGAATAGGCCAGCCCAAACATTTAATTTTGCAGAGTATTGTGTTCGAGCGTCATAAGTACAAGGTCTCTTTTCTTGTGACCAATACCTTGCAACACTTGGGTTGTGTCGACCATGTAAAGCGAACGAAGATTCGTCTGTAAATACAAGTTTTGCACGGATTTAAACAGCCATACATTTCAAAGTTATTGATTATATGACGAACTGTTTCAAAACAAATAGTTTGTTGGAACTCATCGTTAAATAGGCGTACAATATCGCTTATTGAGTAACCACGATGATGTTGTTTTGTAACATATTTCTCTTGTTGAAGGGTAAACATGTCCATAATGAATTACAAAACAATCAGCATCAGTAATAGTAACAATAATAATCGTATATTTACGATAGCATGAATTAGTTCATCTCGCTAATACAATACAACTGTGCGCTGTCGAGTTAAGCCTACTAATGCATCCCTACTTCTCTACTCCCGAATGCTTCCGACATTCGATGCCCACTACTATTGCTACAATTACTACGCGTTTAAGCGTATTATACTTATTAAAATCGAAATCGAAACAAAACCTTTCGCTGACGCTTTTCATTTAATACTAGCTCATTTGTATCAAAATGACTATAAGTAATATGAAGAAGTAAAATACTGTAATTCATAAAGAAGAAGGACGAGTTATCGGTTTTGAGATTTTAATGCTATTCCCGAGTTAAAATAACAACAGACTATGGTGGCTGACTATAAAAGGTTAAGAAGCTAAATTGATGGCTTCAGTACAATAACTAGGTAGGTCCATTCAGGTGAAATGTAAAAAAAAAGTAAAAATCTGATCACAAGCTAAACATGGTGGTGGGCCTAGGGTGAAGCCTTCAGCCTAGGGAGCTCCGCGTCCATCTTCCAAGCCGAAGTAATCGCAATCCAGACCTGCGCGGAAGGCATTTTAAACTGTCCACAGGTTAATGGAGCAGTGGAAATTCTCTCTGACAGTCAGGCTGCCCTTAGGGCACTACAGGCTGTCAGGTTCGATTCCGAGACACTGCCATAAGACTCTCGCAAAACTGGCGGAACGCCTCAATACAACACTGAGATGGGTGCCAGGTCACTCTGGAATCAGAGGTAACGAAATGGCTGACAAATTAGCTAGAGGCGCCAGTGAGAGACCACTCGTCGGTCCAGAACCTACATGTGGGAACTCCTGTGGCAGCATCAAAGCCTTTGTCAGATCTAAACTCGCTGTTAGGCATTGCTCCTACTGGAATGCACTTGCCGGCATGAGACACTGCAAAATTTTCGGGATTCGCCCGTATGATGAAAAATTGCGCAAGGCAGTTTCCATGAGCAGGGTCAGGTTGAGGTTACTCACAGGAATCTTAACCGGTCACTGCGCACTGAACAAACACCTGCATCGCATGGGCGTAGTAAACTCTCCCCTATGCAGAAACTGTGGGAATGCGGAGGAATCTCCAATCCATCTTCTTGCCGACTGCTCGACAGTGGACAGGGAGAGGCGGAGTTACTTCGGGGTCGGGCGTCTGGACGATCCTGGACTAAGAAAATTAACTCTCGACCAGGCTGCGGACTTTTTCGTCCGAGTGCAACCTGGCTAAGAGGAGTAAAACAGCACGGGGGCACAATAGGTCTTTCTTATGGCCGAGTTTGCCTTTACGGCTCGTCCGCCCGTGCAGGCCCCAAAAAAATGATTTGCATGGTAGTTTTAGTAATGTTTATGTGTTGAGTAAATGCAGACGTATGTTTACTGAAAATATGGAGCACTAGAATGAAAGCATGCAAAAGATATGAGCAAAAAACCAATGTGCTTGTCTGGTTATTGCGCAGTTTTTACGAAAAATTGTTATAAAAGTAACAAAATCAACAATAGTAAAATATTTTATTTCACGAAATCTTTCCATGAGAGCAGTGTTTAAGTTTATGATTATAGAAATAAACAAAATTCATCTATTCACTATCACTGAATTCTGACACAGGAATAACAGCGTCATGTTCTGCAAAATCTTTGTAGTAGTTTTCGATGTCTTGGTAGAACCAGAAGTTACACTGTGGCAGATAAATTTTAACTAAGGCCATTACATGTTCAAATTTAGTTTGTTTTAGTTTCCTCATTTATTGATACAATTTTTTTTACTTATTTGGCAACGATGGCTTTTTCGAAATCTTTTTATTTGTTATTTCAAAGTTATAAAAGATTGGTGCTCCTACTGATTCACTACATTACACTACTGTCACTGCTTCGACTTTTCGGTAATTTAGGCAGGTGATCGTTCAAGTTTAAAAAGATGTCCTGTGTTACTGGTATAACCGTAAAATATTTTATTGAGTCTTGAATAATTTTAATATAATCGTTCACATTGATTTTAGATTGAATTGTTTTTCTTTCTTATTATTTTATTCGAAACCTTATCATTTGGCAGGATCGACAAGTAGATCTTCGTCCTTAAGTGTAACCTCATGGTAATCGGTATCATATGACAAAGGCGATTTCCGCCAATACTCTCTTAAATCTGCATAACGAACCCGTTGAAAATATTCCGTACGGACGTTGCTGCCAAGATCCACATTGTTGTCACAATCAGTATTGACATTTAGGCATGTGGCAGTTAGGTTAGGTGCGTCGAATATAGTAAACTGGTTGATTATAGTACCAAGGTTTATAGATTCATTTACAAATCGCTGTAAACATGTACATGTCCATGGATTCGGAAGAATTGTTATTTCTTTTAAGCTAGTAGTATTTTCCGAAGATATAGAAGATATCAAATTAAAAGCCACGTCAACATTTTTCAGGCTGTTTATAATTTGAAAACCAAGATTTAATAATAAGTTCCTCTCCAGGTAGAGAGTCTCCAAAAACCGTTGATTGGAAAACGTATCGTAGTCAATATAATTAATTCCGTTAAAGCTTAAGTCTAACATCTTCATTCCAATAATTCCAGAAAAAGTGTCACTATGTAGTGATTGAATTTGATTGTTTATTAAGCGTAAGAACTTTAGCTTAGTGTTCGAGAACCAATTTGAATTTATATCTCTGAGTCTGTTGCCGGTAAGAGATAGAAAATCCAAATTCATATCGCGAAAGGCACCACTATCAATTTCAGATATCTTATTATCATACAATTGGATGATTTCCAACGGTAAATTATTAAAAACGTCTGATCCGATTTTTTCTATGTTAGTTCTAACAGCTCTGAAGACCCGCAATTTGGGTACATTTTCTGCAAATCCCGGGTCTATATTAGACACGTTTCTACAATATAACCTGATCTCATACAATTCACTTAAATTTTCAAAAGTGCCCGTTAAAATGTCTCTAGTAGATGACCGTAAGATGAATGTTTTAATACGACTGTCATTGTGAACACAGCCATATATTGTAGTAAAAAGCGTTTTATAATTATTAACATAGTTTATTTCCACACTGGCGTTTCTAAACGTGTCCGGACATGTAGAGCTGGAATAGTTCACGACACACACTGCTATTGTTACAATTATTACGCACTTTAACATTTTGTTAAATCCGAAATCGGAACGAAACCTTTCGTTAACGCTTTTCGTAAAATACTAATTCGTTTAGGTTGAAATGAGAAATAATATGAATAAATGAGATACAGTAATTCAAGGATTTATCAGTGTTGATTTTTTTTAGTGGTATTTCCATGATAAAATAACAACGGAATTTTTAAGGATCACGATAAGAATACGCTCTATTACAAATGTGGTATTTCTGCGGATAAATCTTTACAGGTCAAACAAACAGAATTTTATATCAAAATTTCACTTCATCATTCTGAATTGATAAACATTGTTATTGAAGATTTGCATGTACGCCATTTAGGACAATAGCAAGTAAAAGGCCTTCTCAACAGCTAATAGTCATCCGATTTATATTTGGCAGGTTTGCGATAAGCTACTGAGATTGTGGCATGATCCTAAGCCAACAAGACCAAACTATTTCTTCGTCTAATGAGATAACTAGAATCACGTCTTAAAATATCGTATGTATAGATAAAATGAAATCAAAACTTTCAAGCAGTGCATATATATTTTCTTAATACTAACAGATATAGCATCATTATCTCACAATTATTTTTTTTCATCATGAAACTCACCTGTCAGATTTATAATAGGATTTTCAGGTTAGATTTTTATCGAAAAGCATAATTTTGCACAACAAATAAACGCCTTAACCTACTGAAATTCAGTATAAATTGAATGGCAGAAGGACTAGAGAATCATTTCTTCTTAAATTATACTTGCAGGACAAGACAGATTTGTATATCAATCAGAAGATGTTAGCACTGTATCAGGATCGTAAGTTAGTAAGTCGGGACAAGGTTAATTCTACGTCTTAAAGGATCACGTCCTAATATGTCATAGTTATGATATCGAGTTAATGATTTATTTATTTCCTATGTGAATCATATACAAATTTATTTTGTTTTATATTCCTAATAATTATTATAAAAACAAATATCTTCTATCACGTCTGGTATTATCAACAAATGAACTTCATCTTCTGGGACGTATTTAGAAAGTCTTTTTTTTTCACTTTTCTTTTATATTTGGATGAAGAACATTCCGAAATTAAAGTCCAACAGTAGTCAGCAAGCATCTCGCTATTCCACTTGCCCTGATAGCGTTTTTCAGTAGTGAAAATATCCCGTTGAAATCTTTCCCCATGCTCGTCACTAACATCGCCAAGATTCGGGGGAAAGAAGTTCAGGTGAGAATGCAAGAAATGTATTTTAATACTCATATTACATGCAGCCTATCTACTAAAAAGTTCACTAAGAATTTCCTCGTAATCTTCAGATTTTTTATTTCCAAAGAAATTCTTTGTCACACTTTTAAATGCATCCCAAGCAGTCCGTTCTAAATCGCTCAAGAGTACGTCAAATTCTCGATCCTGTTGTAACAGATTAATCTGGGGTCCTATAAAAATCCCCTCTTTAAGTTTTGCCTCAGATATATTAAGAAATTTTTGTTTAAGGTATCGAAATCCTGGTCCCTCATTGTCCAATGCTTTGAAGAAATTCTTCATCAAACCTAATTTTATGTATAATGGCGGTAAAAATATTTTATGGGGCTCCACCAACGAATTATGGACTACGTTCTTTACTCCAGGAGTATATTGTATTCTGATTGTCCATTGCTTAACAGTATAGTGCAAGTTTCTCGCTCAACTATCCCATTCGTAAAGCAAACAGCAATACTTGTGAATCCAAGTTGTAGACCAAGCAGAACTGTCACTACTTTGAGATCAGCACTGTAAATGTAACATTTGTAGGTTTTTTTTTTTTTTTTTTTTTTTTTTTAATGTGTGGTGGGTGCTTAGTTGCAGTGACTCAGTTTGTAATTGATTTTATCAAGGAGACGTGTCATATTATCATATGTTTCCTTCATGTGCAAGGCATGACCAACAGGAATGGAGGGATAAATGTTTCCTATATGTAGAAGGACAGCTTTCAAACTGAATTTAGAAGCATCTATAAAAAGACGCCATTCTTCCGGTTGGTGTTTGTAACCTCTCTCGCATTAAACCATCAACATTTTTGCAAAATGAAAGACCTTCTTCAGTTGTGACAGTTCTTTGTGGTGATTTATAAGAAAAAAAATAGATCCAAGCGAATTAGCTGTAGGAATTGAAACAATCAAAACTGTAGGAAAAGGTAGCGTGGTAATTAACTGCAGCGATAATAACTCCAAAGAGAAATTAAGACAAAATGTTGAAAAAACTATTGGTAATAAATATGAAACAATTGATCCAAAATTAAAACACCCAAAAATAATTGTTACAGGGGTCGAAAAAGACATTTTTGATGAAAGTAATGACAAGATATTGGAAGCGATTATAACTCAAAATGAATTAATTAATATTGATGAAAGTATTCAAACCAAAATTAAAGTTGAACGAAAATACTTAGATAAGAAAAAGAAAAATTATGGAAATATTATATTATGTATTCATCCAGAACTATACACAAATATTATAGAGAAAACGAAATTAAACGTAGGATGGAGAAAATGTAATATATATGAATATATCAATATTATTCGATGTTACAGATGCACAGGATACGGTCACTTCGCCAAGGAATGTAAAAATGAGGAATACTGCGGTAAGTGTGCCGGTAAACATGAAACCAGTCAATGTAACTCTGATACAATAAAGTGCATAAATTGCAAAAAAGTAGTTGATAAACTCAAAATTGATATCGACGTAAATCACACTCCATTTGATAGAAAATGTCCACATTACAATAGAATATTAGAAAAACAAAAATCGAAAGCTAGATATCAATAGCAATTAAATAAAACAGAAACTACGTCAAACAAACAGATTGTTGTATTTAACTGCCAAGGATTTCTAAACAATAAAGATTCTATTTTAGAGCTTATTGACAGATGGAACCCAACTATAATTGGATTAGTAGAAACGCACATTGATGACAATATAAATGATACAGAAGTTTACATCGAAGGATATGAAGAAATAAACGCAACAACCAACAATAGAAGAACTGGCGGGATTTTACTGTATATAAAAGACAATATTCGTTACCAAGTAAAACTTATTTATGTTGAAAATTACTTATGGTTAGTATGCACAGAAATTAATATATGCAAACAAAAATACTTACTAACAGTAATATATCATCCTCCTCAAACATCTGACAATTGGTTCTTGGAATATATTGAAGATTTTATTGATAATAACCTTGATTTTGACGGAAATATAATATTAACAGGAGATTTTAATATAGATTTTAGTAAAGATACGTTCTATTGCAAAAAATTAAAAGACCTTTCTTATAAAAGTACCTTACATCAGATAGTAACGACTCCAACAAGAATTACAAATAATAGCGAAACAATAATTGACTACATTGTTACAAACAATAAATACATGCAACATATAATTCATACAACACCGAAAATTAGTGACCACTGCATTCTATCAATACAAATTAACGGCTATGTCAATGAAATTAAGGAAATTATAACTAGATCATATAAAAACTACAACGTAGATACATTACATAGTGAAATATTAAAGGCAACATGGAACAATAATACAACGAATGTTAATGAATTAGCAGATATATGGATAAGTTCGATATCGACCGCTATTAATGCAATGTGTCCGATTAGTAAAAAAACCTTAATAAAAAATATCAGATGTAATAAATGGATGAATAGTGACATTAAGCAAGAAATGGTTAACCGTAATAATAACTATAGAAAAGCAATATTAACCAAGAGAATTGAGGATTGGAATATATACAAAATGTCTAGAAACAAGGTAACAAGTTTAATAAGAAATGGAAAAGAAAAACACTTTGTAGAAATACTTGATGAAAATAGAAGCAATACAGTACAGCTTTGGAAGAATCTCAAAACTTTATACAACTAAAACCACACTCCAGTCCTAAATATATAAAATTTCAGGAAGGTGCAGAAACTGAAAACTTAAAAATAGCTACGAAATTCAATGAATTCTTTATTAATAGCATAGATGATATTGTTGATCAAATTCCTAAGGATAATGAAATATATCAGGATAGCTACAAATATAATAAAGTTTGCTTTAATGAATTTCGTAGTGTAACAATGATAGAAATAAAAGCTATATTGAAATCACTAAAAAAGTTGGAGATACAGCGGGCGATGGAATCAACACAAAAATTTTTAAGGATGCATGCCTATTCACAATGAATAGATTACTGGATGTGATAAATACATCATTAGACACCGGAACAGTCCCTACTGAATGGAAGATATCGTATATAACGCCGGTACAAAAAATAAATGGAACTAAGAAGTGTGAAGAATTTAGACTTATTAACACTTTGCCAGTATATGAAAAAGTTTTGGAAGTCGCTGTAAAAAACCAATTATCTGAATATTGTGATAAAACAATATAATGGTGGCGAATCAATCAGGTTTTAAACAAGATCACTCATGTGAAACGGTAATAGTAGACCTTTGTGATAAATGGTTAAAAGAAATGGACGAAGAAAAAATCATCATTGCGGTTTTCTTGGACTTTAAGCGAGCTTTTGAAACAGTTAATAGAGAGATACTAATAAGAAAATTAGAAACTATGGGAATTAATGGGACAGTTAGAAAATGGTTTTCGTGTTATTTAGCAGATAGGTATCAAAAAGTAAAATACAACGGATGTGTGTCGGATAAACAAAAAACAAAACATGGAGTGCCACAGGGAACAGTGCTGGGTCCGATGTTGTTTAATATGTACATAAACGATATGGTGTCGGTTGTTCAAAATTGTGATATATGTATGTTTGCTGACGATACAATGATCTACATTAGTGGAAATAATGTTGAAAATATGGTAAATACGTTGAATGACGAATTAGAAAGACTCTTTGTATGGCTCTGTAAAAACAGTATTTGTATTAATATTAATAAAACTAAGTTTATGTGTATTGGAAGTAGATATAAGTTAAGTAGTTTGAATACATTTAGAATAAAAATAAATGACATCGAAATAGATAAAGTAGATCATATTAAATACTTGGGTGTGATAATAGACAAACATTTAGAATTTAAGGAACATGTAAAATATATATCTAACAAAATGACTAAAAAAGTAAATTTTCTTTATAGAATAGGAAGACAAATGTCAGTATATATTAAGCTTAGATTATATAAGGCATTGATTGTTCCACACCTACAATTTTGTTCAACTGTCTTGTGGATGCTAAATAAAGGTGACTTACAGCAATTACAAAAAATCCAAAATAGAGCTATGCGGGTAATATTAAAATGTAATAGATATACACCAATAAACACCATGTTGAATACGTTAAATATCATGAATGTTAACCAGATAGTAATTTATAGGATATTAATTTTTATTAATAAAATTAAGCTGGGTAGTGTACCTGAGTATTTAGGAAATAGGATACAATACGTTAGTGAAATTCACAACCACTACACAAGGAATACAAAAAACTTTTTCATACAACCATACAATAAGGAAAAAACAACTAAAAGTATTTTTGTTGGTGGTATCGCATTATACAATGAATTACCGGACTATATAAAAGACAGTAAAAACCTAAATGAATTTAAGAGATTAGTTATTAAGTATGTTTTAGATAAGCATTAATGTAAATTAAATGTAACAATATTAGCTATTGCTAAATAAATTTCCATTATTATTATTATTATTATTATTATTATTTCGATATACAGAAATACGCGTACCCGGAGCTAACAACTTCCGCCCTTGCAGTCTTGATCCTAATATTTCTGCCTGAGCTTTTGATAAATTGAGATCTCGAACTAGGTTATTTAGTTAGTTGTGACTGTTCAAAGAATTCATGCAACGAATAAAAACATTTATGGATCATGTATTGTTTAAGGTTTGATTTAAATTGTTTCAAATCTAGGTTTTTCAGTTCGTTCGGTAAATGATTATAGATAGTTGATGTGTCTGGTCATGTCTAATAAAAACTGGATAACGTGTAGGGTATCGATGAACATCTGCTTTACTTACAAATCTATCCCTATGTTCATGTAAATAGCATGCAGCGTGAATTATGTACAAGTTGTAAACTGTAGGTATGTTTAATTCCACAAACGCTTCCCTGCATGATTCACGGCAGGATAAGCCTGCGATTATCCGAATTGCCCGTTTTTGTAATAGCAAAACTTCCGCTAGTGCAGTTGATGTTCCGCAAAATAGTAATCCGTTCCCACCCTGACGTTTAGTTTTTTTAGATTTTTAATTGCAGCTTCGTTGGTTAGCTGTTTAGGCGCTTGCAGGACTGATGCTATGCTGGTGATGTAGTGGTTAAATGCGCTAGATACCTCTCGTGGATCAGACGTTATTTGGTCATTACTAGTTTTTAGCTGGATGTTTTTGTGACATTTACGGGGCCGTTGTTTCTGTTTTAATCACATTCCAGGTAGTTCTCATGATATTGTTCGAGTTTGAAATTAAGTTGCAGATTGATAAGTTTTTTGACGCTATAATTACTTTTTTAAGAAGGAGACAGTATTTCTTGTAATAAGCTAAGATTACAGGATCTGGTATAATTTTGGTCAATAAAAAAATATCCTTCTTAGTTCGACATGATTTGTGTATTGCTGACGTGAGCCAGGGCTTGGATGGCGATATTTGATATTGCTTCCAACGAAAGCAAGCATCAAATTTTTCGTTTAATATTTCATAAAACAATGTCAATTTTCCATCCGCCACATTTTCTATGTATATGTTCCGCCAGTCAACTTCCCTGACAGACTCTACAAATGTTACTTTATTTTTTACAGAAAAAATTCTACGCGATTCATAATTAACTGGTACTCGGTTTCGGAGTTTCAATGATACTATTTGGTAATTATGATCCGATGCGTCAAATTGCTGATTTACCGTTGTATATGTGAGCAACGTCCTTACGATAACATTGTCCGACAACTCTGAATACATTAGCCATGAAAATGTGACATTAGAAAGGTCTGAATCATATTATTTATCAGTTAATCAACTAGTTTTATTTGTTAGTATAGTTTGTTACCTAGATTTTGCAAATTTAATTACTCTTTAAAATGAATTTTTCTGTTGAGGAATTGACAGACATGATATGGGTACTAGGAGAGTGCTAAATGAATTTACCAGGAGAGATATCCTGTCCGACGACAACCTGAAACAATAACCTTGGAAAGGTTAATGGATCGCTTTACTCGGACAGGTTCTGTAATATATGAAAAACATGAAAGAGCAAAAACTGTTCTTACCGAGGAAAAAGAATTCAATGTGGTTCTTGCAGTTACGGACAATCCACATATTAGTACCAGAGAAATCTCGCGGCAGCAAGATATTAGTCGAAAGGCTGTCCGAAGAATACTCTGTAAAAATAAATGTCATCCACATCGTATGCGATTGCATCAGGAGTTACTCGACGATGACTTGGCCTGTAGAGTTGCTTTTTGCGAATGGACTCAACAACAAATCCGCAACCAAAGAGATTTCTTTAATTCTGTTCTTATTGGAGATGAAGCTACATTTCATAAAAATGGAAATGTAAATCGCCATAATTTTCATTATTATGCTACAAGTAATCCCTATTTTGTAGGAAATTATAGTCAAAATAGGTGGTCCCTGAATGTATGGGGTGCAATAATTGAAGACTGCGTAATTGGACCACATTTTTTCACAGACCGAGTGAATGGTCAGGTTTATTTAGACTTCTTAGAAAACCATTTACCATTATTGCTGGAAAATGTTCCCATCAATATTCGTCAAAATATGTGGTATTTCCATGACGGGGCTCCGGTACATCACACTAGACCGATTCATAATTATTTAAATACACATTTTCCTGCAAGGCGGATAGGAAGAGGAGGACCAACTACATGGCCAGCCCGATCCCCAGAGCTAACTAAAATTGACTTTTTCATGTGGGGTTATGTAAAAGAGTTTGTGTATAAAACACCGGCAACTGCGCAAGATGATATGAAGAATAGAATAAGACAAGCGTTCCATAGCATTAATATAGTTAAATGTTAAGAAATGTAAGTCGATCATTCGAAAGACGGCTGCAATGTTGTATTGATGTTTTTGGAGGACATTTTGAGCATTTATTGTGAACCTTGTTGTATTTAAACTTTGGCTAAAATATTAATTATCGGTATAAGTTTTTTATTTTGTAGTTAAAGATTATTTTAATTAATGATTTAGCATTTTTCTAATGTCACTTTTCATGGCTAATGTATTATATTCCAATTATTGCCAAAATGCTCACATTTTTTAAAAATCATTAAATATCTCAGAAACTAACCATTTTAAATATAGGGAATGGTTAATGAAAATGAAAGTATATCAAGTATTCTTCCCTTTCTTAATATAAAATACAGGGTGTTCCATTAAAAAAAAATTAGAAAATAATGCATTTGTGTTTTGAATCGCCCTGTACACAGTTTTCGTAATATTGGGAAAACACCACTTCGTTACAACAGTGTAACAGTATAAAAAAGTTATTCCAGTAAAAAAATAATTTCAAGCTGTGTCGTATGGAATACACAGGACGTTAAATACGCAACGATTTTCACACAAAATTGACCATAACTTCTGAAATACTCGGTATAACTCAATGAAACCTTATATTGAAAGAACGAGCAAGATGGGCTTAATCCAAATTTGAGATAATATATAGTATGTTCCATTTAAGAAAATGTATGTTTGGTTTACCCTAGCGACATGAAACACCCTGTATATATGAAATTAATTTTAAAATGTATAGCTTAAGACTATCTATGATTCTTGTACATAAAGTTTTTTGATATCTTCAATAATAAGGGATATATTGAGCTTTGACGCACTAATGCCTCACCCTGTATGTATAAAAAAACATTTCCCAGAAACCTGACGTGATAGCCAATTTTTGAAAATATTTTCAGAATTACAATGAAAAAGTCCATAACGTACACGTATCATAGTGTAAGAAAAAAAAACCCTGTTGACCAGTGTTATTATTGCAAATATATAATATTGTTGTACAAATTAAGGCATTACGTTGAACAAAAACAGTATTCATACATACAGTCTGTTAAGTAAGAGCGTATACGGGTTAATCTGTAGCAAAATATATTTCACAGAAGTTTCAAATATATTGATACATTGTACTCGATCCGGAGAAAGATGCAATGATATTAATAATGTGTCCAGTCATCACCGGCGTTGATAATTGCCTGGCATCTCCGAGGCATGCTTTCGACAAAGTTGACGGCGTATTCATTCGGCAAGGACTTCCAAATGCGACGAATTTCGCGAGTTAACTGCTTCAGTGTGAATACTTTTTTTCTACGAAGCTTTAGGTTGATATACGCCCACACATTCTCTATAGGATTTGCATCGGGCGACTGCGACGGCCAATCGAGTGTAACGATACCAGACTCCTCTTTCCATGCGGTGAAAAGCTTGCTGCGATGTTTCGGATCGTTGTCCTCCTGCAGGATCCAGTCTTCGTTTTTCTTGATGAACCAACGTTCGGCAGTCGGTAACAAAGATTTCTTATATATTTCGAGCATCTTCTGAGCATTCAGGTTGGAAGTAAACAGATACAAATTTCCGAAACCCAGTCTTGAGAAGCAGCCCCAGAGATGCACTTTTACTGGATGTTTTACGGTCCGCTGCACTAGCCTGTTGGTGGAGGTTGACCAGACTCATGGGACGTTAACATATCCCCAAATTGAAGCTTCGTCCGTAAAAATAACATTACTCCAATCGCGGTCGATATTGTCCTTCGCCCAAGGGAGTTGTTTTGTCACGTGATTTTCACCTAACAAAGGTTTCTTCACTGTACTGCGCCATTTGATATCATGAGCACGGAGATGGGTTCGGATAGCTATCGACACCTTTCTGTTTCAATTTTGCAGCTCCTTGACGCAATGGTAAGCCAGGATTCCGCGAAAACAAGTTCACGATCTGTTTTTCGACTTTACGGTCCACTTTTCCTATCAAGCCGCGATCCGGCAAGTCATCGACAGCATTTGTCTCCTTATATCGCCTCACCCACTTACTGATGAATGACTTCGACTTTTTCATGTATTTAGCGGCCGCTGCATAAGACATTTTGGGACCTTTCGGATGGATACAGAGGAACACAGCCTCGTAACGCGACGCGTACGTGGTACTCATGGCGCTTCTCGTGTTTCTTTGGCAAACAGTCAATGCCAACTGCAGTTTTTGTGACAAAGCATCAACGACACAGGTTTCCTCTATCAACTCACGAAAAAATTAGCGCGATACCTTTTACTGACTGCTAGTTATGCCGTATACGCTCTTACTTAACAGACTGTATGTATAATGATGCAGTGACTGCCTCACTTGATTTCTGGTCTAATGGTAAGGATAGACGATTCGATTTCTATAGAGTCCATTGCACTACTCGGTATCAGGTGGGTACGGTGGGCTTCTCGAATACTCCTCTATGTCAAGATAACGGACTTGCTCAGCATATTTCTTACGAACGTTGTTCGGAAGATCTACGTGATGGTCACAAAAAATATCGACATCGGTACATGCGGGAGTTATCGCAGGTGCGTAAAGTGATGCACGCTGCAGAGTTCTAATATTAAGCGTTTTAGATTCGTTTAGAAATCGCTGTAAACATGTGCATATCCATGGATTCGGAATTATTGTTATTATATCTAAGCTAGTAGTATTTTCCAGAGATATAGAAGATATCAGATTAAAACTCACATCGATAAATTCTAGGTTGTTCGTCATTTCAAAACCAAGATTTACTAATGAATTCCCTTCCAGGTACACAATTTCCAAAGAACGCTGGTTAGAGAAGGTGTCGTAGTCGATATAATTAATTTGGTTACATTTTAGGTCTAACAATGTCATTCCAGTAATTCCAGAGAAGGTATCAGTATGTAGTGATTGTATTTGGTTATTGTCTAAGTCTAAGTACTCTATCTTAGTATTCAGGAACCAATTTGAATTTATACTCCTTAGTCTATTGTAACTAATAGATAGATCAGTTAGATTCATACCGCTAAATGTCCCATTAGCAATTTCAGATATTACATTGCGATCCAAAGTGATGCTGTCTAACGGAAAACCATTAAACACTCCATATCCAATTTTTTCTATTTGATTTCCTGTAGCGACGAATAAATCCAACTGGGGTACATTTTCTGCAAATCCTGCTTCTATGACATGCACGTTTGCATTTTTTAATTTTATGGTAGATAACAGAGGCAGATTTGAAAAAGTGCCCTTTAAAATTTCAGTAGTAGATGTCTGTAAGTCGAAATCTAGAGCACGGCTATTATGAAAACACCCATTCAGTGCAATTTTTGTTCGAACTTTACCCTGATATACATATGCTAAGGCGTTTTTAAACGTATCGGGACACGTACAACTGGAATAGTTCACGATAAACAAAGCTATTGCTACGATTATTACACGCATTTTACACTTTTTAAATCGAAACGAAACCTTTCGTTGACGCTTTTCGTTTAATACTAATTCATTTACACAAAAATCAGGACTTATATAAGTAAGTGCAATACTGTAATTCATACAGACATCAACGGGTTATCAGTGTGGACTTCTTATTGGTACAGTACAGCCCCATTACAAATATGGTATTTCCCCGGATAACACTTTATAGGTCAAAGAAACGGAATTTTATACTGAAATCTCTATTGGTAAAACCAAAATAAAAAATATATAAGATAAGTTAGGTCAGCTAAACTGACTAGCTAACTAGACAATTAATAAACGACGGCTGTAAAAAATGGGGAATCCATTTCTGGGAATATTCTGAACTGATAAACATTATCATGGAAGGATTGTGTCATATTCGCAAGACTCTGAAGTTTTTAGGTCGGTCAATCAACGGATAATACGTTTCTGGCAAACATCCCTAGCCATGGTTGAATTCCTCCAAAAAATTATTCCCTAAGACAGCCTACTAAAAACATGGGCGTAGTACATGCCAAACATCTGCTGACGCGTCAAGATTGACTTTAAATTTCGAAAAAGAAAACACAAAGAGTTGATTTTGGATAATAGACTCTCACAATGGGCTTTCCAATTCAGAGACCGATCCACCCATACGCCTAAGAATTTTGTTAGGATCGAATTGTCAAGTCCTTTATTATTTAAAGCTAAGTTTAAGTAAAAGCCTGGCATGGGCTTCAATCGAAGTAACAACTTCTTTGAAAAAAGCATTAAAGGGAGTAAAAATTGAACGATTTCTCCTAAAGCCATGTTGGCAATCTGAAATGTTTCCAATCAGCTTAAAAAACAATATTCAAATATTTTAGAAAAAGTAGATGTGAGAGCTACGGGGCGATAATTTTCTGGGAGTGATGTATCATCTTTTTTAAAAATAGGGATCAATTTAGAGTTTTTTTATTATATTGGGAAACTCACCTTGTTCAAAGGATTTGTAAATTTACCCACTCTTAAAATTTGAACAACATTGCACCGAGCTTAATCTTAGCCAGTCATAATCAAGTTTCTAGGACAAGACGGACTTATATTTGGCGGGTCTGCAAGAAGTTGTAGTATGATTAGATAGACACCAACTCAAGTCAACACCTTTCTTCACCATGTAACCAGATAACTAGCATCGTGTCGTAAAATGTTGTGCGTTTAGATAAAATAAAACGAACACTTTCAAGCATTGCAAATATATATTTTCTTAATACTACCCACATAATTATTTATATTTTAAATATTGCATACATTTACATTTTCCCAGCTTTCTACTGAATTTAGATTAGGATCTTATTCTGTAATTTAAAGTATGAAATTGATCACTATGAATTAAAAATACGAGTCACTGCTTTTGAGGTGTTGATTTTCTCTGATTTTCACATTCGTTGGTGAATACGAAAAAGCGGCGTCTTAAGTCATGCTGTTGGATCGATGATGTGAAGCTACTAGATGAACGAAACGCGGATGTTTCCGGCGTGAAAAACGTAGATGACCTAGCAGATCCTGGCTCTGGGCAAACAACAATTTGCCAACCAACCAAAATTTAATAATGAATTCCATTTCAGGTTGATGATGTTCAAAAATCGCTGGCTGGAGAACGTATCCGAACCAGCTAATGAATTCGGAACGACATCATCACAAACTAAGCTGTTGGGAGATGTGGAGTTGGTAGTACGGATTAGGGGTCGATCGACCTTCAATGTAACATTGTACTATTCGGAATCATATGGGTATGGTGGACGCCCCCAATACTCTTCTACATCAAGATAACGGACCTGCTCAGCGTATTTCTTACGGACGCTGTTCGGAAGATCTACATGATGGTCACATGAAGTATCGACATCTACACATGCGGGTGTTATTTGAGGTGCGTTAAGTGCTGCATGCTGCCTGATTTCAATGTCAATTGGTTCAGATTCGTTTAAAAATCGTTGTAAACACATGCATACCCATGGATTCGGAAGTATCGTTATTACTTTTAAGTTAGTCGTGTTTGTCAAAGATATAGAAGATATCAAATTAAAACCTAGGTCGAGAACTTCTAGGTTGTTTATGATTTCAAAACCAAGATTTAATAGTGAATTCCCTTCCAGACGAAGTATCTTCAAAGAACGCTGGTTGGAGAACGTATCGTAGTCGACATAATTAATTTGATTACATTTTAAGTCTAAGTATATCATTCCAATAATTTCAGAGAAAGTGTCAGTATGTAAGGAGCGAATTTGATTATTCCCCAAGTCTAGTTCTTCTATCGTAGTATTCAGGAACCAATTTGAATGTATACTTCTGAGTCTATTGTAGTTAAAAGATAGGTACCCTAAATTCATATCACTAAATGCACCGCTAGTAATTTCAGATATCATGTTCTGATCCAATTCAATGCCAGCTAACGGTAAATTATTGAAAACGTTGTATTGAATTTTTTTTATTTGATTTCCTTTAGCGCTGATCAACGACAAGTTGGGTAAATTTTCAGCAAATCCTGCTTCTATGACATGCACGTTTGCATTATCTAATGTTATACTGGACAACAGAGGCAGATTTGAAAAAGTCCCCTTCAAAATTTCAATAGTAGACGTCTGTAAGACGAAATCTGGAGTACGGCTATTATGAAAACACCCATTCAGTGCAATTTCTGTTCGAACTTTACCCTGATATACATATGCTAAGGCGTTTTTAAACGTATTGGGACACGTACAACTGGAATAGTTCACGATAAACAAAACTATTGCTACGATTACTACACGCATTTTACACTTTTTAAATCGAAACAAAACCTTTCGTTAACGCTTTTCGTTTAATACTAATTCATTTACACAAAAATCAGGACTTATATAAGTAAGTGCAATACTGTAATTCATACAGACATCAACGGGTTATCAGTGTGGACTTTTTATTGATTCAGTACACTCCTATTACAAACATGGTATTTCCATGGATACATCTTTATAAGTCAAAGAAACGGAATTTTATACTGACATTTCTATTGGTAAAACCAAAATAAAAAATATATAAGATAAGTTAGGTCAGCTAAACTGACTAGCTGACTGACTGGAAGAATTGTGTATCATATACGTCATTTACGGCAACAAAAACAAAATGAATTTTTAGCTACATCTATTCTGTTTAATCTGGTTGTTAAGTTTGCTGTCATAATCTGCAAACCTGTCCCCAATTGAGCAGAGAAATAATGACAATGAACACGCAAAATATACCTAACTATATAACGTTTCTGCTATCACATCAGAAAAAAAGCTTAGGCATTTGAAATATGTATCTTCAATATCTTGAAATATGTATCTTCAATATCTTGAAATATGTATCTTCAACGGTGCCCAAACCTGGAAAGCTCTAAACAGTTTAAACATATTTCCTGTGACATTCCTCAGGGATCAGTTTTGGATCGCATGATACTAGTAGTAGTTTCCCTGGAGCGTCTACTACTGAGATGCCAGTCTTAAGTAATAGCATCGCCGAAAATATGCGAAAATGCAATCGAAACAAAGCTACTACCTTAAAATTCGCTTCGTTAATCGGCAATGTTACCAGACTTAGGGTGGGTTTATCAATATGAGAGTTAAGTAACTGACAGATATTGTTAACTGGCAGATAAAATTTAGCAACTACAATGCTTTATCTTGCAGATAACGTCTATTTAACACTCAATAAACGTTTTATTGTAATTATCTTACGAATAAAATTTTATCTGCAAGTTAATTTATTTATCCTCACATTGATAAACTCACCCTTAATATTCATTTCGATGGAGAGTCCATTCCCAATAACGATTATGTGAAATTTCTGGTAAGAGTAAGTAGGTAAGTAAGTAAGTTATTCCAGAATGATCGATTATAAAATTGATATTGGAACAGTTGAATACAAAACAGAAGGAAAATACAATCTCAATACAAAACAAACATAATAACCATGATAACAAAAGAATTAAGCATTAAGTAATAATAATGATAACAAAGCAATAGTAAACACATAAGTAAATAGTAAATTTATCAGCTATTAATATTATTCGATATTGAAACTAAAGAATTCCTGTAATTGTCCTGTCATTGTGTTTAAACCGCGAACGAGTCAAAGTTTTCCATTGCTTCGGCAGCCTATTGAAAACCTTAATTGCAAGAACCTGCGGGGACTGTTGAAATAAAGTTAGCCTAGACCTAGGAGTAGCTATCTCGCTTCGACGTCTGGTATTGTATTCGTGTTTATCTTTATTTAGTTGAAAGTTGGTATAATTGTCAAAAACGTACAGAGCAAGCTCAAGAATAAAGATGGGAGGGAAAGTAAGTAATTTGTGATTAATGGAAGCCGGTCTGCAAGACTCTGAAGTTTTTAGGTCGGTCAAGCAACGGATAATACGTTTCTAGCAAATGAAAACATCCCTAGCCTTGATTGAATTCCCCCAAAAAATGATTCCATAAGACAGCCTACTAAAAACATAGGCGTAGTACATGCCAAACATCTGCTGACGCGTCAAGATAGACTTTAAATTTCGAAAAGAAAACATAAAGAGTTGATTTTGGATAATAGGCTCTCACAATGGGCTTTCCAATTCAGAGACCGATCCACCCATACGTCTAAGAATTTTGTTAGGACCGAATTGTTAAGTCCTTTATTATTTAAGGATAAGTTTAAGTAAAAGCCTGGCATGGGCTTCAATCGAAGTAACAACTTCTTTAAAAAAAGCATTAAAGGGAGTAAAAGTTGAACGATTTCTCCTAAAGCCATGTTGGCAATCTGAAATGTTTCCAATCAGCTTAAAAAACAATATTCAAATATTTTAGAAAAAGTAGATGTGAGAGCTACGGGGCGATAATTTTCTGGGAGTGATGTATCATCTTTTTTAAAAATAGGGATCAATTTAGAGTTTTTTTATTATATTGGGAAACTCACCTTGTTCAAAGGATTTGTAAATTTACCCACTCTTAAAATTTGAACAACATTGCACCGAGCTTAATCTTAGCCAGTCATAATCAAGTTTCTAGGACAAGACGGACTTATATTTGGCGGGTCTGCAAGAAGTTGTTTAGATTGTAGTATGATTAGATAGACACTAACTCAAGTCAACACCTTTCTTCACCATGTAACCAGATAACTAGCATCGTGTCGTAAAATGTTGTGCGTTTAGATAAAATAAAACGAACACTTTCAAGCATTGCAAATATATATTTTCTTAATACTACCCACATAATTATTTATATTTTAAATATTGCATACATTTACATTTTCCCAGCTTTCTACTGAATTTAGATTACGATCTCATTCTGTAATTTAAAGTATGAAATTGATCACTATGAATTAAAAATACGAGTCACTGCTTTTGAGGTGTTGATTTTCTCTGATTTCCACATTCGTTGGTGATTATGAAAAAGCGGCGTCTTAAGTCATGCTGTTGGATCGATGATGTGAAGCTACTAGATGAACGAAACGCGGATGTTTCCGGCGTGAAAAACGTTGATGACCTAGCAGATCCTGGCTCTGGGCAAACAACAATTTGCCAACCAACCAAAATTTAATAATGAATTCCATTTCAGGTTGATGATGTTCAAAAATCGCTGGTTGGAGAACGTATCCGAACCAGCTAATGAATTCGGAACGACATCATCACAAACTAGTTAAGCTGTTGGGAGATGTGGAGTTGGTAGTACGGATTAGGGGTCGATCGACCTTCAATGTAACATTGTACTATTCGGAATCATATGGGTATGGTGGACGCCCCCAATACTCTTCTACATCAAGATAACGGACCTGCTCAGCGTATTTCTTACGGACGCTGTTCGGAAGATCTACATGATGGTCACACGAAGTATCGACATCTACACATGCGGGTGTTATTTGAGGTGCGTTAAGTGCTGCATGCTGCCTGATTTTAATGTCAAGCGGTTTAGATTCGTTTAAAAATCGTTGTAAACACGTGCATAGCCATGGATTCGGAAGTATTGTTATTACTTTTAAGTTAGTCGTGTTTGTCAAAGATATAGAAGATATCAAATTAAAACCTACGTCGAGAACTTCTAGGTTATTCATGATTTCAAAACCAAGATTGAGTAGTAAATTCCCTTCCAGACCAAGCATCTTCAAAGAACGCTGGTCGGAGAACGTATCGTAGTCGATATAATTAATTTGATTACATTTCAAGTCTAAGTATATCATTCCTCTAATTTCAGAGAAAGTGTCAGTATGTAAAGATTGAATTTGATTATTTCCCAAGATTAGTTCCTCTATCGTAGTATTCAGGAACCAATTTGAATGTATACTTCTGAGTCTATTGTAGTTAAAAGATAGGTACTTTAAATTCATACCACTAAATGCACCACTAGCAATTTCAGGTATCATGTTCTGATCCAATTCAATGCCAGCTAACGGTAAATTATTGAAAACGTCGTATTGAATTTTTTTTAATTGATTTCCTTTAGCGCTGATCCACGACAAGTTGGGTAAATTTTCAGCAAATCCTGCTTCTATTACATGCACGTTTGCATTATCTAATTTTATACCGGTCAACAGAGGCAGATTTGAAAAAGTGCCCTTTAATATTTCAATAGTAGATGTCTGTAAGTCGAAATCTAGAGCACGGCTATTATGAAAACACCCGTTCAGTGCAATTTTTGTTCGAACTTTACCCTGATATACATACGCTAAGGCGTTTTTAAACGTATTGGGACACGTACAACTGGAATAGTTCACGATAAACAAAGCTATTGCTACGATTACTACACGCATTTTACACTTTTTAAATCGAAACGAAACCTTTTGTTAACGCTTTTCGTTTAATACTAATTCATTTACACAAAAATCAGGACCTATATAAGTTAAATGCACTGCTGTAATTCATACAGATATCAACGGGTTATCAGTGTGGACTTCTTATTGGTTCAGTACACACCTATTACAAATATGGTATTTCCATAGGTACATCTTCATAGGTTAAAGAAACGGAATTTTATACTGACATTTCTATTGGTAAAACCAAAATAAAAAATATATAAGATAAGTTAGGTCGGTTAAACTAACTTGACAATTAATAAACGACGGCTGTAAAAGATGGGGAATCCATTTCTCGAAATATTCTGAACTGATAAACATTATCATGGAAGGCTTGTGTCACATACGGCATTTACGTCAATAGAAGGTAAAGGGTCATGTATTTCTGTCAAATCTAATTGCTAAATTTGGTGCCAACAATGAGAACAAATAACAGATTATAAACTTTTTATTGTATAATTTTTATTGTATAATATAATACAGAGCTGTGCCAGTTACAGGCAAAGCTAACACAGTAACAACAGTATTTTTAAAGATCGTGATAACAGTACGCACTATTACAAATATGATGTTTCCACGTATAAATTTTTAAAGGTGAAACAAATTTGATATCAAAAGATGAATTTGTAAGATCATCATTAAGAATATTATTTACAATGTACTCTACAGTGGCGTAGTCAGGGGGTGGGCCCGAGGGGCCTGGGTCCCCTCCGAAATTGTACTGTATCCATAATTCGAATTTTATTGAGAAATATTAAAATAATTTTTTTTCGGTAGAAACGATAAATCTAAATATATCTAAGGAAAATAAGTATCTATTGCAACAGTGCACAGTGCATACTCACACAGAGTTGCCAGGTTGGGCGATTTATCGCAATTTGAGCGACTTCTGACACAAAATTGCGACAACTTTTTTGTAGAAATCGCAAATTGAGCGATTTCAAATTGTTCAGGTTACGCTTAATTTGATTAATTTTATTATTTACTGTACAAATATACATCTCAAAACGTTATATGTTATAGGGAAATTTTAGTACCTTTTATTGTAGCGGTTAGGTACACATTTTATACTACAAAGTTTGTTCGCTAACGTGTGACAACTGTCAGAATTTGGATGATTTAAAAATGTTAAATATACTTTTTCAAAACTTTCGTTCCTTTTTTAGTCCTTCAACCCTTTTGGGCCCCTCCCAAACCAAAATTCTGGCTACGCCACCGGTACTCTATTTGATTTCTAGATGCGAAATAAAAAATAGCCTGTCTTGAAATATTGTCCGCAAATTTACATCATCTAATACAGTCACATTCAAAGCCGTCATGGTTAAAGAGCTGCGCTTTAATACTGTCTGAAGTAATGAACCGCAAAATATAGATTTTAAAATATTCTGTACGACCACCCTCTGTATAAATAGTAAGGGAGGAATTTCAGAAAATATTTGGACAAGAACTTTTAGAATAGATCAAAGCAATTTGACTCGTTAATTTTGTTGTATTGACTTCCTATTTCTCCGTTTTGTTGTTCTATTGTATTATATTCATATGTATAACATCTAAATAGGTGATACTTTCTTAGTTTAGTCAACGATTGTAGATATAGCTTTGTTGAAGATGCTTAAATTTTACTTACAACCGATGTTATAATAGCCAGAAGTTTGGAATTTATTTGAAAATCTTTCTCGATCTCAACAGTTGTTGTAGTACGCATCAATAATAACATTCCAGCATGTAGTATTTTTAAATTTTCATAAGCGATGTCATTGTTTTAGCTTGCCAAAAAAAAAACAACAATCTTGATAACCTTTTTTATCTTTATAAATTGTATTAAAGTCCTTAGCAATATGTGTCCTTATAACGCAAATCAATTAGTAGTAATCGGACAGCTGTAAGGAAGAACTGTGTACATCTATTCTGTTTAATCTGGTTGTTAAGGGTGCTGTCATAATCTGCAAACCTGTCGCCAATTGAGCAGAGAAATAATGACAATGAACACGCAAAATATACCTAACTATATAACGTTTCTGCCATCACATCAGAAAAAAGCTTAGGTATTTGAAATATGTATCCAATCGCTTCAACGGTGCCAAAACTTGAAAAACTCTAAACAGTTTAAACATATTTCCTGTGACATTCCTCAGGGATCAGTTTTGGATCACATGATACTAGTAGTAGTTTCCCTGGAGCGCCTACTACTGAGATGCCAGTCTTAAGTAATAGCATCGCCGAAAATATGCGAAAATGCAATCGAAACAAAGCTACTACCTTAAAATTCGCTTAGGGTGGGTTTATCAATATGAGGATAAAAGTGTTAGTTAAGTAACTGACAGGTATTGTTAACTGGCAGATAAAATTTAGCAACTACAATGCTTTATCTTGCAGATAACTTCTACTTAGCACTCAATAAACGTTTTATTGAAATTATCTTACGAATAAAATTTTATCTGCAAGTTAATTTATTTATCCTCACATTGATAAACCCACCCTTAATGTTCATTTAGATGGAGAGTCCATTCCCAATAATGATTATGTGAAATTTCTGGAAAGAGTAATACAATCTCAATACAAAACAAACATAAATAACCATGATAACAAAAGAATTAAGCATTAAGTAATAATAATGATAATAAACAAGACAATAGTAAATTTATCAGCTATTAATATTATTCGATATTGAAACTAAAGAATTCCTGTAAGGAGTAAAAGCCATTCATCAACCGTAATTCAAAGACATTGTGTTTAAACCGCGAACGAATCAAAGTTTGCCATTGCTTCGGTAGCCTATTGAAAACCTTAATTGCCAGAACCTGTGGGGACTGTTGAAATAAAGTTAGCCTAGACCTAGGAGTAGCTATCTCGTTTCGACGTCTGGTATTGTACACGTGTTTATCTTTATTTAGTTGAAAGTTGATATAATTGTCAAAAACGTAGAGAGCAAGCTCAAGGATAAAGATGCAAGGCAAAGCAAGTAATTTGTGACAAATGCAAGCCGATCTACAAGACTCAGAAGTTTTTAGGTCGGTCAAGCAACGGATAATACGTTTCTGGCAAATGAAAACATCCCTAGCCATGGTTGAATTCCCCCAAAAAATTATTCCCTAAGACAGCCTACTAAAAACATGGGCGTAGTACATGCCAAACATCTGCTGACGCGTCAAGATAGACTTTAAATTTCGAAAAGAAAACATAAAGAGTTGATTTTGGATAATAGGCTCTCACAATGGGCTTTCCAATTCAGAGACCGATCCACCCACACGCCTAAGAATTTGGTTAGGACCGCATTGTTAAGTCCTTTATTATTTAAAGATAAGTTTAAATAAAAGCCTAGCATGGGCTGGAGTTGATAGGGGTGGAAACGGAAGTAAATACTTTTATCTTCATTGACCAGAACCTCATTCATTGTAAACGATGAATACACGTTTCTTAACAATTCATTGCAGGTGCTCGGCAAAATATCATCATCATCATCCCCGCCCGCAGATAAAGTAGTTGAAACTTTGTCTAGTTTCAATGGGAAGTCGTTAATAAATACTAGAAAAAGTACAGGACGCTGTATCGATCCTTGAGGAACTCCAACATTACTAATCAAAACATCAGAAGCAAAAATTTTTAGGACATTATTGCTGTTGCAGCAGATATTTACATATTGAGCTCTCTTACTTAAAAATGATTCAATTCAATTTAAAGTAATTCGCCTAATACTATAAGCTTGTAATTTCCTTAAAAGAATAGTGTGACTCACACAATCAAAAGCTTTACTTAAATCTAAAAAAATTTCAACTGGATAAGTACCGTTTTCAATCGAAGTAACAACTTCTTTGAAAAAAGCATTAAAGGGAGTAAAAGTTGAACGATTTCACCTAAAGCCATGTTGGCAATCTGTTGTAATATTAAAGTTAGACAGAAATGTTTCCAATCTGCTTAAAAAAACAACATTCAAATATTTTAGAAAAAGTAGATGTGAGAGCTGCAGGGCGATAATTATATGGGAGTGATGTATTACCTTTTTTAAAAATAGGGATCAATTTAGAGTTTTTTTAATATATTGGGAAACTCACCTTGTTCAAAGGATTTGTTAATTCATCCACTCTTAAAATGTGAACAACATTGCACCGAGCTTAATCCTAGCTAATCATAATCAAGTTTCTAGGACAAGACGGACTTATATTTAGCGGGTCTGCAATAAGTTGGTTAGATTGTACAATTATTAGATAGACATTAACTCAAGTCAAAACCTTTCTTCACCATATAACCAGATAACTAGCATCGTGTCGTAAAATGTCGTGCGTTTAGATAAAATAAAACGAACATTTTCAAGCATTGCAAATATATATTTTCTTAATACTACCCACATAATTATTTATATTTTAAATATTGCATACATTTACATTTTCCCAGCTTTCTACTGAATTTGGATTACGATCTTATTATATAATTTAAAGTATGAAATTGATCACTGAATTAAAAATCCGAGTCACTGCTTTTGAGGTGTTGATTTTCTCTGATTTTCACATTCGTTGGTGAATACGAAAAAGCGGCATCTTAAGTCATGCTGTTGGATCGATGATGTGAAGCTACTAGATGAACGAAACGCGGATGTTTCCGGCGTGAAAAACGTTGATGACCTAGCAGATCGTGGCTCTGGGCAAACAACAATTTGCCAACCAACCAAAATTTAATAATGAATTCCACTTCAGGTTGATGATGTTCAAAAATCGCTGGCCGGAGAACGCATCCTAACCAGCTGGTGAATTCGGAACAACATCATCACACACGAAGCTGTTTGGAGATGTGGAGGCCTGGATTAATTCATATCTATTTAATGTTTATTTTTTTGCTATTCTACTATTTTTTATTCGGGTCCTTATCAGTGGGCAGTACGGATTAGGGGTCGATCGTCCTTAAATGTAACATCGTACTATTCGGAATCGTACGGGTATGGTGGACGCCTCCAATACTCTTCTACATCAAGATAACGGACCTGCTCAGCATATTTCTTAAGGACGTTGTTCGGAAGATCTACATGGTGGTCACATGAACTATCGACATCTACACATGCGGGTGTTATTTTAGGTTTATCAAGGGCTGCATGCTGCGTGATTATAATGTTAAGCGGTTTAGATTCGTTTAAAAATCGTTGTAAACACATGCATGCCCATGGATTCGGAAGTATTGTTATTACTTTTAAGTTAGTCGTGTTTGTCAAAGATATAGAGGATATCAAATTAAAACCTATGTCGAGATCTTCTAGGTTGTTCATGATTTCAAAACCAAGATTTAATAGTGAATTCCCTTCCAGACGAAGTATCTTCAAAGAACGCTGGTTGGAGAACGTATCGTAGTCGATATAATTAATTTGATTACATTTTAAGTCTAAATATATCATTCCAATAATTTCAGAGAAAGTGTCAGTATGCAAGGATTGAATTTGATTATTTCCGAAGCTTAGGTCCTCTATCGTAGTATTCAGGAACCAATTTGAATGTATACTTCTGAGTCTATTGTAGTTAAAATATAGGTACTCTAAATTCATATCACTAAATGCACCACTAGCAATTTCAGATATCATGTTCTGATCCAATTCAATGCCAGCTAACGGTAAATTATTGAAAACGTTGTATTGAATTTTTTTAATTTGATTTCCTTTAGCGCTGATCAACGACAAGTTGGGTAAATTTTCAGCAAATCCTGCTTCTATGACATGCACGTTTGCATTATCTAATGTTATACTGGACAACAGAGGCAGATTTGAAAAAGTGCCCTTCAAAATTTCAATAGTAGACGTCTGTAAGACGAAATCTGGAGTACGGCTATTATGAAAACACCCATTCAGTGCAATTTTTGTTCGAACTTTACCCTGATATACATACGCTAACGCGTTTTTAAACGTATTGGGACACGTACAACTGGAATAGTTCACGATAAACAAAGCTATGGCTACGATTATTACACGCATTTTACACTTTTTAAATCGAAACAAAACCTTTCGTTAACGCTTTTCGTTTAATACTAATTCATTTACACATAAGTCAGGACTTAGATAAGTAAGTGCAATACTGTAATTCATGAAGATATCAACGGGTTATCAGTGTGGACTTCTTATTGGTACAGTACAGCCCCATTACAAATATGGTATTTCCCCGGATAACACTTTATAGGTCAAAAAAACGGAATTTTATACTGAAATCTCTATTGGTAAACCCAAAATAAAAAATATATAAGATAAGTTAGGTCAGCTAAACTGACTAGCTAACTAGACAATTAATAAACGACGGCTGTAAAAAATGGGGAATCCATTTCTCGGAATATTCTGAACTGATAAACATTATCATGGAAGGATTGTGTCATATTCGCCATTTACCTCAATAGTAGCTAAAGGGTCATCTATTTCTGTCAAATCTAATTGCTAAATTTGGTGCCATAATCTCCACACCTCTCCCCAATTGAGCACACAAGTAATAACAATAAGAACGTAATATACCGGGTGGCCATGGAATCCAGTGACTTTTTATTGTATAATTTTTATTGTATTGCTTATGGTATGATTTTTATTATGCTTAAAACAATGTACTAACACTTTGAGTGACTATAATATGCTGACCTTTTTGTTTTTTCAGTTGTAACTAATGTAACAGAATGCCAGGAGATCAACTTAGCTTTGAAGAAGATGAGTTTGTAAGATCATCATTAAGAGAAAGTTTGTCCTTACCGCCTACCTAACCGCCACCAACGCACCGGACTATTGCTCGCATCAGAGATAAATTTGAAAGAGATGGAACCGTTCACAACGTCAACAAGAATCGTTCTGGACGACCACGGACATCCACCAACCCTGCAAAAGAAGAGCAGGTGCAGGAAACCCTCATCTGAACCCCACGGAAATCAAACATCTCAAAAGACAGCGTACATCGCATCATGAAGCGTCTGCGTTGGAAAAGCTACATTCCAACACTAGTCCATGCTCTCAATGAAGGTGATCCTGAAATTGGAAATTGAAAGACAATGTCGCGAAACATGATGATTTCTTCTTCTGTAATTCAAGCTTTTAAACTTGTCTTTATGTTCATAAATAAAGTTTTTATAGTCATTCAAAATGTTAGTACATTATTTTGAGACACCCGGTATAATATAATAATAATATTGCATAAAAATAATATTGTATAACTTGACATGTAAAAGTAAGATATGCTGTTTAACTGCACACCAAAAATCGTAATCAATGTGACAAATGTGGTTAAAAAAGGCAAAGCACCATATTCTACATAGAAGATAGAAATTTAATTGTTATCTGCAAAAAAATACCCAGTCTTGCAATATTGGCCGGAAATTTGCATCGACTAATACAGTCATATTCAAAAACCTCATGATTAAAGAGCTGCGCTTTAATATTGTCTTAAGTAATGGACCGCAAAATAAACATTTTAAAATATTCTGTACGACCATCCTCTGTATAAATAATAAAGGAGGAATTTTTGAAAATATTTGGACAAGAACTTTTAGAATAGGTCAAAGCAATTTGACTCGTTAATTTTGTTGTATTGACTTCCTATTTCTCCGTTTTGTTGTTCTATTGTATTATATTTATAACATCTAAATAGGTGATACTTTCTTAGTTTAGTCAACGATTGTAGATATAGCTTTGTTGAAGATGCTTAAATTTTACTTACAACCGATGTTATAATAGCCAGAAGTTTGGAATTTATTTGAAAATCTTTCTCGATCTCAACAGTTGTTGTAGTACGCATCAATAATAACATTCTAGCATGTAGTGTCTTTAAATTTTCATAAGCGTTGTTATTGTTTTAGCTTGCCAAATAAAAACAACTTAATCTTGATAACCTTTTTTATCTTTATAAATTGTATTAAAGTCCTTACAGTGCAAATAAATTAGTAGTAATCGGACAGCTGTAAGGAAGAACTGTGTACATCTATTCTGTTTAATCTGGTTGTTAAGTGTGCTGTCATAATCTGCAAACCTGTCCCCAATTGAGCAGAGAAATAATGACAATGAACACGCAAAATATACGTAACTATATAACGTTTCTGCTATCACATCAGAAAAAAAGCTTAGGTATTTGAAATATGTATCCAATCGCTTCAACGGTGCCAAAACTTGGAAAACTCTAAACAGTTTAAACATATTTCCTGTGACATTCCTCAGGGATCAGTTTTGGATCGCATGATACTAGTAGTAGTTTCCCTGGAGCGTCTACTACTGAGATGCCAGTCTTAAGTAATAGCATCGCCGAAAATATGCGAAAATGCAATTGAAACAAAGTTACAACCTTAAAATTCGCTTCGTTAATCGGCAATGTTACCAGACTTAGGGTGGGTTTATCAATATCAGGATAAAAGTGTTAGTTAAGTTACTGACAGAGATTGTTAACTGACAGATAAAATTTAGCAACTACAATGCTTTATCTTGCAGATAACTTCTACTTAGCACTCAATAAACGTTTTATTGAAATTATCTTACGAATAAAATTTTATCTGCAAGTTAATTTATTTATCCTCACATTGATAAACCTACCCTTAATATTCATCTCGATGGAGAGTCCATTCCCAATAATGATTATGTGAAATTTCTGGAAAGAGTAATACAATCTCAATACAAAACAAACATAAATAACCATGATAACAAAAGAATTAAGCATTAAGTAATAATAGTGATGATAAACAAGACAATAGTAAATTTATCAGCTATTAATATTATTCGATATTGAAACTAAAGAATTCCTGTGACGAGTAAAAGCCATTCATCACCCGTAATTCAAAGACATTGTGTTTAAACCGCGAACGAATCAAAGTTTGCCATTGCTTCGGTAGCCTATTGAAAACCTTAATTGCAAGAACCTGTGGGGACTGTTGAAATAAAGTTAGCCTAGACCTAGGAGTAGCTATCTCGTTTCGACGTCTGGTATTGTATTCGTGTTTATCTTTATTTAGTTGAAAGTTGATATAATTGTCAAAAACGTAGAGAGCAAGCTCAAGGATAAAGATGCAAGGCAAAGCAAGTAATTTGTGACTAGTGCAAGCCGGACTGCAAGACTCAGAAGTTTTTAGGTCGGTCAAGCAACGGATAATACGTTTCTGGCAAATGATAACATCCCTAGCCATGGTTGAATTCCCCCAAAAAATTATTCCCTAAGACAGCCTACTAAAAACATGGGCGTAGTACATGCCAAACATCTGCTGACGCGTCAAGATTGACTTTAAATTTCGAAAAAGAAAACACAAAGAGTTGATTTTGGATAATAGACTCTCACAATGGGCTTTCCAATTCAGAGACTGATCCACCCATACGCCTAAGAATTTTGTTAGGATCGAATTGTCAAGTCCTTTATTATTTAAAGATAAGTTTAAATAAAAGCCTAGCATGGGCTGGAGTTGATAGGGGCGGAAACGGAAGTAAATACTTTTATCTTCATTGACCAGAACCTCATTCATGGTAAACGATGAATACACGTTTCTTAACAATTCATTGCAGGTGCTGGCCAAAATATCATCATCATCATCCCCGCCCGCATATAAAGTAGTTGAAACTTTGTCTAGTTTCAATGGGAAATCGTTAATAAATACTAGAAAAAGTACAGGACGCTGTATCGTTCCTTGAGGAACTCCAACATTACTAATCAAAACATCAGAAGCAAAAATTTTTAGGACATTATTGCTGTTGCAGCAGATATTTACATATTGAGCTCTCTTACTTAAAAATGATTCAATTCAATTTAAAGTAATTCGCCTAATACTATAAGCTTGTAATTTCCTTAAAAGAATAGTGTGACTCACACAATCAAAAGCTTTACTTAAATCTAAAAAAATTCCAACTGGATAAGTACCGTTTTCAATCGAAGTAACAACTTCTTTGAAAAAAGCATTAAAGGGAGTAAAAGTTGAACGATTTCACCTAAAGCCATGTTGGCAATCTGTTGTAATATTAAAGTTAGACAGAAATGTTTCCAATCTGCTTAAAAAAAATATTCAAATATTTTAGAAAAAGTAGATGTGAGAGCTGCAGGGCGATAATTATATGGGAGTGATGTATTACCTTTTTAAAAAATAGGGATCAATTTAGAGTTTTTTTAATATATTGGGAAACTCACCTTGTTCAAAGGATTTGTTAATTCATCCACTCTTAAAATGTGAACAACATTGCACCGAGCTTAATCCTAGCTAATCATAATCAAGTTTCTAGGACAAGACGGACTTATATTTAGCGGGTCTGCAATAAGTTGGTTAGATTGTACAATTATTAGATAGACATTAACTCAAGTCAAAACCTTTCTTCACCATATAACCAGATAACTAGCATCGTGTCGTAAAATGTCGTGCGTTTAGATAAAATAAAACGAACATTTTCAAGCATTGCAAATATATATTTTCTTAATACTACCCACATAATTATTTTTATTTTAAATATTGCATACATTTACATTTTCCCAGCTTTCTACTGAATTTGGATTACGATCTTATTATGTAATTTAAACTATGAAATTGATCACTGAATTAAAAATGCGAGCCACTGCTTTTGAGGTGTTCATTTTCTCTGATTTCCACATTCGCTGGTGAATACGAAAAAGTGGCATCTTAAGTCACGCTGTTGGATCGATGATGTGAAGCTGCTAGATGAACGAAACGCGGATGTTTCCGGCGTGAAAAACGTTGATGACCTAGCAGATCGTGGCTCTGGGCGAACAACAATTTGCCAACCAACCAAAATTTAATAATGAATTCCACTTCAGGTTGATGATGTTCAAAAATCGCTGGCAGGAGAACGCATCGGAACTAGCTGATGAATTCGGAACAATATTTTCTTTTTTCTTTTCACCTCAAGGGCGGATTTATTCTTATAATTAAACTAAATATGCAATTTAAATGGAGATTATTTTCAGGAATGATAACTGCAACAATCATTTAATTTTCTTGTTCACTCTTATCATCGTGTTTCTTATTCGTGCCCTTATCAGAGCAGAAGATATTGGAAGTCATATTGATACGTCCGTGATACCCTATCGCGCTTTGTATCACCGTAATTGACTCGCCGAAAATATTTCTTATGGACATTGTTCACAAGATACACACTGTTGTCACATGTAGTATCGACTTCTACACATTTAGGAATTGTTTTATATGCGTAAGCCGATCCACGTTGCTTAACTGTTATATTATAGTTTCTAGATTGGTCTAAAAATCGCTGGAAACACAAGCATATCCATGGATTCGGAAGTATTACTATCGCCTTTAAGCTAGTCGTATTTTCCAAAGATATAGACGATATCCAATTGAAACTCACGTCGAGATATAGTAGGCTGCGTCTAATTTCGAAACCAAGATTTAATAATGAATTCCCTTCCAGCGAGAGATTTTCCAAAGAATTCTGGTTAGAAAACGTATCGTAATCAATATAATTAATTCTATTATATTTTAGGTCCAGCGTCTCCATTCCAATGATACCAGAAAAAGTTTCACTGTATAATGAATGAATTTGGTTATGTCCTAACTTTAAGATCATTATCCTAGTATTCAGGAACCAATTTGAATTTATGCTTGTGAGTCTGTTGTAGTTAATAAAGAGTTCAATTAAATTCATACCACTAAAGGCACCACTATCAATTTCAGATATCATGTTGCGATCGAGGTCTAACGTATCTAAAGGTAAATTATTAAAAACATTAGAACAAACTCTTTCCATTAAATTTTCACGAGCCTTAACCAACAACAATTTAGGTACATTTTCCGCAAATCCTGCTTCTAAACGACGCACGTTTGCATTATCTAATTTTATAGTAGTCAGCAAAGGCATGTTTGAAAAAGTGCCCTTTAAAATATGCATCGTAGGTGTCCGTAAGGAGAAATTTGGAATAGGACTATCATGAAGACATCCATTCACTCTAATTTCTCTGTAAGCACCATTTTCGTATACACCCACTAAGGCGTTTTCAAACGTGTTGGGACACGTACAACTGGAATAATTCACGATATACACTACTATTGCAACAATTATTATGCGTTTAAGCATTTTATCCGTATTAGACTCGAAATGCCGAAATGAAACCTTTCGCTAACGCTTCTGGTTTAATACTAATTTATTTTCGCTGAAATCATGAATAATATAAATAAGTTTGATGCTGTAACTCGTAAAGACATCATCGGGTTATCAGTGTTGTTTTTTTTTATTGGTGCCGGCAATCTATAATATGGTATTTCCACAGATAAATCTCTATAGCGACAGTATTTTTAAAGATCGTGACAATAATATGCCCTATTACAAATATAATGTTTGCACTGATAAATTTTTAAAGGTCAAACAAGTTTTATATCAAAATGTCCGTTTGTAAGATCATCATTAATTAATTAATCAACTCAAATTATTAAAAAAATGTCCAGTAACTTTCCCACTGGAAACTTGAGTACCCTTGAAGGCTCCAGTAGATCCTTTCCGAAATGATTCTGCCTGAGTACCTTCAATCCCTCACAAGTGCAGATTACATGTAAACTTGTTTCCTCCTGTAACTCGTATCTCCTGCACCAGGGTTCGCTCACTCGACCCGTATTGCATAGATGCTTCCTTAAACAGTGTCCAGTTATCAACCCCATGATGGTCTTAACTTGTTTTTTATTGCGTCTAATTAGGCTTTCAGGGAACTTATCGTCCCCGTCCCCTATTAGCGCTTTAGTATGGATGTCGACCTCCATTTCCTTACTCTTTCTTTTTCTAACCAAGACCAAATCGCCCTTCTAGTAGAATCCTTCGTGATTCCACATACGGGTTCTGGTCCTATGAAGTGTTTCCTAGAACCCTCCTTGGATAGTTCATCGGCTATTATACTGCCTCTAATATCCTCATGTCCGGGCACCCAGACCAAAGATACCTTATTGTCTTGTGCAAGTTTATTGAGGTGCTGTTTACAGTCTTTAACAAGGTTTGACCTGGTAAGAGGATTCATAACTGCCTTGATAGCGGCCTGACTATCAGTCATTATGTTTATTTTTCTCTTCGTGCAGCCTCTCGTTGCAATCAGTTCTGCACAGGCCGCAATATTGAATACTTCTCCCTGGTGCGATATCATTGGGGACAGAATTATTGGACCTTATTTTTTTGATCAAGCTTTAACTGGTAACCGCTTCTTAGAGTTTTTGATCAACGGCTTTTGCCAATTTTGTTGGAAGATGTGCCACTCGCAACTAGGAGAACTATGTTTCTGCAATTAGATGGTTGTCCGGCACATTATTCAATTAATGTCCGAAACCATATCAATGGAACCTTTCGACAACGCTGGATAGGAAGGGGAAGCCTATTTCCTTGGCCGGCAAGATCTCCCGACTTGACATGTCTTGATTTTTTCGAACTCCACCAACAACACGAATGGATATGGAAAACAGAATTCGAAACTCAATTCGTCAACTATCAGCGGCAGAAATCGAGGCTGCGACTCTGTCGACTCAAGAAATATGTGGAATATGACGGAAGGCAATTTGAGCACAGAAGGCATTAATCTTTTTTCAAAATCGGTCCTTTTCAGGATCACAACTTTATTTAAAAGGAAAATCGCTTAGAAATACGAAAACGTGTGACTTAAAATCACAGCACTAAATAAACTGACATTTTTTGCGAATATTTTAGAGAGGAGTTTGTCTTTTATTTCCATGGCCTACTCCTTGCCTTCTCATCGAAAGCTAGCGATGCATTTTTCAATGGGGATATATGAATTTTCCTGGTTTAGTATATTTTTAAATAATTTGAGTTAGGAAAAAGATATTACCAGAACTACCAGAAATATCATAAAATGTATAAAAAAAATAGACAAATTTAATGTATTTTCCTATCAAAATGATCAAGCATAAGAAGTAGATAGTGTAGTTTCATGACATATGGGGGACTAAAATAATCATGATGTCTATAAACAAAACTCCCTAAAGTCGCCTAATTAATTAACTTGAAATATTCCTTATACAAAGCCACTGCAAGGCATTTAGTAATTGAAAATGCTAAATTAAAGTAGTATGGAGAAATATCATAAAATGTATCAAATTTATTTTGATCAGTACTAAACACATCTGACCATTTTTCGTTAGACAACAAGGATTGAAATCGTAAAATGTTATCTTGGATAAAGCCACGTCTATATGTGACTATGGGTTTAGTTCGCAGTAAACTGTTTATTTTCAATATCTGAGAACGATGATCAGAAAAAATTATGTTGTCTATGATGTAACCATATTTATTTTCAGTATTGTTTGAGAAAATATTGTCAATCAAAGTATAACAATGCAGTGATGCTTTGTGAATTTGTCTAATTGTGATTACCCTGAAACGTTTAAAAACACGCCCGTTAAAATAAAAGAAAATGGTGTAATAAAACAGTTTCAAGTGAACAAGCTTTGCTAAATAGGAAAATTGAATTATTTAGTTTACTATCGCCTACTCAGAAAATACTAATACTAAAAATACATATTACTCAATCATGCAGGGATATCTGCATTATTCTAACTACATATTCATTTCGGTGTTCTTACAAGAAGTATCTCACCAATTTATCCACAAACCCTAGCCACAAACGCTACCCTTCGCTGTTTCATTTAATAATACGTTGAAATAGCACCTGAGAAGACTGCAACTGTCATCTTGAAGGTTCTTTTAAACTATGTGTAGTAAACGAATTGTCTCCACAATGAAACTGAAGTACTTGGATGTGATATTAGATCACAAATTAAATCGCAACATTTAAAAGCCTCACGGCCATGCTGAAAATTTAGCCACATAGTGGAGGAATCAGTAATAAAAGAAGAGAGATTCTATACAAAGGTCCACTTGGATGGTGGAACAGTGATCGAACGCAAATCAGAAATTAAATACTTAGGAATAACCCTAGACTCAAAACTTCTGTGGAAGAGACACATATAACGGACAAGGCAACAAGAGCCTTAATGATATGCCGGAACATGGCAGGTAAAACGTGCGGCTGCAACCCAAGTATACTACGATGGTTGTACATCACTGACGTCACTAAAGTCACAATCAGAAATACCCTTGACAAGTTGGAACGGCTGGCATGTGTATGCATCACCGGAGCTATAAGAACATGCCCAACTGCGGCCCTAGAGGTAATTTTAGACCTCACCCCCTTACACATAGTAGTGGAGGGAGTGACAATGCACAGACTGACCAGGGCGGGGACTGGAAGGAGCGAAACTCCGTACGAAAGAGTACGGACATCTCAAGCCGGGCTCTCCCCACTTCTAAGCCTATCGAATGATGAAATGGTCAAGCAATATAGCTTTGAAAGGAATTTCCTCGCCAATCTAAGCAACAAGAGAGAGTGGGTAGGAGAACACTCCACTTACTCCCTAAAAGAAAACACTATTGGCATATTTGGGCCAGGAACCAAATATTCCGAGCCAATGGGAATATACCCCAGCGTCTTCCAAGCGGAGATCAATGCCATTGGAATATGTGCTCAACTGAACCTTGACAGGAACTGTCGGAAGCAGAGCATTGCAATTTTCTCCGATAGTCAAGCAGCCCTGATGGCGCTGAGCTCTAACACTATCAGTTCGAAATTCGTCTGGGAATGTCTTAATAGATTAAACGACCTGGGCGCGAAAGATAGAGTTGCATTATACTGGGTACCAGGACACACTGGAATCAGAGGCAAACGAAGAAGCTAATTCACTAGCAAGGAAGGCCGCCACAACACCGTTTGTAGAACCTGAACCGTTCTGTGGTATAGGGTCGAGCACCTACACAAAAGAACTTAAAGATCGAGAAGAGAGGCTCAGAGCATCCCTCTGGGAGAATCTTCCTGGCCTGAGACACTCCAAGATCTTCCTTGGCTGGAACTTAGCAGGAATAGACTACGCACCCTTACAGGGCACTGTCACCCAGGGGAACACATGACAAGAATAGGTCTAAAACAGAATAGCGACTGCAGGTTCTGCGGGGCTGAGGATGAAAATCCGGAACACCTGACATCTTACTGCACCGCCATCACAGAAACCCGAGCCAATTATCTCGGTAAAGATGCTATAGACGAAGAAGATATACCTTCTCTGAAACCATCACAGCTAATGCAGTTTATGAAAGCTCTTGGACTGGATGGGGAGCTCTAGGAGCGGGCATACCCCAGCAGCTTACAGCTCACGCAAGGGGGCACAATAGATCAATAGGTCGCAGCGCAATATCACCTTCATTTCAAATCTCAAAATTAGTTATCAAGTTTCAAGTTAGATCTGAAAAAGGTGGCTGCACGATGGGTATCGAAAATGTTGACACCAGAACAAAAGCGCTTTCGACAGGTCTTTCCAGAGACGAATTTGGCCATCATTATGATCTTGCAGCGTCTGCGAGGAAGAACATGGCCACAGTTTTTAAATGCTGAAGGAATTATTCTCATTATGACTTTTTACCACGTGGTCAGACTGAATTAACAATATGGTATTATGCTGGTTTAATTTCAAAATCGCATGATTCCATTAAAGAAAATTGGAGGAGGCTTCTGCCGATAGGAGCTGTGTTTCAATAGCAGCAATTCATAATGCAGGCTTCGATATTTCCTATTCTCCAGATTTGGCCTCTGGTGATAGAACATCTTCGCGGGATTTATTTTCGGGAGGATGAGGCATTGAAAATAGAGGTGAACGAGTGGTTTGCAGCCTAAGACAAAAATTCTTTTTCGTGAAAATAAAAAATTCTACCTTTCCAAGTCGTTTCATTCTATATCAGGAACAATAATATCTAACAATAATACCTAGCCTCCTGAGCTGCTACAGAGACAGCCAAATTATATATGCTGAAAGGTGGACTATTTTGACAATTTGAATTTCCCTTCAAAAACGTAAAAAAAAACTATTCTAAACGGCATTAAAAACACCGAAATATTCAATACAAATTTTTATTTATAAAATAAAAATATTTTTACCATTTTCATTCTAACTTAGCAACCACTGATTCATATCATTCTTTACATTGCACGTGATAATTTCTAGGTCTTATTTTTAAGAAATTATTTGGAAAATCTCTATCCCTATACTTAAATATCCCTAGATTATTATAATTATATAACTTAAAATATTCTTTTTGTATAGCGTTTGCGGGAACAGTATCAGGATCACATTTTGTTTCAACAACAGAGCATGAGGTAGCGTTTCCTTTCCTTTGCTCCCTCAAAAAATCACTCTCCAAAATCACAATACCAAGATCACGAGATTCGTCCAGAAAACGTGATAAACACTGACACGACCATGGATTCGGATGTACCGACACACTCGATAATGTTGTCTTGTTTCCCAAAAAAATCGTAGATATCAGATTAAAACTCACGTC
The DNA here is from genome assembly GCA_023690525.1 of Holotrichia oblita. Lineage (NCBI taxonomy): Eukaryota > Metazoa > Arthropoda > Insecta > Coleoptera > Scarabaeidae > Holotrichia > Holotrichia oblita. Next base: position 144,130,927 of record CM043018.1, on the reverse strand, counting down.
CACGAAACTTAATCTGTTTACGATTTTAAAACCAAGGTTCAGTAATGAATTTCCTGCTAGATACAGTTTCACCAGTTGACACTGTTTAGAGAAGGTGTCGTAGTCGATGTAGTGGATCCTATTGAATTCTAATATTAGCGTGTCCATGTTGGTGATCCCAGAAAAAGTATCACTATGTAACGATCTGATTTCATTGTGCGAAAGCAATAATTTCTTGATTACAGTCGCGTTGAACCATGTCGAATTTATACTGGTGAGTTTGTTGTCGTTCAGACGTAAATACTTCAAGTTCATGCCGTGGAAAGCACCATCGGCGATGTAAAATATCCTATTGGAATTCAACCTGATCCGGTGCAAGGGTAGCATGTTGAAAACATTCTTTTCGATGATTTCAATTTGATTCCGGTCGGCCTTGAAAGTTACCAATTTCGTTGCATTTTTCGTAAATTCTGGTTTTATAACGCAAACGTTTGCATCGTCAAATACGATTACACCTAAGAGAGTCATATTTACAAATGTGTGCTTTAATATTTCCTTAACATGTGAGCGTAGGAAAAATTTCTCCATAAGCCTGTTTTGGAGACATCCATCAAATTCGAGATTTTGTTCAAGACCATTATAGACCACGGTAGCCAGGGTGTTGTTAAACGTTTTTGGGCATTCACTATTAGAATGGTTCACTAAATTTAATATAATTCCTATTATTATATGCTTTAACATTTTATTTTAATTAAAATTAGAACAGTAAGTTTCGCTGATTTTACTCAACTGATTTGTCTGTATTTCAAAGGCACAAAATACATTGTTATGACAAGTGATAAAAATAAATCAAGGTTATCTGGGGCAAGGCAAAATATAAATATTCTTCTTTTCGTAAATAATAATGAACAGTTAATCTGGATGATCAGTTAAACATTAAATAATATGGTTTATAATAACGAAATATAATAATATACGAGGGCGATCTAAAATGTTTCCGGAATCGGCAAGAGATGGTGCAAAATTTCAGACGTCTACTGTCAATAGTTGTTGTTTAGCCCTTCGATACGCAATTTTTTCTATAACCACGAGAAAGATATTTATGGATATATTAGGCTCAGTATTAAGAGGGAAAAATAATGAAAATTCTTACTATTTGCAAAAACAATTGTTATTTTTATTCAGACACAACTGTGGCAAAAGTGGAGGGTGGTATCCGACAAGAGTTAAATTATGATGATGAATTCTTTTTCTTACAGGTGCTTTTGTCTCTGCTACACCAGCAATTCTTGTCAATTTAGGTTTACGTTTTTTCTCCTCTTTGGGAAAATTCTTTTCTTTTTTTATTTTTTTTTTCTCTTGTGCTGATTTGGGACTCTTTTAGTTTCCTTTGTGGCTTTCTTCTATTCTGATATATAGTTTTCTTTTCAATATCTAGAAGTTTCTTCCTTGCAAGCTGGTTTTTTGTAGGGAGTTGAACTTAATATCTCACTTTCTTCACTACGACCCTCCCTTGTCTTGTACTTAACAGTTGAGGTGAAATTTGATCAAGAACCATTTGAATGTTAGGGTTACTATTTTGAAGACCAGGAGTGGAAAGCTAATAGAGTAGGTCAAGTTCATTGGTCTCCGAATGATGCTCTGGCTCAGCTGAGATGACTGAAGTCTGTGGCGTTTGAAGGACAATTTCTTCGTTGTGATCTGTTAAGTTTTGACTGCTTGTTGGGCGAATTTCGCCTTGTCTCTGTGTTTCATTACTGTGACAAGCAGCGAAATCTAAGTCATTAAAAATATTTGGATAAATATATTTTGGATATTTGGAAAATAACATTCCCAACACTTTTAATAAAGAAAAGGAAATCGCTGGTTGGGACTGGTTGAAAGGATTTCTTACTCGAAATCCTACGTTGTCTTTGAGAACTCCTGAGTCCACATCGGCGGCAAGGCCGCGTTCTTTTAATAAGCCGCAGATTAAGAAATTCTTTGAACTGTTATCAGAAGCTATGGAGGCCAAAAACTTTGACAGTACAAAAATATTTAATATGAATGAAAGTGGCCTTTCCACCGTGCCTTCTAAAAATTCAAAAATTTTAACCTAAATGCAAAAAGCAAGTTAGTATACTAACAAGCGCTGAACGTGGGCAGCATCTTACAATAATTTGCAGTTGTAGTGCTGCGGTGCTGCAAAAGAACTGATGGACAACACTCCTGCTGCTGCAATAGAATTCATCCAAGAACATGGCTGGATGGACAAGGACATATTCGTAAAGTGGCTTCAGCATTTTGTAAAGCATGTCACGCCATCACAGCAGGAAAAAATTTTGCTCATGCTGGATGGTCATATGTCCCAGAAAAGCCTTGAGGCACAAGAGTTTGCTAAAGCTAATGGTATTATAATCTTTTGTTTTCCACCCCACTCTCTCACCAGCCTCTTGATGTGAGTAGGTAAACTGTGTGCCTACGAGAACAGTCACTCGACGTGGACAGCCTGTATAACTGTCATAATTATGACAATTTGGTGATTGTACATATGTTTTAGCTGTCAAAATACAGCTTATACAGGGTGTCCACGTCGAGTGACTGTTCTCGTAGGCACACAGTTTACCTACTGATATGGCCTTTTTTGGTCGACTGACGACCTATTATAATCAAGAATTGCTTAAGTGGCTTAAGAGTCATGCAGGTAGAACAATAACCCATTATCAAGTGGCTGAATTGTTCAAGAATGTCTATTAGAAGGCAGCGACCATTTCAAATGCTGAAAAAGGGTTTCTTTCTACAGGAATATATCCTTTCAATCAAGACATTTTCCCAGACTGGATGTTTGCTCCAGCGGAAGCAACCGATATTGAGGACCGCCGCGAGGAAGAAACAAACACTACACCCGAAAAGTCTGATCTGGAATTATTGCCCAGTACCTCAACAACTTCTAATTCTGTTGAAGAGTGCATCTCAAATTCTTTACAGACACCATCGGTCTGTAGCTGCTACATCCCCCCGGAGCTTTCCCCGATTCCAAAAGCTTCGACTGGAAAGCGCCAAAAATGTGCAAGAACCAGAGCGAGAACCGCCATGAAAGAAAAAGTGCTACAAAAAGATGAAGCTCAACGAAGAAAATCTGCCAGAAAGATAAGGCTAGAAGTTATTGAAGAAGATAAGGAAAATCGTGATAAGGAAGAGGAAGTGTTTATGATCGAGCTAGATGAGGAAGATGATGCTGCTTGTATTTTTGTAATGACCTGTTTTCAAGGTCAAAGAAAAATGATTGGTGGTTGAGCTGTCAAGCATGCCAAAAATGGACTCACTGCGAATGTGTCCAGACTTCCGCGATATGCAAAAACGTTTGTTTGTGATTTGTGTGTATAATTTATCTTAGAATGATGCAATTAGGTATATAGTATTAGAAGAAGGTTTTATTTGCTTGGCTCGATTTACCTGAAAACCCAACTTTTTGTAATAAAAAATTTATCTGGTTCACTCATAGATTGGTGCTTCTGCATTATGCAACTTGAATTTTATCTAAGCTTCGATAAAAGCATCTTGAATGAATGAGAACTGCCATATGCCATCTAGTCCGGGATGCTCCGGATGAGTTGACATATTACATAATTTCTTTGAACACTCACAAATTTTTTTTGTCTAATAACTATTATGACTTCCAGCACTAAGAAGAATAATAATGACTATCTACATAACCACACAGCACTAACGCAATATATGGGCCTCCTAAAAAAAGTATGCCAACTCAGGCACATTTCCCTAGTAGGATGAGATTGTTTTATTTTCTTAAATTTATAAATTTGTTTTAAATGTACAAATTATTTTGAAAACAAGCACGAAATTTCCAAAACATTTAAGCGTTTGGTAAGCTTAGGTTCAATATCTAGCATCTCCGGATTGTTAAATTTGAATTTATGTCCTGTATTGAAACAATGTTGTGATAATCCTGTAGAGGTTTTATTGTTGGCAATGTCATACTGATGCTGCTTCAATCGTTTACCAAGAGTTTGTGACGTCTGACCAACATAGCATATATCACAGTTGTTACATTTGACTCTGTAGACCACATCAGTCATTTTCTCAATATTAGTTTTATCTTTAAGATTAGTGAAGACACTTGCCGTTATTTTCTTTCTCAATGGTGAAAATCAACCTACTATGGAAGGTATTAAATTTCTCAAGAACATAATCTACACGATCCCTGGGCAAAATTAAAAAAGAATCGTCAACATATGTTGCCGCAAAGACCCCCTGCATCAAAGATGGTATCAATAACTAAATCTGCTAAAATAGGGCTAATAGGGTCACCCATGGGTGTGCCAAATATTTGTTTGTAGTAATGATTGTTATATATGAAGTACTGTGATTCAAAAATGATCTGTAAACCTTCCAAGAATGTAGCACGGGGAATCGAAGTATAATTTTCGATAGTATCCCATCTATTACTAATTTCTTTAAAAATCAAATCCTTCGGTATATTCGTAAACAATGACTGTACATCTAGTGATGCAGTAGTATGAACATTAGAGAAAAACACATTATTGAGCTTAGTAACAAATTCTTTGGAGTTCTTCACCGAATATTTAAAAGTTTGCCGTAAGCCGGCTAGGATGTTTTTAAAATATTTTGATAGGTTATATGAAGGTGAATTAATGGTACTAACAATAGGCCTTAATGGTCTACTGTCTTTGTGAATTTTGGGGAGATCGTATATTTTGGGTGTTGTGGAGTGTAGGTTTTTAAATTTTTTGAAAACGTTCTCAGTATTGTGATCATCATTAAATAAACCTTCTAAGCACTTGTTAATTTTCTTTTGATAAATTGAAGTTGGATCACGATTCAGTGGAATATAAGTGGTCTGGTCCGTTAGATGTTTGTGTAGAATTACAGTTTTGTTACCTTTGTCTGCTTTGGTAACAATTAAATCCTGATGGGTCTTTAAGAATTTTTTGGTGTTTGTGAGTTCTTGTTTTAAGAGGAGATCATTGTTGTCTTTATGTTTTGAGGTAAAATTATTTATTATGCTATTACATTTAATTCTGAGTTGTTTTTTATCACTAGTTATCACTAGTAGTTTGCTGATCAATGATATATTCTACATCTTTAACAATACGAAGTATAGGTAAATTGAAAAGATCATTTGGATAACTAAAGTTAGGACCTTTTGCTAACACATTGGTCACCGAATCAGGGATTTGTACGTTTGCGGTATTGATGACAAAGTTATCTCGTTGATATTGCGACAATTTCTGGTTGTGTCTATCTTTATCATGAATAAGGTTAGTTAATTTTTGTGTGTGTTTATTTTTCATTTCTATGTCTGTTTTTTGATTAATGTTACTAATTTTAGCTTTAATCCTAATCCAATCATGACATTGAAGTGTTTTTTTGATGTTTTCTTCTATGTTTGATAAATGTTTGGTCAACTGTCTTTTTTATAATGCATTGTCTCAATTTCAAGACGTAATATATATAATTTGAACCTATTGCAAATATTTTGAACTTTGTTATTAATTTTATGGTTAATGTCCAAAGATAAGTGTGTAAAATTGAAATTTGTGGATGTATGTTTTGGAAAAACGCACCTGTTTCTACAGTTAAGCAAAAATTTGATGTGTTGGTTAGTCATCATGAGTTTGATGTGTTTTTTTTCCCATTTTCTGATTTCCTTGGTAGTACGTGTTCCATATAACCGGAATATTTCGTTGAAGCATGCCATCGTAGTTGTAAAACGGCCCACGATGAATTCTAAATTGACTTTAATGCTCGTTGTGTATGCTTCTGTTGCTGCTAAGATAACGACATGGGTGAAATTGTAGTTTGCTGATTGGTACGAGGGAGCGTTTTTATATTCGCGGAATGGGAGATAAGGGGTGGAAATAAAAAAACCAAATTATTTTTCTTTTTCAATATAATCACCTGCAAGACGGATACATTTTTCACATCTTTCAATTAATTTATTTATACCCTCATAAAAAAATGATTTCTCTTTATCTGCAAAATACGCCGAAACTGCCTCCTTGACTTCATCATCGGCAGTACATTTTTTACCCCGCAGCTCTTTCTTAATTTTCGGAAACAGGTAATAATCACTCGGGGCCAGGTCTGGGCTGTAGGGTGGGTGATTCACAATTTCGAAGCCCACCCAAAAGCAGCACACCTTTTGTCAATTTTCCCCGTCTTTTCTCTTTAATGGCTTCCTTTAGTCGCTCTAATATTGAAGCGTAATATTCTCCGGTTATAGAAACACCTTTATCTTTATAATCAATCAACAATATTCCTTCCGAGTCCCAAAATACTGGTGCCATGGGTTTCCCAGCTGATTGTGACACTTTAAATTTCTTGGGAGGTGCTGTGCCCATTTTATGCCACTGCATGGAGTCTTGTTTGGACTCAGGTTCATAATGATGAACCCAAGTTTCGTCTCCAGTAACAATTCGACTCAATACACCATCCTTGTCTTCATTACAGAGGTCCAAAAATGCACGCGAACACTCTACGCGCTGTTGTTTTTGCCGCGGCGTGAGCATTCTCGCCACCCATCTTGCGCTGACCTTAGACTAACTGTCTAATAACAATGAAACTTCGTATTTATAGTAATTATGAGTCGCTGCACAGGCCACGCTCCCAATGCGCCTGATCACCCTCCTACAACCCGCTCATTCCGCGAATATAAAAACGCTCCCTCGTATGTATTAAAGTATTTTAACTTGTAAATTGTTAATATTGTATCGTTTGAATTTTGTATAAAACAAACTCTAATTTTTGTAATATTTTTTAGCTAGAAAAAGGTAAAAAAAAAATAAAACCTATAATCTTGCTCAGTTTGGCGTTTCTTTACCTACAATAGCATACACAACGAGCGTTAAAGTCAATTTAGAATATTTAAATTGTGTTAATTTTTAGATTTTAAATTAATATATAAGCTACATTGTATGGTTACACTTATACAATAAAATATTACAAGTGAAACTATATTTTATTTTTAATAAAAATACTCTTGTTTAATTATTTTGTAAGTATTAGTTTTGATTCCCTTTCTTAATTCGGAAATATATAATATTATCCCGGCATGAAAGAGTATTTTGAATATGACATTTAAAATGACATTTTTATTCTGAGTTAGCACTATTTTCCTGCATGTAGTTTGTTTTTTTTTTTAATAACTATTAATACACTATTCTTTAGTAGGTGAGAGTAAACGAAAGCTTTCAATACTATTATTATGAAAACACTTCTGCACACGAACCTGTTTTTGAACATTATTTTCTATTACATTAACTATAACGTTTTTGAACGTTTTAGATCATGCGCAACTAGAAGAACTCACAAAACACACTATTATCACTATAATTATATGCATCAATATTTTATATTTATTAAACTTAAATCGGAACAGTACATTTTCTCACAGCTACGCACGATCACTAAATTTATTTGCTACAAAATAACAAACACTGTAGACAACTTTAATACAATCTATAAATATAAAAAGGGGTTATCAGGATTGACTTTTTATTCCTATATTATAGAGTTTAACAACAGTGTGAGACGAATGGATGTCGTATGCGTAATAAGGCTTTCTCTTTTTAATTATGGTGGATGCAGCTTGCAAACTGTGTGACTTGACGGGACTGCAAACCGTCTATTGATATAATCTAAATAAAAAGGAAGGAGGAAGAACTTTAATTCATTGAATAAAATAAAAGTTTAATATCTTAAGTAAAAGAATTATAAACATGGCTTGGTTTGAAAAAGTATTTATAGTTTTGTTATAACAAAACAAACTTTGTAACAATTTCAACTTTTGCAAAAGTGGAGGGTGGTAACGGACAAGAGTTCAATTCTGGAGGTTGGCATCGCACAATGTATAGTAAAGTGGTTATTAAATAGAACATTTGAACGGTTAACATATTTTGAGCCGACCCCTCACAAGAATGGCACCAAATCCAATTTTCGTCAAATGATTCTGCGTATATGATGAAAACTATGGAAGAGGATTCTCCTTCACAGCCATCAAATTTCTCCTCCTCTTTGGCAAAATTCTGTTCTTTTTTTATTTTTTTCTCTTGCGTTACAACTATTTTTTAGAGATTTAGGACTCTTTTAGATTCTTTTATGGCTATTTATGGCCTATGTTTATATTATATATTTAAATTAGAAATATGTTATTTATCAGTCCATTGCCTTCACAATAAAAATACGAGCAGGTAGATAATTGGCAACATTTTTTAATTATTGCCATCTAGTGTTAAAAATTAGAAGGACCGCCAGTTTCCGCCATATTGGTTATAAAGTCTGCATAGTGAAGATGAAAGGTGCCGACAGTAGTTGTCCCTACTGAATGTTACTTATACTGTGACCAGACTCTGTCCAATGCCACCTGACTCTCCCTTAGGTATACTCATTACGGTACTATGACTACATTTTGCCACTAGAATCGACCAGGAAAATGTAGCTGGTAAGATAAACGACATTGGATCGCATTTACAATAAGTGAGGGAAGATACTGAGAAAAAACCATAACATTGAAACGAGGATATTTATTCATATCTTGGTCTTAAATTAAAGAATATTAACAAACTTAATATACATTATAGTGACAGAAATTTTCAAACTAATCATCGTGTTTATGTATAAAAAAAATTCCCTAAATTATCATAATTAATTAAACTGAAATATTCATTGTACAAAGCATAGTTTGTAACAGGACTATTTCTACCACACGTCATATAATCAGCAGCAACACACACAGGATCGTTCTCTCCCAACAACCTTATCAAGTGGGAGCTTGCCGAAATATCGATACCAAGTTTCTCAGCTTCTTTCCAAAATCGCCGCAAGCACCCACACGACCATGGATTCGGATGTATGGAAATACTCCTCAATGTGGTCATATCTTCCAAAGAAATGGTGTGTATCAAGTTAAAACTCACATCAATATAGTTCAGCTCCTTTGGAACTTTGAAACCAAGATGTAATAAAGAATTTCCAGAGAGGTAGAGATACTGTAATTTGCGCTGCAGGGAAAACGTACCATGCGCAATGTGGTGAATTTTATTAAACTCCAATCTTAAAGTCTCAAGTCCGGTAATTCCACTGAAAGTGAGAGCATGTAATGATGTAATTTGATTGTACGATAGCATTAATGTATTTAGATCAGTATCCCGGAACCAAGTTGAATTTATCCTCGTGAGTTTATTGTCGCTAAGACTCAGGGCAAACAAAGTCATGCGATGAAAAGCACCATCCGCAATGTAAAATATCTTGTTGGAATCCAACCAAAGCCACCATAATGGTAAGTGATTGAAGACGTTATTTTCGATTATCTCTAATTGATTCCTAGAAGCGGTAAAACTGTGCAGTTTCGGTAGGTCTTCAGCAAATTTCGGCTCGATAACGGACACTCCTGCGTTATTGAAGGAAATGCGACTTAACACCGGCAAGTTGTAAAACGTTCTCTTTAATATCTTCTTAGTATGTGATAGTAAATTAAATTGTAATATATTTCTATTATGCAAACAGTTATTCAATCGAAACTCTTTCCTGATATAATTCTCTTCGATATACCTAAACCAGGGCGTTTTGAAATGTATTCGGACACGCACAACTAGAAGTGTTCACAAAGCACACTATTATTACAATAATTATGCACTTTAACATTTTGTCCTTATTAAACCAAAGTCGGAATGATGGTACGTTTCTGTAGAGCTATTCGATTACAACTAATTTATTTGCCTTAAAAGTACAAACATTGTGAACAACTCTAATACAATTTATAAAGATAAAGAGGAGTTATCAGGAGCCCATTTTTTATTCCCAAACTAAAATAATAACAAATGACGACGTTCCTAAAAATTACATAATTATATATTTAAACATTTTATGCAGATAAAAATAGCTTATCAGGAATGGTTTTTTTTTGTATGGTGACATAACAGTAACATTCTTAAGCGTCGAAAAAGACAGAATCTAACCTCTTGGAATTGGCAAAGTTTTAGCACTTGTCATAAATATATCTCTAATTAAATTAGTTTAATTAGAATTATTTAGTAATTCGTTAAGAACATCTATTTCTTACAAACATGCTTTCAAGCTTTCCTACTCAAAGCTGCAATTGTTTAAGAGATTTGGCGAAAAAATACCATTTCTCCCCTCTCCCCATTTCTCTTGGAAATTAAAATTTGGAGGATTGTTGTTTTTTTTGTCCCCTAAAATGTCAGCCTTCTATCTTACCTAGCTTCCGCAGATTATTTTGCTAGCTGCTGGCTTCCACATCCTCCAAGCGCCGCCCCCGAAGCACCATTTTGCATTTTGGAAACAGGAAGAAGTCGAGGCGGATGTTCTGTCATGGTGATTGAGCTTCGGCCAAATCCGGTCGAACTCGGGCCATATGAGCTCTGAGACGTCTCAAAACTTCAACGTAGAAATTTCCGTTCACTGCCTGGCCGGGAAGGAAAAATTTCTAGTGAACAATGCCCCGAGAATCACAGAAAACAATCAACATTGTCTTCACACTGGACCTTGATTTTCACGACTTTTCTGTTCTCGGTTCGTCTGCTTGCTTCTACTCCTTGCTTTCGAATTCTGAGCTCCACATCGAGTTCCTGAAACCAAGACTCGTCTCCAGTAATGACACGGTTGAAATCCGTCCTTTCCTCTGCTTCTATCCAAATTTCTAATTGTTTCAAACATAGTTCTGGTATTTTTAATTTAAAACTTGAATTCTTCGAAAGAAATTGAAATTTTAATGCTTGTTTTAGGCTGTTCTGGATATATTCTGTGTTTGTTGTAACATTCTCAAGTTCATTGTTCCAAGCTTTTGAAATACAGAACTTTCTCCAAAAGATAGATAGATGGTAAAAAATTTTGTTGACTCTTTCTCTCGTTCAAATTTTGCAGCTTTTGCTAGGTTGTAGTACTTGTTGTGAACCTTTTATCAAAACTGTCCCCAATATTTAGAAAATTCAAGGTTTGAAGCTTGTATTAATTGCTGCGAACATTTTTTCAAAATTTTTTTGTCGTAATATGTTACCACCCTTTGTCTCACAGCACCATTTTTTAGAAAATTCAAAATTTTGAAGCTTTTTACATGATGTATTAGTTATTCTGAACACTGTTTTAAAAAATTTCTAATTGTTTCAAACATAGTTCTAGTATTTTTAAATTAAAACTTGAATTCATCGAAAAACACGGTCAACTATGTTGCCACACTACACTTCATTGCCCCATCTTGAAAAAAAAATTTAAAGCATGTTCCAGCTCATTTTTGTTCTAAAATTTTCTAGTTCCAAACATTATGCCACGATTTTGAAATTAAAACTTTTCTACGAAAGGTATGGTGTGGTCCCTCATTTTGTACAGAATTTAAAGTTTGGAGGTTTTTAAACTTGTTTACAACGCTGTCTCAACAATTTTCTACAGCTTCAAACTGACTAAAAATGATTAAAAAATGTTGCTATTGTTTTCCCCATTTTTAGAAAATTTCCTAGTTGTTCCAAACATTGTTTTAAGATAATTTTGTAATTAAAAATGATTAAATATGTTGTCACTCTCCACCCTTTTAGAAAATGTAAATTTTGGAATTTTTCTCAAGTTGTTCTGAGCTTTGTTTCAAAATTTTCAGTTTCAAACATTGTTCTAGATTTTGAAATTAAGACTTAAATTCTTTAGAACAATTTTTTAATTTCAAGTTTTTCCGTCAGAATTTCGGCATTGACAGATCGTCAGATATAATCCTAACTGAGATTCGACGGTCTTTAAGAAAACAAGCCCTAACACGTTCAACATCTCCCTCAGAACTCGTTCTGGAGGGTCACCTTTCACCTTTTCTCGGCCTTCCCAGAACCTTTTTACCCACTTGTTTACGGTTGGTTCCTTCAGAGAATTGTCTCTCTAAACTTGTTTCAAACAGTCAAAAATCTCACGGCCATTCTTGCCTAGCTTTGCTAGAAATTTGATGTTGATGCGCTGTTCCTCAATCAGAGAGAGCTTCATTTCGACGGCAGGTACAAAAGGGTTACTTTCAACAAGCAGAAATAAACTCTTAGTTAACTCGAAGAGCGCTGTGGCTCGAACTGAGCGTTGAGGGGATTGCATAGAGCGGGGGAACCGCCTCACAACGCGCAATTGCGTTTGGTTTACATTCATCTGTCACCACCGATGGCCACCCATCACAAATAAATCTATAAATCTGTCCCAGGATTCGGTCCGTTCTAATCGCCGCTCGAATTTGCAACGCGTCAATAGGTAAGCTTCCCTCTAAAAAGTTTAAATAATCCTCGTCAGTTGTTTTATCTTCCTCTTCTATATTTTGTATTGGAAAACGAGAAAGACCATCAGCTCCTGAATTAGCTTTTCCCATAGAGTGCCGCTGCCATTTGAGGAACTCCCTTGGTTTCCCCCAACAATGATAAAAGCGGTTTATGATCCGTCTCTAAAATAAATTGTCGCCCTACTAAATATTGATAGAATTTCCTGACACTCCAATATAACGCCAGTGCTTCCCTATGGATTCGAGAATAATTTTTTTCTGCCTGGGTTAATACTCTGGATGCAAAGGTCTCTCTTCTCCATCTGCAAAAAGTGACGGATTACTGATCCAATTCCTTTAGCTGATGCATCACACGCCAACTTAACTGGTAATTCTGGATTAAAATGACCAACACTAAATCTGATGTTATTAACTCTTTCGATTTATTAAATGCAGTTTCACATTCTTTATTCCAATGAAACTTGACTTCCGTTTTTAATAAATTATATAATGCTTCTAAAATATTTGATAGATTTGGGCAAAATTTACTATAGTGATTTACCGTTCCTATATAAGTTCTTACTTCGTTAATATCCAAAGGTCTTGAACATTCCATAATTGCCCTCACCTTTTCTGGGTTTTTTTTTTGAATCTATTATATGCCCTAAATACTTGATTTCCTTTGCAAAAAATTTACATTTCTGTAAGTTTAATTTAAATCCAGCATCTCTTAATTTGTTAAATACAGTTTCCAAATTCCTGAAATGGTCTTGTGTCGATTTTCCGGTAACTATATCATCCAAGAAGTTTACTACACCAGTACACCCTTGTAAAAGCATTTCAACCAATCTCTGAAATAGTGAGCCATATGGAACAAGCAGGCTTTGTTCCATATGGCAATCTATTTAATTTATAAATTCCACAATGCGTACTCCAGCCTAATAACTTTCCGGTTTCATTATCCAATTCCAACTGATTATAAGCGTTAAGAAAATCTAGTTTTGAAAATGATTATTCTCCTTGCAGAGCCGTAAAAATTTCGTCAATGCGCGGAAGCGGATATTGAAAATCTTCAATAAACTTATTAATTGTTATTTGATAGTCTGCACAAAGCCCTATTGTTTTATTCGGTTTCAATACAGGTACCACTAGCGTTCCCCATTCACAACTGTCAATTTTCGTAATGACGCCATCTTTTTCTAATCTATCTAATTCTTTGTCAACCCCTTCTTTAAAAGCGTACGGTATGGGTCGTGGTTTATAAAATATTGGCCTCACATTTCCCTTCATTTTAATTAAAATTCTTTCATGTTTGTACCTACCTAGTTTATTTTTAAATAATACTCAGATAAGATCTCTTTTAACTCGACGTCCACATTTGATGTTTCAACATTTGTAATAGTTTCTGTTAATGTATTCAATATTTTTTAACTATATTGGTACATAGTTTTGGAAAAAAAGGCCAAAAATTACTGATTTCTTCTAATATTACAGCTTTAGGTATATGTATTAGTAAAGAGAGACTGCACATCAAAGGAGACCATTTTACAATTATCTGGAATAATTATAGTTCTAATCTTCTCTACCAATTCATATGAGTTTTTTACTCTGTACTCAAACCTACTGATTAAATTATTAAGAATATTACTAATTCACAATAGATCTCAGAGAGGTATTTGCTTTATGCTCTTAGGTAATCCATAGATTCTAGGTGAGTAAGAATGTAAATTTTGGACATGGAGCATATCAATATAAGAATTATTTTTTCTCTGAAAAATGGGGATGGGATCTTTATTTAATTTAACATATGTATCATAATCTGATAATCTGATTTTTTTTTTTTATATTTTTGATAATAAAGCTGATATAGGCTGGACAATGAGAAACCAATCACCCTGTATATCGAGAAATACAACAACAAACAGGAAATTGAAACAGATTTTCAAAGCTATTGAAGATTAATTTTTTTTATAATGCATCAGCTTCCCTAAACTATTATAATCAATCACATAGAATATGTCAACATTATAGTTTTATTAATACTTAACAAATAACTCCAACAACAATATAATTATTATTGAATTAATCTTAAGCGTTCGGTGTTAAAATAATCATCGCGATCATAAACAAGTTTCCCCAACTCATCATAATTAATTAACTTAAAATATTCTTTATACAAAGCATAGTCGGCAATAGCACTATCTTCACCGCACGTTGCAGAATTAACAGCGATGCACAAAGGGCTCTCCACCTTCAACGGCGTTTTCAACGAGTAGCTGTTAAAAATTTCAACGTCGAGTTTTTCAGCGTCTTTCCAAAATCGCAGCAAACATTTACACGCCCATGGATTCGGATATATCGAAACCCTCCTCAATGTAGTTGTGGTTATATTCTCTAATGGTATAGAAGATATCAAATTAAAACTTACGTCCATATAATGCAACAAGCCTGGAATTTTGAAACCAAGATGTAATAAGGAGTTTCCAGAAAGATTCAGTACCAATAAACCGCGCTCGATGGAGAAGGTATCATGGGCAATGTAGTGAATTTTATTAAATTCCAACAATAATGTCTTAATTTTAGTAATTCCGATAAATGTAAGAGTATGCAACGATGTAATGTCATTGTAAGATAGGGCTAATTCATTAATCTTAGTATCCATAAACCAAGTTGAATTTATGGTACTGAGTTTATTATCGTTAAGACTCAGGCGTTTCAATGTACTGCCGTGAAAAGCACCATCCGCAATATAGGATATTTTATTGGAATCCAAGTAGATCCATTTCAATCCTAAGTTGTTAAAAACATTATTTTCAATTGTTTCTATTTGATTCCCATAAGCCTTGAAACGAATCAGGTCCGGTGTATTTTCTGCAAATTTCGGCTCAATGACATGTACTCCTACCTTACTAAGTGATATATCAATTAAAGAGCTCAGGTTGAAAAAAGTGCCTTTTCGTATTTTCCTAGTAGGTGACAGCAAACGAAATTCGTAAATATTACTATTATTAAACACACAGTTATTCACTCGAAGCACTTTCTCGACACCATCTTCTCCGACTATTTTAACGCCAGCATTTTTAAAAGTTTCAGGACACGCACAATTAGAAGAATTCACAAAACACACTATCATCGGTATAATCATCTGCTTAAACATTATGCATTTATTAAACTAAAGTCGGAACGATACGTCTTCTTACAGCTATTCGATTGTTACTAATTTATTTGCATTAAACGCACAAACATTGTGAACAACTTTAATATAATTTATAAAGATACGAAGGGGTTATCAGGATCGCTTTTTTAATGAGAAGCTGATATAATAATTAAAGCATTATATCCAATCAACACAATCGTGTGCAAAAAATCTATTATTTGTTCACAAATCGGTATTATTTTTTAAACGCACAAACATTGTGAACAACTTTAATATAATTTATAAAGATACAAGGGGTTATCATCGCTTTTTTAATGAGAAGCTGATATAATAATTAGTAACGTTTCTAAGCATTATATCCAATCAACACAATCGTGTGCAAAAAATCTATTATTTGTTCACAGGGTTATCGGTATTGTAGGTATCTCTATCTTACATAGCTTTTGCAAATTACTTTGCGAAATATGCAACATCTAAAGCTGAAACTGTGGCATGTGAGAGACTCATCGACATTGTCATAATTAGCGAGCCAAACATTAAGATCGCAAAGCACAATAATTATCTGCTGGACAACAAAATGAGCGTTGCTATCTACATTAAAAATATGAATTCCGGAATATGCAGTCATAGCCTGGGAGATGGATTTATCTGTCTAAAATGGAGACACTGGCGCTTAATAGGGTTCTACGTCCCCCCAACATTCCGTTGGAGGACTTCTGTAAGTCTATTGACAACCTAATGGATGAGATTAAGGCCGACGACACAGAAGTGGTAATAGCGGGAGACTTTAACGCCAAATCTGCAGCATGGGGTTCCACAATCACAGATACCAGTCCGCTAGGAGCGAGCTAAAATACCTCATACTGACGTCTAAAAGAAGCCATTGGAGTAAGTTACAAAATGAACTTGAAAATGACATCTGGGGGGATGGATATAAAATAGCCATGAAGCACCTAAAAAGACTGCACCCGCCATACAACCCACCGTTACAGAGAAAACTTCAAATTGTTCGGGATCTGTTTGTAGTCACAGCAGATAGCCATATCAATAGCGCGAAAAACGTAACCGAAGCGCCAAAATTTGAAATGGACGAACTCAAGGATGCGATTGCGAAGATAAAAATGGGAAAGGCCCCCGGCCCTGATGGTATATCAACCGAAGCGTTAAAGATAATAGCGGAAACTATTCCAACAGTGCTCCTGGAAGTTCTCAATCATTCCGTGACGGATGGAAAGAGGCTCTTGTCGTGCTCATATGGAAAGGGAAATCCTTAGAAGCATCGTCTGCGTATAGGCCCATTTGTCTTGTGAGTGTACTGGGCAAACTTTATGAGCGAATGATAAAAGTAAGTTTGGATACAGAGCTGGAGGAGGTATATGGAATATCGGATAGGCAGTTCGGCTTTGTGAAGGGGCGATCGACGATTGACGCGATAAGAACTTTGGTACTGACCACAAAAAACTCTAATAGTAGGTGGGTAGCTCTCATTGCCCTTGACATCAAAAATGCGTTTAACGGGGCGTCGTGGAACAAAATCATCGCAGCTATGAGGGGCAAGGGTATATCTCAGCACCTGGTGAATTTAGTGGAAGACTACCTAAGTCAACGTATAGTAGTGATTAATAGGAAGGCTAAGCTGAAAGTGTGTGCCGGAGTTCCGCAAGGATCGGTTCTGTGCCCGGTGCTGTGGAACAGTTTGTATAATGGTGTCTTGGAAGTGGTACTCATGGAAGGCGTGACGACCCTTGCGTATGCGGACGATCTGGCTTTGTTAGTGGAAGCTGAGGATGTTGGAGATTTGGTCTTCAAAGCGAACGAATCGCTTGAAGCTATAGCAAGGTGGTTGGGAAGGAATGAGTTGGAAATAGCCCCACAGAAATTAGAGGCCCCGCAAAAGAGAAGGAGTCGTCTTCGACGTGGCAGGAACCCGTATAGCTCCCAAGACGGAGATCAAATATCTGGGTGTGACCCTGGGCAATAATCTCTCTTTTGGAGCACATGCTAAGAGTGTCATCTGTAGGACAGAGAGTACGCTTTCATCGTTGCTTAGGATTATGCCGAACATAGGAGGACCGGCGAGTAGTAATCGCGCTGCCTTGGGTGCGATAATACAATCTCAGCTGCGCTACGCAGCCCCTGCCTGGGTTGAAGCATGGAAGGTCCAGAAGACTAGGGACATGCTGGAGAGGCTCCAAAGGAGGACCCTACTACGGGTTGCATGCGGGTATAGAACTATTTCGAGGTCTGCAATACAGGTTCTGACAGGAACTCCACCCTTTTCCCTATTGGCGGAGGAAAGCCTTGCGCTTTATATTTCGGCATTTCGACTTCACTAAACGTGACAGCTGAGTGGACCCGAACTCTTATCCCAGATATCGCGCCGTGGATCCAGTGTCGGCATAGAAACCTAGACTACTAAATGACGCAGTTCCTGTCGCGACATGGTAATTTTCGAAGCTACCTTAAGGGAATGGCCAGGACGAGGGACGACACCTGTCGGTACTGTGGAGTGACGGATACGCCCGGACATGCGATACTTGAGTGTGATAGGTGGGCAACTAAAAGAACTGCCCTAAATACTGAGCTTGGGGAAGAAGTGACACAGCAAAACGTAGTGAGTTTAATGATCTACAGCGAGCGGAACTGGAGGCGGATCCATGCCTACATTAGAGAAATTTTAAGTGAAAAACAGAAAGAGGAACGGGCTTTAATTTGCGAGGACGATTGAAGGATAGGAGTGTGTGAGACAACCGGGTGCTGCTGATGTATGCTTTAGGGTGATCCCAGTGCACTATGGAGTGAGAGACGTAGGGGGTTTTAGCCGGTAAGAGTCCGGCACTTCCTGGTTGACTACTATAAAAAAAAAACCTGAAACTTTGGAAAGGTATACGACAAATCAAACACCAGCTCAAGCTACCCTTAAAATTGTATAGTGTATAGGATTTAAATTATACAAACATTAAACTAAATTTATTTTTATAATAATAACAATACAATAAAACATAATAATAAATCTAATTTTGTTTGCTACATAAATTTCTGATTATTGGAGATTATCAAGAAAACGGTAAAAGGATTTGAGCCTAACAAAACTGTAAAGAGAATTATAATCTTCTTCTCTAAAAACAAATTTCCCCAAATTCCCGTAATTAACTAACTTGAAATATTCTTCATATCGGGCATTATCGGCAACAGCACTATTTGCACCGCTGGTTATATAATCAGCAGCAATGCATACAGGATTTTCCACTTTCAACGGCGTTTTTAACGCGATACTGTCCCAGATATCGACGCCAAGTTCGTCAGTTTCTTTCCAAAATCGCAGCAAACATTTACATATCCATGGGTTCGGATATATTGAAACCCTTGCCAATTTGCTTGTGGTCTCATTTCCCAATACTATACAAGATATGAAATTAAAGCTCACGTCTATATAGTCTAGTCGGTCTGGAATTTTGAAACCAACATGTAACAATGAATTTCCAGATAGGAAGAGATTCTCTAAACCGTGCAGAATGGAAAACGTATCATGGGCAATGTAGTGAATTTTATTAAACTCCAACCTTAGCGCCGTAACACTAATTCCGGTGAAGGTAATAGCATGTAATGCTGTAATTTCATTATAAGCTAACATTAAGAATTTGACTTCAGTATCCTGAAACCAGCTTGAATTTATTGTACTGAGTTTATTGTTATCAAGGTTCAGTTCATTTAACTTCATGCCATGAAAAGCACCATTGGCGATGTAACATATTCTGTTGGAATACAAATTGAGCGACGATATTGGCAAATTATTGAAGACATTGCTTTCAATTATTTCTATTGGATTTCTACAAGCGGTGAAAGTGGCCAGACTTAGTAGATTTTCTGCAAATTGCGGTTCGATAACATATACCCCTGCATCATCCAAGGTAATTTTATATAAATAGGTCAAGTTGGAAAAGGTGCCCATTAGTATTTTCTTAGTAGGTGACAGTAAACGAAATTTTCTAATATAACTATTGTGCATACAGTTTTTCACTCGAATATGTTTATCGAAAAAATATTCGTTGACACCAACCAAAGCGTTATCAAATGTATTAGGACACATACAACTATAATCGTTCACAAAGCACACTACTATTATTATAATTATGTACTTAAACATTTTGTACTTATTAAACTAAAGTCGAAACGATATGTTTCGTTCGAGTGATAGGATTGCAACTAATTTATTTGCGTTAAAAATACAAACATTAATACATTTTACAAAGATAAAAAGGGTTATCAGAGACGGTTTTTTGTCGAGATAAAATAACAACAAC
This sequence comes from Holotrichia oblita, assembly GCA_023690525.1. NCBI lineage: Eukaryota > Metazoa > Arthropoda > Insecta > Coleoptera > Scarabaeidae > Holotrichia > Holotrichia oblita. The sequence continues at coordinate 144,111,234 of CM043018.1, read as the reverse complement.
TAAGAACGTTTCTGAACATTATATTCAATCTACCACATTCGTGTCTAGAATTGATTATTTAGCTAAACCGATCAAGAATACTATTTTATCTCTATCGAAAAGATATTTTTTTGTTTGGTTGATATTATTATATATTATACATGTATATATACGAGGGAGCGTTTTTATATTCGCGGAATGGGGGATAAGCAGCTTCGAAAAAGACTTTTCAACGAAGTTGAGCAACAAGAGAGAGTCGGAAGGAGAATCCTCCACCTACTCTCCAAAAGCAAACACCATCAAATGGTATACGGATGGGTCCAAAACTGAAAAAGGAACAGGTGTAGGGGTATTCGGGCCAGGAACCAAATACTCAGAGCCGATGGGAATATATCTCAGTGTCTTCCAGGCAGAGATTAATGCGATTGGAAGATGTGCTCAGGTGAATCTTGACAGAAACTATCGGAAGGAGAATATTGCAATCTTCTCCGACAGTCAGCCAGCCTTATTGGCGCTGAGTTCTAACACCATAAGCTCCAAGTTAGTTTGGGAATGCCGGGATAAACTAAACAACCTGGGCAAAGAAAACAAAGTTGCATTGTGCTGGGTACCAGGACACACTAGAATCAGTGCCAATGAGAAAGCTAATCTATTAGCAAAGAAGGCCGCCACAACATCGTTTGTGGGACCGGAACCATTCTGTGGAATAGGGATGAGCACCTATAAGAAAGAACTTAAAGACAGGGAAGAGGACGTCAGAGCTTCCCTCTGGCACAATCTTCCTGGTTTGGGACATTCCAAGGTATTCCTTGGAAATTTCAACAAGCAGAAAGAAAAAACCATGCTAGAACTAAACAGCAACAGATTACGCATTCTCACAGGTTTCCTTACAGGGCATTGTCACCTCGGGGAGCACATGAAGAGAATAGGTCTGAAACAGAATAGCGACTGCAGGTTCTGCGGGGCGGAAGATGAAAGTCCGGAACACCTGATAACCAACTGCACAGAAATTGAAGAAATTCGCGCCAACTATCTTGGCAAAGGCGTTATAGACGAGGAAGAAATATCCTCTCTGAAACCATCACATCTGTTACAGTTTATTAAAGCTCTCAGGCTGGATGGGGAGCTGTGACTGCGGGCAAAACCCAGCAGCTTACACCTCATGTAAGGGGGCACAATAGACCCACGGTCGCGGTGCAATATCACCCTTATATCTAAATCTAAATCTAAAATCTAAATGGGAGATAAGGGGTGGAAATAAAAAAACCAAATTATTATTCTTTTTCAATATATTCACCTGCAAGACGGATACATTTTTCACATCTTTCAATTAATTTATTTATACCCTCATAAAAAATAATTTCTCTTTATCTGCAAAATACGCCGAAACTGCCTCCTTGACTTCACCATCGACAGTAAATTTTTTACCCCGCAGCTCTTTTTTCATTTTCGGAAACAGGTAATAATCACTCGGGGCCAGGTCTGGGCTGTAGGGTGGGTGATTCACAATTTCGAGGCCCACCTTATGCAGGGCAGCTAACGCAACGCGGCTCTCGTGGACGGGCGCGTTGTCGTGCAAAAGCAGCACACCTTTCGTCAATCTTCCCTGTCTTTTCTCTTTAATGGCTTCTTTTAGTCGCTCTAATATTGAAGCGTAATATTCTCCGGTTATAGAAACACCTTTATCTTTATAATCAATCAACAATATTCCTTCCGAGTCCCAAAATACCGTTGCCATGAGTTTCCCAGCTGATTGTGTCACTTTAAATTTCTTGGGAGGTGCTGTGCCCTTCTTATGCCACTGCATGGAGTCTTGTTTGGACTCAGGTTCATAATGATGAACCCAAGTTTCGTCTCCAGTAACAATTCGACTCAATACACCATCCTTGTCTTCATTACAGAGGTCCAAAAATGCACGCGAACACTCTACGCGCTGTTGTTTTTGCGGCGGCGTGAGCATTCTCGGCACCCATCTTGCGCTGACCTTAGACATGCCGAGATGATCGTGTAGAATTTTAAAAATTGTTGTATCGGATACTCCAACCATTTTTGCGAGTTGTTTCTTCTTTAGTCGAGCATCTTCCAGTACAATTTTTTCAACTTTTTGGATGAGTGCTGGCGTGGTCACCTCAATGCTCCTGCCCAGCCTCGGGTCGTCTTCAAGGGATTCCCTTCCTTGTTTAAATAAACTATGCCACTTGTACACCATGGTTTTTCCTGGACAAGAGTCGCCGTAAACCAATGACATTTCATTCATTATGGTCGCGACTGATTTTCCTTGCCTGGTAAGGAACTTTATAACGGCACGATATTCGATTTTTTCCATATTTCACTTTTCACTCCTGATTATGTTACTTGGTTGACGATAGCTCAAAGACTAACTGTCTAATACGATGATCCACTTCTCTTTACTAGGGTTGGGTTTTTCTACCCTTAAGCCCTGTAGTCTCTGGGTGGGTCCGTCATGACCCTTTTGATTGTTTTAGAACGAGCAGGGATTGCGTCTCCCTGCTTGCAGCTTCTAGGGGTGATCTACAGATGTGGTTTGGTCTCTAGTCGTTCGCAATGCCAAGCACTCTCCTGATTCTTACTTTGGGTGGAAGGCGATCCGGGTCAAGTCTGGAGAGACGCTCAATCAGCGGGTTTTCGGAGGATGAAGCCCTGTCTAACGTTTTATTTGCTAACATGGTCAGGAAGTCCTTGATGGAGGGGACGTTAAGATCTGTGCGCAACTGCACGTTCCTGACGAACCATGGCGCTGCAGTAATCATTCTTAGCATTTTATTTTGAAGGACTTCGAGCCGATTGAGGTGAGTTCTTGCAAGACTGGACCAGGACAAAGCTCCATATGTCATAACCGGTCGCAGGAAAGATGTGTAAAGTAGCACCTTATATTTTAAAGACATCGTGATTTTTCTGCAAAGAAGAGGCAGCAATGCGGAACGAGCAGCCAATAACCTATCGACAGTGCTCTTAACGTGCTGGCTGAATGTAAGGCGTTGGTCTAGAGTGACGCCCAGGTACACAACCGACCGACTCCAAGGTAAGCGAAAGTCGCCAATGAAGATGGCAATCGAATGGCGACACATTTACTCTCGTTCAATTTCATTCTCCACCTAGATCCCCATCCACCAATGGCATCAATCTGCCCCTACAGCCTGCGACAAACCAGCTCCTCACTCCTTGAGGAGGTGTAGACCGCCGTATCATCCGCATAGATTGCGTGTTGGACTTGCGGAACTTTAGGTAGATCTGCCATAAAGATCAGAAATAGGGTCGGAGTAAGAAGAGACCCCTGAGGGACGCCTGCAGACAGATGCCTCGGGGCGGAGACCGAGGCTTCGACTCGGACGGAAAAAGAACGCTCTGTGAGGTACGAGAGTATTATTCGTATGATAGCCGGATTTATGCCCCCGGACACCATCTTATGGACCAGCCCGTGGTGCCAGACCGTATCGAATCGTCACACGCGCTTCGAGAGAGTTGCGTATAGCTTCCGTCATCCTGAACAGTTGGAAATCCGTGGAGAGACCCTCCCGGAATCCGAATTGCTCGGGTTGTATGGTGTCTAGCACAAAGAGTTCTTCCTTCAACCTGTTCAGGATGACAGCCTCGGCGACTTTGGATAGACAAGAAAGGAGAGCGATGGGGCGATGATTCTGCGGGAATAGGTGGTCTTTGTTTCGCTTAGGAATGGCCCAATTGATAGATAATCTGATGACAGATGTCTGACAGAACTAATTTTAAGTCACAATCAGTTGTTTGACAAAGGGAACTATTCTCAAAACCGAAAAATGATTTTTTTTTATTTTAAAATATGCAATCGACTATATGTCAAAAACAGTTGAATTGCGGACCCATGTTGACTAAAACTTTTTTGTTTATTTCCACCAGTACTATAATTGGGTAAAATATCCGACAACCTTTTTTTAACACCCGGTATGTACGAGGTCTAGCTATTTAATAACGAAACTGCGTGCGCAGAAGTCGTCCTGGAAGGTAGGGAGGGAAACAAATGCAGTGTTGTACAGCTGGAAGTGTCTTCTATTCCAGTATGAAAACAGATTTTTGTCGCTGTAGTAGTATATTTTCTATAAAGGTTAGAAGCGAACGTCTTTTTTTCTTGTGCCGATAACAATCTGTGACGAAAAACACGAGCAATGAGTGCTATAAAATATTGAAAGAAGCCTATGATGATAATGCTCTATATTGTTGCACGTGTTTTCCAATGGCATAAAAGGTTTACTGAAAGCCGAGAGGGTACCGAAGATGACCAACGTTCAGGTCGACCTGCGTCTGTTTCAACACCGCAAACAGCGAACAAAATCAATGAAATTGTACGCGGAGATCGTCGAATGAGCATTCGGATGATTTCTGAGACTGTAAACGCCGAATTGAACATGAACAAAGTATGTGCGAAGTTTGTCCCCTGAGCTCGTCCGCCAACAGGTCTGTTCTGATTTTCTTGAGAGGTTAGATGAAGAACCTGAATTGATGGAAAACCTGGATATTCCAATACGATATTGAAACTCTCCTCTCTAGTGAATTCTATTAAAGACCAACAATAATGTCTTAATTGTAGTAATTCCGTTAAATGTAAGAGTATCCAGCGATGTAATATCATTGATAGTATCAATGATCAATGATAATCAAGATAGCCCTAATTCATTTATCTATATCTATCTTATAAAAGGCGATATGATGCTGTCACAAAGCCATTTGAACACAACTTACACACACAAAACTACACCGTGAGAGTTGCAGTGATAGCCAGACAAGCGATACAGCTTACGGAGTCACTGCAACTAAGCGCAGTCTTAATGACATGTGAACGTTTTAATTTTATTTTTACACACACTTTTAAACATTTTATCACATGTGACCTGTCATCCATTTTGAAAATATTTTCTTAATTGACTATTCTCACTGAATATGGCCTTTGGCCGAAACATGTATGTACTAGACTATTATTAAAATTTTCTGTAAGGAATAATAGGAAGTTTTTCATTATACACTGACTTATATTTTCCCCTATTAATAAATTCCAACAAACAATAAAACAGATAATATTAATGTAGTGTTTAATGATCATTGGGGAAGTAATTAAAACACTATCATGCTTTTATCGTCTTTTATTCATGGCACAAACATACACGACTCACATATCACTCCTCTGGTTCACACCTGTTAACTCCCCACCATCAGAGGGGGGATGGATAATACGTACATTACATCTCTTCACCCTTAATTTTGTACTACAAGTACAACAAATATAAATCCAAATACCACACAACAACAATACTATATGACAACTAAAATCTCCTATGATTTTTAATATGTAACAATTCTTACACTATGTATACCATTAAGAAACCATAAAACAAGTTGACCCATACATATAACATTAGAATTCAAAACACATTACTTAAAATATACAATAATTAATAACGTAATCGCTCAGGAGATTTTCGATTTCTCCTGGGCCTAGGTGGGGGCGAAAATGATGATGACGGTATTTCACTATTTGTATCTGTCAAGTTCTCATCAACATCATAATCACTTTCGTCCGGTACATTTGTGTGATCAATATTTTCCATTTCAGGTACATTCAAATCTGAACTAATACAACTGCTATGATTAATTTCACACTTCCTCAACTGATTTAGATGACGTTTCCATATAATATCAGTATTATGTAATTTTACGAGATATACATTTTTCCCCAAAAGTTTAATGACTTCTGCCACAGACCAACACGGTTTCATTATATTCCGATAATCCTTGGCAAAAACCCTTTGCCCTACGAGGAATCTTTCCCTCTTCCTACCGTTAAAATTGCGTTTATTTCTATTTTGAGTAGTCTTGATGTTATTTTTTATTTGCTGAAACTGAACATTTTCATGGTTACGGTTATGAGGTAACATCAGATCAAATCTTGACCTTATGTGTCTACCAAAAAACAATTTTGAGGGAGATTCGCCCGTCGAACAATGATTAGTAATGCGATACATAAACAAAAATCTATTTAACGCCTTGTTAAAATTTATATAACCATTATACATGTTTAATTCTTTAATTAAGAAATTTTTAACAGTACCTACAGCGTTTTCTGCCATACCATTCGACTGAGGGTGGAATGGTGGTGTTGTAATATGCTTAATACCATTTTGTTTAGTGAATTCCTGAAATTCTTTAGAAGTAAACTGAGCGCCATTGTCAGAGACAAGAACCTTAGGTAAACCGTATCTACAAAACAGTTCCCTCAATTTGTCAATTGTTGCCGTAGATGTTATGCCACTCATAATGAACACTTCGCACCACTTAGATAACGCATCGGTTACTATAAGTGCATGTCTCCCTTTAATAGGTCCCAGGAAATCTATGTGAATTCTTTCCCAGATATGATCTGAAATTGGCCAGTTTTGTAGAACTGATTTTTGTGGGCTTTTCTGTACTGATTGACATATTAAACAGTTTTTGCTAATTTGTTCTATGTCTTTATTTAAAGAAGGCCACCAAATATATGATCTAGCCAACGACTTCATTTTCACAATTCCCATGTGCGTACTATGAAGTTGATTTAATATTTGTTTCTGCAATGACGTACGTATGATTACTCTATTTCCCCACATTAATACGTTTTTTACTATTGTTATTTCATTGCGCCTATGGAAGTAATATTTTAAACTTGTGTTTTTAATTAATTTTGGCCAACCAGTCATAGTATTTTTAATAACCTGACTCAAAATTGTGTCTTGTTTAGTATATTCCTCGATTTTCAACAAATCAACCGCAAAATCAGAACAATCTCTAATATAATTCACAATAAACGATTCGTTACTATCCACTGGAATTTCTGACTCAACAGGCAGACGCGAAAGAAAATCAGCTACATTTTGATGTGATTTAACATATTTAATATCAAAATTAAATGCATTTAAGAATATTGCGTACCTCTGCAATCTATTCTCCGCCATCAATGGAATTCCCTTTTTGGGACCAAAAATTGACAACAAAGGGTTATGATCCGTATTTAATGTAAATTTATGACCATACAGGTACTGATAAAAGCGTTTAACCCCAAATACAATAGCTAATGCTTCCTTATCAACTTGACTATAGCCCTTTTCGGCTTTCGATAAGGTTCTTGACGCGAAACATATTGGTCTAGCATTACCATTATTATCAATGTGGGATAGTACCGCTCCAAGACCATGACTAGAAGCATCAACTGTTAGTTCTAACGGTAAGTTTGGATCAAAGTGAGCCACAAAACTATCGGATGACAATATTCTCTTTACCCGTTCAAATGCCTGCTGACAACAGTCATTCCAGTCCCATGCAACACTTTTCCTAGTTAAATTGTACAATGGATGCAAAACTTTTGGAATATTGGGTATGAACCGATTATAGTAATTAACAGCCCCGATAAAAGTTCGAAGTTGAGTTACATCTTGTGGTACCGGTATATTGTTAATTCCATCCAACTTATCTTTACTCTTATGCAACCCCTTTGAACTAATAATGTGACCTAAATAAGAAATTGAATCTTCAAAGAAACTACATTTTTCTAACTTTACTGTTAAGCCACAATTGTTTAAGGTACTAAGAACTTTTTGCAAATTTCTATTGTGCTCTTCGTAATCTCTACCAGTGATCAAAATGTCATCAAGGAAACAACAGACTCCATCAATTTTATTTAGAATTTGTTCCATAATTCTTTGGAACTGACCCGGTGCACAAGCGACCCCATAAGGCAGACGCGTATAATTAAACAATCCTTTATGGGTGGATATCGTGGTTAATCTACACGATTCCTCATCTAATAGAATCTGCTGATATGCCTGTGACAAATCAATCTTGGAAAATTGTTTACCTCCATTTAATTTAGCGAAAAGATCATCAATTTTAGGTAATGGATATTTATCCACTAATAGATGTGGATTTAAGGATATTTTAAAGTCGCCGCAAATGCGTATGGATCCATCATCCTTAATAACTGGAACGATTGTTGTACCCCAAAGACTATGTTCAACTGGAGTTATAATTCCTAATTGCCGTAACCTATCTAACTCCTGCTCAACTTTAGTCTTCATTGCATAAGGCAGTGGCCTAGGTTTATAAAATTTAGGTTGAAAATTAGGTTTTAATTGTAATTTAATCTTAAAATTTTTAAAGGTTCCTAATTCATTGCAAAATACATTGGGATAAGTATTTGCTAATTTTGTTGAAATTTTATTCCGTGAAATGCTATTCACTTCTGTAAAAATGATGTTAAATTTTCGAATAAAATCTCTACCTAGCAGTCCCACATTACTATTTTTAACAACAAAGAAATTAATTGGTTATGATTTAGCATTATATTTTGCTTGCAAAATTATTTGACCTAACGGAGCGATTTGACCTCCTGAAAAATTTAATAAGGTTGTAGTTGTTTCTGACAATGGGTATTCAGTTCGAAAATACTGATTATATACACTTTCCGGCATACATGATACAGCTGCTCCAGAATCGAGCTCAAATTTCAAATTAATACTATCAATAAATATCTCTAACACAATTGGTTCTAAATTATTTAAGGACATATTTACATGAAAAATTGGTAGTTCTGAGTAATTAACAACATTTACTGTCCTTTTATTTTTGAAAAAACACTTATCTGTTGTGTGATTAGAGCGTCCGCAGATTGAGCAGTATTGGTGGCTGTTGCCTTTTGGTTGCTTCGGTTTGAATGATCCTGCGCCCGGAGAACGTCCTTTCGATCCTTGCTGCCCATTCTTCCCCATGCGTGTGCGCACTCTGCATATGTCCGCGGGTGAGGGTTCCAGCTTGCTGTCCGATTGCGCGCGCCACTCTGCATTACGATGGGAAATTTCTGCCAACATGGCTACGTTGGCCGCATGATCGAAGGTCACAGTAGGCTCTTCGCTTACGAGCTTATCTAATATTTTTCCAGGTTCCATACTACATATGAATTTGTCTCTTAGCACACTGTCTAGTTGATTCCCAAATTGACATTTTGCACTTAAACTCTTCAGTTTTACGGCCCATTCTTGTACCGATTCATCAACTGATTTACTTGCAGAATAAAATTTTATCCTTTCGGCAAATGTAATCGTTTTTGTGCAGTAATATTCACTGAGATATGTTTTTGCTTGCTCGTAGGAAATTTCTTCTGGCTTTTTTGGAGTAGAATATATGTCCCTTGCGCTAGTCCATTTAACAATATCGCACGCTTCTTTATTGCCTCAGTTACTACATTAGCGATAAAATACTGTTCGATTCGTCCGATATGCACAGACCAATCGGTCGTTCTAGGATCGAACTCTGTTAAAAGGCCCAATGAATGCGCCATTATGCCACGTGGTTTTTCACGTTTTCCCGATTAGAAAAATCCGATTCTCGTCGCCACTGTAGTGTTTAATGATCATTGGGGAAGTAATTAAAACACTATAATGCTTTTATCGTCTTTTATTCATGGCACACACATACACGACTCACATATCACTCCTCTGGTTCACACCTGTTAATTCCCCACCATCAGAGGGGGATGGATAATACGTACATTACAATTAATATAATACAATATAATAAATACCCCCGCTAAAAATGGAAGTACATACGGTTATAGTAGCATTGATTAGTCGAACGTCAATAAAAATCTTATAAATAATAATCTTCTTCTTTAATAAACAACAAATTTTCTTAAATTCACGTAATTAACTAACTTGAAATATTCTTCATACCGAACATTGTCAATAGCAGCACTATTTTCACCGTACGTTGTATAATCGTCTGCGATGCATAAAGGTTCCTCCACTTTCAACTTGAAACTGCTCCAGATGTTGACGTCAAGCTTTTCTGCATCTTTCCAAAAACGCAATAAACATTTACACGACCATGGATTCGGATATATCGAAACACCTTTCAATGTGCCTGTGGTCACATTTTCCAATGTTATACAAGATATAAAATTAAAGCTCACGTCTATATAACGTAGTCGGTCTGGAGTTTTGAAACCTAGATGAAACAATGAATTCCCAGAAAGTAAGAGGTACTCCAACTCGCGCTGAGTGGAAAACGCATCATAGGAAATATGGTGAATTTTATTAAACTCCAATCTTAGTAGCATAAGTCCAACAACTCCGGTGAATGTAAGAGCATGTAATGATGTAATTTCATTGTAACTTAACACTATGTACTTTATCTCAGAATCCTGGAACCAAGTCGCATTTATATTAGTGAGTCTGTTGTCACTAAGGATCAGTTCTTTTAACTTCACGCCATGAAAAGCACCATCCGCGATGTAAAATATTCTGTTGGAATACAACCGGAGCGACGATAGTGGCAAATGATTGAAGACGTTGTTCTCAATTATTTCTATTGGATTTCTAGAAGCGGTAAAAGTGGTCAGGTTCGGTATATTTTCTGCAAATTCCGGCTCGATAACATATACTCCTGCTTTATTGAACTGAATTTGATATAAGGAGGGCAAGTTGGAAAACGTGCCCTTTCGTATTTTATCAGTAGGGGACAGTAAATTAAATTGTAGTATATTACTATTATGCACACAATTATTCACACGAACCTTTTTCATTACACGATTTTCGTCGATATTAACCATTGCATTTTTAAAAGTTTTAGGACACGCACAATTAGATGATTTCGTAAAACACACTAGCATCACTATAATTATGTGATTAAACATTTTTCATATATATTAAACAATATTTCCGTACAGCTATCCAATTATTACTAATTTATTTGCGTAAAAAATACAAACGTTCTGGACAATTTTAATACAATTTGTTAAGATAAAAAGGGGTTATCAGAATTGGGTTTTTTTGGCAATCTAAAATAACAACAGTTAAGAACGTTTCTAAGTATTATGTCCAATCTACACATTAATGTGTGGAATTGGTTTGAGCGAAAAGGAACACCAATATGAAAGAGCTAGATAAACTGGATTTCCCTGTAATACTCTATCACATATTTATTAGGTATTGCAATGAAATTAAAATAAACCGTAAAAGTATATTGATATAATTTAAATAATATAGTTGTTTATTCTCCCAATACTAGTGGAAATATTTGGTAAAATGAGGGGGCTGAAACTTGTAACGGTGCACTGGCTGTAGACGACAATTATAGTGTCTTTTACAATTTATGCATTGCTGATCTGGCAGCACAAAACTAGTTTGGAATATGCAAGGTCTAGATGATTGACTGTCTAGGCATCACGGAGGCTTTGTCCTCGACGTCGAGTGCAACAATGGAGACGATGCGTAGTCTTCCTCCGCTGCAGCTCATGTTGTGTAGAGGAAAATTTAGTGGAAGTACGGGTTTCTCCGTGAATTGAATTTCACTGAGGGATACAATGTATACATCTCTAGCAGAGATATTGCAGAAGCCCTCGTTCGCAAATCGAGGGGAAGGATTTTTCAGCTGATTTCTGGATGCTTATAGAAGCAAAAGAATCTTCTATACCTGGTAGTAAAGGAGGATAGTTTCTTGCTAACGAAGTTGGTATAGATAGGAGGAAGTTTAGGCAATCCGTTTTGCACAAAACTATAGCCGAATAGGAAAAATATTCTCCGATTTTATTGAGCTTAGAATACTTCGCCAATGAAACAACTCTAAAAGTTCACATTCTACTGGGTGTGTGTATTCACTTCTGGGAAGGGCTAAAATATATGTAAATAGCTTTCTTTTCGTTAGTAACGAAGGGTACTTAACATCCGTCACTCATCAGTCAAACATTAAATGAAATCGTTTAAAATAACGAAAAAAGTTGAGAAAAAATTTGTTTCTTGATCAGATGTTCGAAGCGAACGTCTTTTTTTCTTGTGCCAATAACAATGTGTGACGAAAAACACGAGCAATGAGTGCTATAAAATGTTGAAAGAAGCCTATGATAATTCTCTATATTGTTGCACGTGTTTTCGAATGGCATAAAAGGTTTTTTGAAGGCCGAGAAGGCACCGAAGATGACCAACGTCCAGGTCGACCTGCGTCTGTTTCAACAGCGCAAACCGCGAACAAAATCGATGAAATTGTGCGCGGAGATCGTGGAATAACCATTCGGATGATTCCTGAGATTGTAAACGCCGATAAAGAAACGGTCGTGACGAATTGAACATGGACAAAGTCTGTGTGAAGTTGGTCCCCCGACCACAAGCTCGTCCGTCAACAGATCTGCTCTGATTTTCTTGAGAGGTTAGATGAAGAGCCTGAATTGATGGAAAATATCATTACCTACGATGAAACCTGGATATTCCAAATCGATGTTGAAACTAAACGGCAATCCAAGTACTGGAAAACTCCTGCATCGCCAAGAATGACATCAAAATCCGCTGTCGATTGTCGTCCATTACTGAACTTTTGACACCATTCCACAACTGTGGATTTTGAAGAACACTGTTCACCATAAACGTGTGAGAGGTGTTGAAGTAAAGTCGGAACGATACGGTTCTTTACAGCGATTCTATTACAACTAATTTATTTCTTATCAGAAAAAGGTTTTTTTGTCGAGATAAAATAGCAACAATAAAAAAGGTTTGTAAAAATTATAGAGGGAAAGAATAGATTAACTGGATTTCCCTGTAACACTCTATCGTATATTTATTACGTCTAGAAATAAAATTTATATAAACCGCAAACGTTTATTGATATAATTCAAATCTCAATCAAGGGCTTTTACTAAAAGTTAATTATGTGCTTAAACATTTAGTCAAATCGAAATAGGAATTCTTTTATTTGTTGACAGGGTTATCGGTACTGTAATTATTTATTATAGAGTAGTAATAATATTTTTCCATATCCCTATCTTACATAGCTTTTGCAAATTACTTTGCGAAATATGCAACATCTAAAGCTGAAACTTTGGAAAGGTATATGACAAATCAAACACCATCTCAAGCAACCCTTAAAATTGTATAGTGTATAGGATTTCCATTATACAATCATCAAACTAAATTTATTTCTATAATAATAACAATACGATAAACATTAGATATGACTAAATTAAAAGCACAAAAACTGTTAGTTTATTTTAGGAAATATATTTTTGTTTTCTATATAGACTTCCGGTTAGTCGAAGTCAAAAAAAAAGTTTACATCAAAGTCTTCATCTCTAAAAGGAAATATCGCTAAATTCGCGTAATTAACTAACTTGAAATAATCTTCATTTCGAGCCTTGTCGACAACAGCACTATTTGCACCACTCGTTATATAATCAGCAGCAATACATACAGGATTCTCCACATTCAACGGTGTTTTCAACCCGTAACTCTGTAAGATAACGACGCCAAGTTTATCAGTTTCTTTCCAAAATCGTAGCAAACATTTACATATCCATGGATTCGGATATATTGAAACATATCTCAATGTGCTTGGGGTCTCATTTCCCAATGTTATACAAGATATAGAATTTAAACCCACGTCTATGTAGCGTAACTGGTCTGGAATTTTGAAACCAACATCTAACAATGAATTTCCAGGAAGGAGGAGATACTGTAAACCACGCAGATTGGAAAACGTATCATGTGCAATGTACTGAATTTTATTAAAATCCAACCTTACTGACAAAACACGAATAATTCCGGTGAAGGTAAGAGCATTTAGTGCTGTAATGTGATTGTAAGCTAACAATAAGTGCTGTACTTCAGTGTTCTGGAACCAGGTTGAATTTATTGTATTGAGCTTATTGTCATTAAGGTTCAGCCGCTGTAACTTCATGCCATGAAAAGCACCATCCGCTATGTAAAATATTCTGTTGGAATACAACATCAGCCACATCAATAGTGGTAAATTATTGAAGACATTATTTTCAATTATTTCTATTGGATTTCTATATGCGGTGAAATAGCCCAGCTGTGGTACATTTTCTGCAAATTTCGGCTCGATAACGTCTACCCCTGCATCATTGAAGTTAATTTCAAATAAAGAGGTCAAGTTGGAAAACGTGCCCGTTAGTATTTTCTTTGTAGGTGACAGTAAACTAAATTTTCTAATATCACTATTGTGGAAACAGTTATTCACTCGAATATATTCAGAGACAGAAGCTTCTGCGATATAAACGCTAGCGTTTTCGAATGTATTGGGACACACACAACTACAATCGTTCACAAAGTACACCATTATTACAGTAATTATGTACTTAAACATTTTGTCTTTATTAAACTAAAGTCGGAACGATACGTTTCGTTGGAGCGACAGGATTGCAACTAATTTATTTGCGTTAAAAATACAGACACTAATACACTTTACAAAGATAAAAAAGGTTATCAGAGACGGTTTTTTTGTTAAGATAAAATAACAACTAAGAACGCTTCTGTGCATTACGTGCAATCTACCACATTCATATGCGGAATTATGCGACCGTTCTTAAAACTCGTGGAAGGCAGTAACTAATCTCTTGGAATTGCCAAAATCGTTTCATCTGCAAAACAATAATAACGCTACAGGCATTTCCCTGGATATACGAAGTCTGGCTATTTAATAACGGGAGTGCGTGCGCAGAAGCTGTCCTAGAGGGTGGGAAAAGGAGTATACAGCGTATACAGTGTTGTATAACTGGAAGAGTCTTCTATTCATGTGAACGTGTTTTTTTTTCTTGTGCCCATGACAATCTGAAATTTCTCGTTAAATTAAAAAAAACCTCCGACTGAGGAGAGAGGTACAAGAAAGGTGCTAGGAATAATATGGAGGAAATAAACAGAAGATGGTATCGGAACATGGAACATCAGAATAATTGCGGGAAAAGAAAGAGAATTAGAGAAAGGACAAGGGGTAGAAAAAATGGAAAATGGCCACTTGCTTATCTACAGTGGAGTTAGTGAAAAAGTAAGGGCAGCAGCAGGGGTGGCGCGTATTCTGCATAGAAGCGTAGTAGAACACCTTATCGAATGGAAAGGTTGGTCGGAACGAATACTTTCGTTAAAATTGAGAAATAGATACAGGAATACGAAGGCAATAATAACTGTATATGAGCCGAATGAAAACGACACAGTAAGCAACAAAGATAAATTTTAGGAAGAATTAAATATAGTTACAGGGTATTCAAAGGGGATTTTAACAGTCGAATAGAGAAGAAGAGTAAACAATATGCTACAGTAATAGGACAACATGGGGAAGATACTAGGAATAATAATGGAGTAAGAATGCTCGATTTCCGCATAAGACATAGCCTAGTGATAACCAATACTTTCTTTACACACCAAGAGATTAATAAATATATAAGAGAGGTAAAAAGTAAAAATGAAAGATCGATAATAGACTATATGTTTGTGGAGAAAGACAACAAAAGGGAAGTATTGGACGCAAGAGTTAGATGAGGACCAGCAATCGACAGCGACCACTTTTTAGTAATCGCTAAAATGAGAGAAAAAGTGAAGAACATAGAAAGGAACAACAGAGACAAAATAAAGCAAATAACGGAATACGAATCCATTAAATCGTATAGATTGCAAAACAAAGTAGTGGCGAAAGGTTTAAGAGCTACCCAGAAAAAGGGAAGAATATAAGCATAGGAGAATTGTGGCACTTTTTTAAAACCACACTGTTGGAAGCGGCGAAAGAGATATGCGGATATAGCAAAAAACAAACAAGAAAAAACAGATAGCTTGGTGGACAGAAGAAATAAAGAAAGAAGTAAAACAAAAGAAAATACCTTGGACAAAGTATGTAAATAACAGTAACAGAAATTATGAAGCATACAAACTAAGGAGGAAAAGGGTAAAAGACCTAGTAATGGCATCTAAAAGAAACAAGGGAGGAGTTTGACAACAAGATGGAAATAGATAGCAAAGCAAATCAAAAACTACGAGTATTTTATAAAATTCTGAAATACCTAAGGCGAGAGAAAATGCAAGAAATAAACCACATTAAAAGAAAAACGGAACATCACTAGAAGATGAAAGCTAAAGAATAAATAGATTAAAGGAATATTTCCAGGAGTTGTTGGGAAAGGAAACAAATATGTATGAAGAATATGAACTGCAAGAAGAAAGACAGAAAAATTATGAACAGCACATAACGATGACAAAACTTAAAGAAATAATAGCGGAAATGAATCATGGGAAAGCACCGGGAATAGATAAACTAAAACAGAGATGTTTAAAAACCTTGATAAAACTGGAATGAATATACTATTAAGAATATACAACACAGCATGGAATGAAGAACAAATTCCGGACGATTGGAAATCAACTTTAATAGTACCAATAGACTGTAACAACTATAGGGGAATTACACAACTATGTACAGCTATGAAAATCTAGGAACAAGTGATAGATAGAAAAATAAGAACCACATTAGAAGACATCCTGGAAGAATCCCAGAGCGGGTTTAGAAAACGGCGAAGCATACAGGACCACATTTTTACTATGAAGCAAATAACCGAGAAGTCACTATAGCAAGAAAGAGAAGTATATTTGGGATTTATAGACCTGGAAAAAGCTTTTGGCAGAGTACCAAGAACGAAGTTATGAAAAATATTAGATAAACAGAAGAATAGACAATAAAAGAATCAGAATAATTAAGAACATCTATAGAAATAACAAAAATTGTGTAGTATACAGAAACAGAACCTCAGACACTTCCTCGACACAAGAAGGGCTACAACGAGGGGAGGACTAAGTCAATTGATGTTCACAGTGTTCATCGACGAGATAATTAAAAATTGCACCATAAAAACAAAAACATGGCACCTGAGTAACTTTCAGAATCTTCTATATCAATTTCCTCACTATCTTTCCAGAACCGCAACAAACATTTACACGCCCACGGATTCGGATATATCGAAACCTTCCTCATTCTAGTCCTGGCGACATTTTCGAATAATGTAGAAGAAATAAAATTAAAACTCACGTCGATATAAATTAGCCGGTCTGAGATTTTAAAACCAAAATAGAATAATGAATTTCTATAAAGATAGAGCATTCTTAAGCCGCGTTGGATAGAAAATGTATCGTGAGCGATGTAGTGAATTTTATTGAATTTCAAACTTAGCACCTTAATTTGCGTATTATCTTAGTAGGTGACAGTAAAGTAATTTCATAAATACTAGTAGTACTAGACTAGATCTGTTTCTCGACACCATTTTCTTCGACTATATTAACCACAGCGTTTTTAAATGTGTCAGGACACGAACAACTAGAAGAGTTCACAAAACACACTATTACTGCAGTAATTAGTAAAGTCGGAACGATACGTTTCTTGAGACCGATCCGATTACAACTAATTTATTTGCGCAAGTACAGACATTATGAACAACTTTAATACAACTTACAAAGATAACAGATCAAGCTCATTCACTAATTGTTAATTATGTACAGTACAACTTCAATAACTTGGACAATACTCTAACCTGGACACTCCAGTAAGTCGGACATTGGAAGATAGCCGAACATTTTGCAATATTTTAACTCTTTAAACCGGACATGATTGGAATAAATTGCAAGCGCGTTTAATCTGTTCGAAGCGGTTAACGTTGGTTGAGGTTAGTACTTTTTTCCGCTTACGACTGTGTCAGCCTCTGTCTCGTCGAGAATAACCTTAAAACTGAATCTACGAAAGAAATAAGAAATTATGGCATATCTAGAAACCGGAAACAGTATTAGACAAACAGCTGAAAAATTGCCAAAATCTACAGTGTACGACATTAAGACCAATAAGAAAAAAAAGGAAGCAGTTTGTTTTAGCATCACCTTCTGAAACAAGTAAGATATAGGTTATAATGTTAAAATTTATACATATTATAATTTCGCTCTAAAGAAACGTATCGCGTTTCTTTAAAGCGATCCGATTACAACTAATTTATTTTCGTTAAAAATACAAACATTAATACATTTTACAAAGTTAAAAAGGGTTTTCAGAGACGGTTTTTTTGTCGAGATAAAATAACAACAACTAAGAACGTTTTTAGACACTATGTTCAATCTACCACATTCGTGTGCAGAATTGATTATTTATTTAAAGCGCTCAAGTTAATACTAACTTATCTCTTTCGAAGTTCATGTTCTTTAAACTCGTGGAGGTCAGTATATAATCTCTTGGAATTGCCCTTTTACTTGCAACACAATAATAACGCTACTAGATTTATAAGAACGTAATAAATCTGGCATTTCCATGGATATACGAGGTCTGGCTATTTAATAACGAAACTGCGTGCGCAGAAGCCGTCCTAGAGGGTAGGGAGGGTAACGAACCTAGCGTTGTATAGCTGGAAGTGTCTTCTATTCCAGTATGAAAACACATTTTTGTCGCTGTAGTAGTATATTTTCTATAGAAGTTAGATGCCGATAACAATGTGTGACGAAAAACGCGAGGAATGAGTGCTATAACATGTTGAAAGAAGCCTATGATAATAATTCTCTATATTGTTGCACGTGTTTTCGAATGGCATAAAAGGTTTACTGAAGGTCGAGAGGGCACCGAAGGTGAGCAACATCCAGGTCGACCTGTCTGTTTCAACACCGCAAACCGTGAACAAAATCGATGAAATTGTGCGCGGAGATCGTCGAACAAGCATTCGGATGATTGCTGAGACTGTAAACACCGATAAAGAAACGGTCATGACGAATTGAACATGAACAAAGTATGTGCGAAGTTGGTCCCCTGACTACAAGCTCGTTCGCCAACAGATCTGCTCTGATTTTCTTGAGAGGTTAGATAAAGAGCCTGAATTGATGGGAAACATCATCACTTGCGATGAAACCTGGATATTCCAACACGATGTTGAAACTGAGCAGCAATCCATCCACTGGAAAACTCCTGCATCGCCAAGAATGAAAAAAGCAAGGATGTCGACATCCAAATCCGACTAAACTTTTGACACCATTCCACAACTGTGGATTTTGAAGGACACTGTTCACCATAAACATCTGAGAGGTGTTGCCCTCAGCGTTAAAAAACTGTATTACTGCATACTAAAACGTGCACAACGACTGCGTATACTACGAATATCACGAGTCAACTGCCACAGCAGACATCTACATTACCGGCGGCCGTCTTATGCAACTTTCTGTGGTTATAGCAAAACTAACATTCGTGCAACAGTGCTCGAAGGTGCATTTATTGAACCTGCCTCGTATAATCAACCAGTTGAAAATACTTTTTATGCAAACCTTGTACCTTATAGTATGTATAATATTTTGCTCAAGACATCAATGGAACAATTAAAATTTGTAGCGAGGCTGTCTGTGTTGTAATTGTATCTTGCAATTTATTTTATACATTTTTAATAACGTTATATTAATAATGATACAACGGTCATATTTTTATTGATATTTAACAAGCTATAATAAACATTTTGCTCTAATTACATAACATAATATGTTGTATAAGCAAATTTCCCCAAATTATTATAATTAATCGAATTGAAATATTCGATGTACAAAGCATTATTAGTAACAGGACTATCTGTATTGCACGTTATATAATCTGCAGCGATGCACAAAGGATCGCTGGTTCTCAGCGGCCGTTTCAACGCCGAACTTTCCGAAATATTGATACCAAGTTTCTCAGCATCTCTCCAAAATCGCCGCAAGCACTTACACGCCCATGGATTCGGATGTACTGCAACCCTCGTCGATGTGGGCATATTTTCCAAAGACATAGAGGATATCAAATTGAAACTCACGTCCATATAGTTTAGCTTCTTTGGAATTTTAAAACTAACATGTATTAAAAAATTTCCACAAAGGTAAAGATACTGTAATTTGTACTGCATGGAAAACGTGTCAGGGGCAATGTAGTTAATTTTATTAAAATCCAACCATAATATCACAAGTCCTGTAATTCCATTGAAGATATCAGGGTGTAATGATGTAATTGCATTGTATGATAACATTAACATATACAGTGTGTCCCCCGATTACTGCCCGGAGAGGAAAATTTTTTTTATTTTTTATTTTACGTAGAAAAGTTATTCTTAATAAAAAGTTTTGCTTGTCGAAATAGCCACTTTGCAGCAAATAAATTTGAGCTATGATCTACAGGGTGTTCATAAATTAAGAATATAAGAAAACGGTTCAAGAGTGAAGTACATTCATGCTTGATGTAACAGAAAAACATTATAACAAAAAGTTGTTTATACTTAAAAAATAACACAAAATACAAAATTTGAAATCAAAATTAGATGAAAACATTTAGGCAATAGGTAGCACAGTATCTACATGATATTAAAAATGCGACAATGCGGCCATGAGAGAAACAATGGAAAGCAATCTACGACTGTATTATTTAATTGACAGCTCCTATTTTTTGTGGTTGTGTGTCATTTAAAAATTGCATTTTAGTATTTAATATCATGTAGATACTGTGCTACCTATTGCCTAAATGTTTTCAACTAATTTTGATTTCAAATTTTGTATTTTGTGTTATTTTTTAAGTATAAACAACTTTTTGTTATAATGTTTTTCTGTTACATCAAGCATGAATGTACTTCACTCTTGAACCGTTTTCCTATATTCTTAATTTATGAACACCCTGTAGATCATAGCTCAAATTTATTTGCTGCAAAGTGGCTATTTCGACAAGCAAAACTTTTTATTAAGAATAACTTTTCTACGTAAAATAAAAAAAAAAAAAAATTTTCCTCTCCGGGCAGTAATCGGGGGACACACTGTATATATCAGTACCCAGGAACCAAGTTGAATTTATACTACTGAGTTTATTGTCGCTAAGATTCAGAGATGATAAATGCATGCCATGAAATGCACCATCCGCAATATGATATATCTTGTTGGAATCCAACCAAAGCAACCCTAATGGTAAGTTATTAAAGACGTTGTTATCAATTATCTCTAATTGATTCCTAGAAGCGGTGACGCCGTCCAGTTTCGGTAGATCTTTTGCAAATTTCGGCTCGATAACGTATACTCCAGCGTCATTGAAGGAAATTCGATTTAACAAAGGCAAGTTGAAAAACGTACCCCTTAATATCTCCTTAGTAGGTGAAAGTAAAGTAAATTTCGTCATATTACTATTACGCAAACAATTATTCACTCGAAGCTCTTTCTCGACATTATTTTCTTCTTCGATATTAACCATAGCGTTTTCAAATGTATTAGGACACACACAACTAGAAGAGTTCACAAAGCACACTATTATTGTAATAATTATGTACTTCAACATATTTC
Organism: Holotrichia oblita; assembly: GCA_023690525.1. NCBI lineage: Eukaryota > Metazoa > Arthropoda > Insecta > Coleoptera > Scarabaeidae > Holotrichia > Holotrichia oblita. The sequence continues at coordinate 144,090,112 of CM043018.1, read as the reverse complement.
TTTATTAAACTAAAGTCGGAATGATACGTTTCAGTAGGGCTATTCGATTACAACTAATTTAATTGCGTTAAAAATACAAATATTGGGAACAACTTTGATACAATTTATAAAGATAATAAAAGGTTATCATAAACGGTTTTTTTTTTGTTGAGATAAAATAATAAAAATTAAGAACGTTTTTAAACATTATGTCCAATGTACGCATTCGTGTGCAGAATTGATTTGACTGGCAAGGAACACCGATATGAAAACACACATAGCACATGTACTATCTTAGTCAGTTGTTTATTGTTACAATAGTTATGTCACCTTAAAAACAAAATAGCAAGTGACTAAAAACCCGCGCGTCTGTCGAACGTCAAAAACCCCCATCGTCCTTGTGTCGTGGCTAAGGTTCCTACAGTGTGTGGTGGCTAAGGTTACTGCATTTCCTCCCTTGTTGTTTCTTTTAGTTGGTGATGTAGTCCTCTAGGTATGTGGGTTTTCTTCTAACTCTCTTCTGTGCTTCTAGTTTCTCTTCTTTGTTTTCTTGCTCATCTTCACGTTGGTCTTCGTGCCTTGCATCTGGTACTGTGACATCATCGATCGGCTTGGTTGGCGGTATTTCTTTGTCTTGTTGCGTGTGAACATTTCTGTCTTGTTGGTGGGGAAGGTCGGGTAGGAATGTTTGTAGTGGTTCAGGATGTGGTGGGTTGTATATTTTGAAGAATGATGCATTTCTTGTGATTGTGTTGGTGTCTCTTTTAGCTATGATTTTACTTCCTTGTATTTTTGCTATTTTGTAAGGTACAGGATCATAGACTGATGTTAATGAATTATTTTTGTTTTGTTTGCAAAGTACTTCATCTCCTACTTCAAAATTGTGAGGTTTCGTTTTTCGTTTCTGATTGGCTCTATCATTTTGTTTCTTTCTCCTCTCTTCGTCTTTGGTGTTTTGTGTCTCCTCCACACTTATGTTAGGTAAATAACTATTGATGGTTCGTCCAAACATTAGATTGAATGGAGGGTGTCCAGTTGATTGATGCGATGTGCTTCTATAATTGAGAAGAAAATCTTGTAGTTGTGACTCAAAATTATTCGTTTCAAGATGTGCGCATGTCAAAGATCGTTTGATTGTTTTCACAAATCTCTCGGCAACTCCATTTGCTTCTGGCCACATCGGTGTGATTTTTTTTTCTGTTCCATCTCTGGCCTATGTTACTTGGGTCGGTTCTGGTGTCGAACGTTTCGATCGGGATCGTGTTGAATGCTGATGCCATTTTCTCGAGAAGATCGTGTTTGTTCTTTTTTTTCTCACCTTGTAATTCGGCTTTTTCTCTCGTCGCCAGTTTGTACTATCTTGTATGTTCAATGATTAAAACACTGTTAAACTTAGTCAGTTGTTTATTGTTACAATAGTTATGTCACCTTAAAAACAAGATAGCAAGTGACTAAAAACCCGCGCGTCTGTCGAACGTCAAAAACCCCCATCGTCCTTGTGTCGTGGCTAAGGTTCCTACAGTGTGTGGTGGCTAAGGTTACTACAGCACATTTATTAGGGGAGAGGAGGGAAATCGTACGCACCTAAGCAATATCTGATCTAAGTCAAGCGATTTAATTACTGTAGACTGCAGATTTGTCACAGTTGTTCACTTATATGTTCGCTTTAACAACACCATCTTAAATTTTATTTTAAGTTGAAAGTGTTTATATAAAATAGGTAAAGTTAAGTTTGTTGTCTTGCGTATTATTACCCGCCATTGCGGATAATGATACGCATTTGGTCGGGTATTGATATGTAATAGAAAAACTATTTGTAAAAGGCTTTTTTTTGAAAAACCGCTACAAAATATCCAAAATTCTAAACATGTACACTTATATATATTTAAAAGTTATTAAAGAATTGCAAAACATATTTCAGAACTTGAGACCTTAAATTAAAATTTTGCTACAAGGTGTCTTTTAACAGAAGATATTTTATAACAAAAGTCACATCTATAATCAACGGCAGAGCTCCACCCACTACATTCGGCATGTGCCCACAGTCCACAACTAACACATCTATACCATATCTCTCCATATTTTCTCTTCACATACCAAGCATTGCTCTTTCTCTTTTGAATCCACATCCATGTTGACCATGTCGTCGAGTTCGTCATCATCAACTAGACATTTCTCGTCAATTTTGTCGTCTGCGGAACTGTCTGAGTCTAATTCCATATTTCTCTTCTTTCTCGGTTTTTTTGCGTACAGCAACCTTCTCCCTAATATCTTTAATCTTACTTTGTCGAACTGAATTAACTTTATTCATTTTTTGTTGCTTCTTTTCGAGAATCAATTTTAACGGCGTAGCAGTGTTAATATCTCCGACTTTCCCTTGTTACTTTTTTTAGTTTTTCCTTTCCCAGAATATGACGGCAATGGGGATAGCTCTGCAATGGTAACCTTTTCTTTCGGTAAAGCACTTTTCTTTGATTTCCCTTTAAAACGCGACTGATGTTTAGCTGGAACGTGAGAAGTTGACGGGCCAGGATCAATCTCATTTGTGGAGTCCAAATCATCAGATACCGTAGGTAGATCCTCTTTTGTAAATTTATCGGGATTGAATTGATAGATCCCAGTTGCGTTAAAACCTGATAAAGCCTTTTCCATAGTCGCAATTTTAACGTAGGCGTTATTAAATATTTCTGCTAAATCGGGGAAAGTTATTTTCTCTTGCTTGCCAGTTTTTAAACAAAGATCACAGTCCTTATTAAACGCGCACTTGAATGGTCCAAAAAATGAAGTGTCGAGAGGCTGCAAGCGGTGGGAGGTATGTGGCGGTATAGACAACATTACGATTCCATTATCTTTACAATAATTATAAATCAAAAGAGATATGTGGCTATAATGGTTGTCGAGCAACAATAAAACAGGGTTTTCTGGAGTTGATTTTACGTGACATTTAAAATGCTGCAACCATTGAAGGAAACATTTCTCGTTGCTCCAGCCATTCTCGGTAACTTCATAAATACCCTCGACTGGTCCATGATTCGTCGATGTGGGCGACATTCGCTTCCTAGGAAATATAAAGAGCGGTGGAATAAAGCTTCCAGAAGCACTCATTGCGCATATAGCCGTGACATTCTTTCCACGTTCCCAAGATATTTTTGATCCAAATTGTTTAACGCCTCTGGGTTCAAGTTGTTTAGTAGGCTTCTGAACAGTTGAAATCCCAGTCTCGTCCACGTTAAACATTCTGCTTGGTGAAAATTTATATTTTTCTAAGAGAGTTGCCAAGTTTGAATAAAAAAGTTTAACAGATTCTTCATTGAAAGCAGTTATTCTATTCACACTTGCTCCTTGAGGTTTTCTTAGGTTGATGTGGGGATTTCTTTTCAGAAATGATTGCAACCAATCCTTGCCTGCTTCCTTAGACTCGGCATATTGAAAAGCGAGTTTTCGTAACTCCACTGGCGTCAATCCATGAAACAATTTAGCTAACTTGAGAACATGATTAGCCATTTGTGTCTCAGTCTCAGCTGAGAATGTAGAACGTCTTCCTAATCTTGGGCCAGATCTGTTGTTAGTTAGAGGCATACTTTGGCAAAATGTCCCGATTTGGAACATTTGTGGCATTTGACATTATTGGTTGGGCATGTTTTCCTGCCAATCATTTCCACAATTTTCGCATTTCTTCCTTTTGTTATTTTGTGTTTTGTTTTCTATTTTGTTTACAACTTCCTTTTTTTTTCTATCCTTTCCATTTGTATTTGTGTTGATTCCAACGCTTTCCCTCGTTCCAGTTTTCTCTAATGTAGGTTGTTCTGTGAGTCCGAACTGTCTCAGCTTCGTAAAGCTGGATAATTTAAAATTATTCATTTAATCTCATGTTCAGCATTGCTGAATACACATTTTTTGACAACTTTAAAAAGTCTGGCGTAGAACTGGTCCATTGTTTCCCCTTGTTCTTGTTTTGCTTGACGAAAGTTGTATTTTAATCAAAGTCTGTGTTGACTTTTGGCGCAAAATATTGGTTTAATTTTGCTTTGCCACAACATAGGAAAAGTCAATATGGTCGAGGAAAACACCAGAGTTGAACGCTATATCTAACAATCGGTATCAGATTTGGGATCATATCTAGGGATTGAAACAAGGTCATAAATTGTCTTCACCTGCAAATGGACCCGCATGACTTTTTTGATTGCTTCATCCTGTATATTGATTGCCTCTAATAGTTCTCGAACCTGCTGATCTATCTGTTCCACCTCTGGCCTATGAAACTTGGGTCGGTTCTGGAACACGAACGTTTCGATCGGGATCGTGTTAATCACTGATGTTTTCTCGAAAAGATCATTTTGTTATTTTTTTCTCATCTCGTAATTCCCGCTTTTTCTAAAGTCGCCAGTTTGTAACTATCTTGTATGTTCAATGATTAAAACACTGTTAAACTTAGTCAGTTGTTTATTGTTACAATAGTTATGTCACCTTAAAAACAAAATAGCAAGTGACCAAAAACCCGCGCGTCTGTCGAACGTCAAAAACCCCCATCGTCCTTGTGTCGTGGCTAAGGTTCCTACAGTGTGTGTTGGGTGTCAAACGTTAAATAAAATCTTTTAAAATGAGTTACTGTTTAGTGTACATTTCCTGGAACAATTAGCTTTTAGTTGGTGATGTAGTCCTTATTATGTGGGTTTTCTTCTAACTCTCAAAAATGTACTTCTAGTTTCTCTTCTTTGTTTTCTTGCTCATCTTCAAGAATGGTCTTCGTGCCTTGCATCTGGTTCTGTGACATCATCGATCGGATTGGTTGGCGGTATTTCTTTGTCTTGTTGCGTGCCCAGATCTGTTGTTAGTTCGTCTACGAGCTCTCAATGTTGCTTCGTGAATGTTGAATGACGTAGAAACTTCTCGAATTTTTCTACCAGAATCTATTGCCTCTCGAGCTTTCTGTAAAGTCTCCTCGGTCCAATGAGCGATATTCGTTTTCCTAACGTACTTGTTAGGCATTTAGAAAAAGAATAATAGCATTTTAATGTAGCAAACACAAGTCCTTCAATTTTGGATACCTTGGGTAATAGTACGCAGATGGAGGGTAATCGTACGCATTCGCGTATCATTACCCGATTGGACGCCGTTATGCTTATGAGCTTCTCAAACAAACACAGGATAATATTCCCACAATAAATATACGTCATTTACTTCAGTAGAGAATTGACTTTTTACTATAAAAATTAAAGCGACTTCCAAATAGATCTACACAACTTACCTTTATTTTAATCAGGCACAAATATTATACGAAAAATACCGAAAAGTCAATATGGTCGACTACTAACAAACACCAGAGTGGAACTGAAATGTATCGCAACAAAGTTGTTGAGACATGTAGCAGCTTATGCGATTAATGGCGATATCTAACGATTGCTTGATCGTACAGGTGGATGCGTATAATTGCCCGCCTCTCCCCTAAGTCCCGATATAAAATTCAAATAACCCGCGAAGACTCTATTGATATAATTCGAACTGTATCAATCAAGTACCTCAAATAAAGCCGAAACTCACCTACAGCATGTGAGGCGTGCAGAAAATATTGTCAAATTTGACGAAGAAAATTAGAAAAAATTGGAACACCCGGTACATTATTGATCAGTAAAACAATGATAGTCACTCGACAAGTTTTATATTAAAAAGATCATTCAAATATATTTAAGAAATCCGAATCATGAAAATAATCTCCGCGTCAATAAAGGCTAAAATATAACTACCGTTCCTTTCGTTAGTAATGAAGGGTGCTTAACGTCTGTCGCTCATCAGTCAAACGTTAAATAAAATCGTTTAAAATGAGGGCAGAAAAAAATTGAGTGTTTAGTGTAATATTGTAATGGAACAATTAGCTAGAGTGACTGTGTCGTAATTGCAATTTATTTTAAACATTACAAATAACATCAACAAACAAAATTATACAAAAATATTAGTATAAAAAAATTTCCGTAACTTATCATAATTAATTAAATTGAAATATTCGTTATACAAAGAATGGTTAGTAACAGGACTATCTGTACCGCACGTTATATAATCAGCAGCGATGCACAAAGGATCGCTCTCTCCCAATGGCTTTTTCAACAACGAACTTTCCCAAATATCGATACCAAGTTTTTCAGTTTCCTTCCAAAATCGTCGCAAACATTTACACACCCATGGATTCGGATATACCGAAACACTCCTCAATGTGGTCATATCTTCCAAAGACATAGAGGATATCAAATTAAAACTCACGTCCATATAGTTTAGCCTCTTTGGAATTTTGAAACCAAGATGGAATAAACTGTTCCCAGAGAGGTAAAGTCTATGTAATTCGTGCTGCGTGGAAAACGTATCAATGGCAATGTGGTGAATTTTATTGAACTGCAACCTTAATTCCCAAAGTCCGACAATTCCAGTGAATGTAATAGCATCTAATGATGTAATTTGATTAAACGATAGCGTTAATGCATGTACATCACTATCCAGGAACCAAGTTGAATTTATCCTGCTGAGTTTATTGTCACTAAGATCCAGAGCTGCTAACTTCATGCCATGAAAAGCACCATCCGCAATATAAAATATTTTATTGGAATCCAACCAAAGCCACCATATTGGTAAGTTATTGAAGACGTTGTTTTCAATTATCTCTAATTGATTCTTAGAAGCGCTAACACTGTACAGTTCCGGTACTTCTTCCGCAAATCTCGGCTCGATAACGGACACTCCTGCATCATAGAAGGAGATTCGAAATAACGAAGTTAAATTGTAAAATGTGCCCGTTAGTATTTTCTTAGTAGGTGACAGCAAAGTAAATTCTACAATACTACTATTATGTAAACAGTTATTCACTCGCAGCTGTTTGCTGACATTATTTTCTAGGATATTAACCATAGAGTTTTCAAACGTATTAGGGCACGCACAACTAAAAGCGTTCACAAAGCACACTATTATTACAATAATTATGTACTTAAACATTTTGTCCTTATTAAACTAAAGTCGGAACGATACGTTTCTTTAGAACGATCCGACTACAACTAATTTATTTACGTCAAAAGTACAAACATTGTAAACAACTTTAATACAACTTAGAAAGATAACATAGGGTTATTAGAAACGGGTTTCTTGTCGAGATAAAATAATAACAATTAAGAACGTTTTTAAATATTATATTCAATCTACATATTATACGTGTGCAGAATTGATTTGAGCGACAAGCAATACCGATAACAAAACTGGATTTCTCTGTAATACTCTAGTAGGTACATTAGATGTTAAAACATGTTCCCGTTCCATTTCCTCCAGGTGGAAAGCTACTTTGCATGGTATTTATATGAAAAAACTATCATACATTTTTTGTTTTTCGCTAACTACAAGCAAAAGATTTTTTTTCAAAACACCATGATGAGGAGTGCGCAAAAAAAAAGACGAAGAATAAAGTATGAAAAACACCCGGGGTATCATGGATCAGTAAAACGTACATTTAAATATCATACCAGTCAGCTATCAATACATTATAATAATATAATGTAAAATGTAATGGAGTGATTTAATTGTCAAATTGACACGAGTCGAAGTCGTTATGCATGAAGTATGAGGGGGATCCCTACCTCGATGTAAAAAAAGAAATCTACAACTACTTTTCGAAACAATAGTTTACTTTAGAAAGTGCTAAGACGTTAGTGTTTGATTGGAAAGAAATTGTGACTAATAATAAACTTATACCTGCTATTTGATTAAGCACTAGCTAAGGGTAAGTCTAAACTATGTATATCTTACGCCATTTTTTGTTAACCTAAACCTTTATGCAATTATTATAGACTGTCCAATAACTATGACAAATAGTTTACTCTTTTTCTGTTGTTTGGACAAGCGTCCAATACTCTCTCTGCTATCTCCATCATTTTTTAATTTATAAAATTACGTACCGTTAGCTCTCTTTGTTCTGTATTTCTATTCAGGTTTACCAGTTATTGGACATGAGTGTCCAATAACTATTACTTGGTGTCCAATAACTATAATCGTCTTATTTGATATTGACCTGATTGAAAAACCTGTACAAGAAATTAAATCTGGACAGGCGTCTTATAGAACGGTTTCTCAGAAATATGGGATACCCAGATCAACAATTGAATTTAAATTAAAACATCAGGGTCATCGAGATTCATTTGGACCACCAACTGTTTTGAACAGAACAAGAGGAAAATTTTATGACTAAATGGATACTAGATTTGGCTTAAAATGGTTTTCCTGGGGAAAGGGAGGATATTTTATCTAGCGTTCAAAATTTTTTGCAAAACAACCCACGCAAGAACCCTTTTAAGGAAAATAGACCTGGAGATGGTTGGCTAAAAGCGTTCTTGAGAAAACTTGTGAGATGGCTGCAGCATTTGAAGCTGATTTTTGGAATTTTTATCAAATATAGCAGCATTTTGGAAGAAACTCTACAGAAAAACATTGTAAAACGTATAGGTAATGAAGAAATTACTCAAGAAGTTTTGCAGCAAATCGACGAACAAATAATTTCGTAAAAGGACGACGACCGTGGAGAAATCAACAATCAACAAAAAGGACCAACACAAAGCCCTAAAATCGTTGCTATTCAAAATGAATTAATCGTAGAACCAGGATCAAGTGGTGTCCAATGTTACCAATCAAATAATATATATATATCGGGATGCATATATTCTACTAGCCATCAGTGGGCATTTTTGGCATTCGCCCAGTATAAACACCATATTTACCAATTCTTCTGTAGTTAATTAGTGTAGTCATTTCTATCGAATAATTAATAAAAAATCAAGAATAAATCACAAATAGAGAATTTAATGTTTTGACAGAGATGACAGTAACTGATTCACTTGTTAGGATTTGCAGCATCTTTATTAAAATACTAACTTGATGAGTTTTTTGATGACTTTAAATGTTTAAACGTAACAAATCTCAAAAAATTACATTTGCGATCAATTTGCCTAAAAACCGTCAGTCAAAAGGGTAACATGTATGGCATTTTTGGAAAGCTGATAAAGTGCTCTTTAACACAGAAAAATAATATACAGGGTGTTCCATTTGAAAAAAGTAAGAAGGGCAATGGTACATACAATAGATCCATGCAGGTCGTGGTGACTAAAGGAAGTAGTGCCATTGCCCTCATATCTAATATCTAATACCTGTGGTTAGATGAGAAATCCAACTTGGAAAAACTAAACATGTTAGAAAATGAAACAACAATGGAATAAAAAACGAAGTGTTACAGGTTGATTGATCAAGTAGTAGAGATGTGCTTTTTTTATAAAATAAATTTTTGGATTCAGTCCGAATTTATTGCAAAATCTACGACAAGAAAAGGTTGATAATAATCCAACTGACATCACTTCATACTATCCCAGGTTAAAGAAGAGAGGAACGTTGATTATTGCAATGTAAAATGTCCCTTAAGTGCCTATAGAGCTTCAGGTAGCACTCTTCTGTCAGAAATGCAATTCTCAAAAACACTAACAGGAACTTCCAATAATACTTAGTTTCCTCACATGAGGCAGTTAATGTAAACGAAAAAGGCTTGATGTTTATGGAATATAAGTTGTTTAATATTTCGCTGAATTAGTTAAGAACATGTCCCATATTATAGATTTTTTAATAAATAAATTAAAAAAGTGTGTTTTGCAAATTAATGCAAATTTAATTTTGAATTTTAATATTCCTAATTAAATCCTGCGTATCGCTGTCTAAAGTTCGATTTTCAAAAAAAGGAAGACAATCAAATTTCATTTTTGACAATTATTTTGCGAAAAAAGCCTGAAACAGATTCAACAAGTTCAATTTTCAAACAAAGGAGGGTACCAAAATATCGTTTTCGGCAATTAACTCCCGAAATATGCTAAGTAGAAAGCCAGAATTTTGGAAAAATATAGAAGAAATATAGAACAATCTGAAACTACGTTCACATATTTAATTATAGGAAAAAGAGAAGGCTAAACTTTAAAACAATATGAAACAACGGATAAAATTTTCGCAAAGAGAGATGTGCAGACAATATTTAACTTTTTCACCATATCTTTTGAACAACGTTTAAAACTATTAGAGTAACTTGGAACAACTTTTTTAAGATTTCGAAAATAGGTGGTGGTCAAACAATGATTTTCTGTTTCTTGTAAAAAATGTAATGAAGTTTGAAAATTTGATTATATATGGTGGTACTAGAATAATGCTGATTTAGAAACCTGAAGAAATAGGTATCGTCTTCTGTTTTATGTTTTCAGAAAAATGATGTTTTTTGTTTTTCCTTGAAATTTTGATCCATCGTATCCTGTATTTTTGCCACAGGACCACTAAATATGTCTTAGTGGCTGAAGCCTAAGCAAAACATGGTCAATCGAAATCGCTGTTGGTCAATAGACAGTCAATCTTTTTCATCATTTTTGTGGTGTAAACTTTGCCAACCTCATTCTCTTAATATCAATTTTTATACTCCTTTTGTTAACTTTGATGTATTTTTTATACAATCTTCATCGTTTTCGTGTACCCTACAAAAATGGTTCATGGTTCAACAAGAAACGGCTTCCCCATTATATTTTTAAAATCGAATCTTTATAAGTAGTTGCAAGTTGTAACAAAATTTTACAAAATACGCTAATAACTAGAAAAATGTACACACAATACGTAAGAATCAATTTTTTTATTATACAACTTCATAATAAAATATAACAAATTACAAATCTAATGTAATTGAAACCATACAATAGTGTTACCATCATCTATAAAATCATCATCGCGTCTATAAATAAATTTCCCCAAACCACTATAATTAATTTTCTCAAAATATTTTCCATAGAAAGCATTGCTAGCAATAACATTATCTGGAGCACAGCTTGTGTGATCGGCAACAACGCATACAGGATGTTCCACTTTTAAAGGCGTTTTCAAAGAGTAACTTTCCAAAATTTCAATATTACGTTTTTCAGTTTCTTTCCAAAATTGGATCAAACACTTGCACAGCCATGGATTCGGATATATAGCGATACTTTCTAAACTAGTCGCATTTTCCAACGATATAGAAGTTATATAATTAAGACTAACATCCACTTGCACTAACCTGTTCGTAATTCGGAAATCGAGGCTAAATAATGAATTCCCAGACAAGTATAATCTCTTTAAACAACACAGCTGATTCGAAAACGTATCGCGATCAATATGATGAATTTTATTAAATTCCAATTTTAAAGTCACCAATTTTAAAACTCCGGAAAACGTATCGGCGTGTAACGATGAAATTTGATTGTGTGATAGAGAGAAAGCCACTATCTTAGTATCCTTGAACCACGTCGAATTTAAACTGGTGAGTTCGTTGTTGCTGAGACACAGATAACTTAAAGCCATGCGGTGGAAAGCACCCTCGGCAATATAAGATATCCGGTTGGAATTTAAATCGAGCACATCCAATCGTAAAGTGTTAAAAACATTGTTCTCAACTGTTCGTAGATGATCTCTTTCGGCTTTGAACGTTTTAAGTTTTGGAGTATTTTGCGCGAATCCTGGTTCTATAACGTGGACATCTGCGTCGTTAAAACCAATCTCGTTTAATAATTTGAGGTTCACGAAAGTTTCCGCGAATATTGTTTTAGTGTGTGAATGTAAAATAAATCTTTCGATGAGCTCATCCTGAATGCATCCGTTGTATTGATGATCCTTTCTTTCACCATTGTAATCTGCCGTAGCGGTAGCCGAATTAAACGTATTCGGACAAGCACAAGTAGATTTCTTCACCAAACTCACTATTAACACTACAATTATGTACTTCAACATCTTGTATGTGATATTAGTAAGATTTAAAACAGTTCAACATTATTTAAAACCGGAAACAATACACAAATTCCGTAAAGAACAGAACGTGTTATCTGTTCGCTTCAGGATATTACAAAGTTATACGTGAAGCGCAAAAACACATCTGCTGAATATAATTTTAGTCATATTCAAGTTTGTGAAGACCTGCTCGACTGGATACGTTGGACGCTACGTCATCCTCGGATGGTTTCTATAATCCAGGGTCAATATACGGAAACAGGTTCATTAATATAAATGAATGCGATACGATTGAATTTTTAACGCAGATCTATTGCAGAAACGAGTTATCAATTTTTTAAATAAATCAAAGTGTCCCCAAAAGCCCCAGAAAGACCGACAAACGTTTAGATGATTTCCTTGGGTGTCATTTCAAAGATCGAGATCAGCAACTTGCGTGGGATCTCTTCTCATTTGTATTAGAAAATGCAGCATTGATCATAGGCTGGTGTTGAATTAAAATTTGACCGTGTCATTTATTCAATATAAAATGGATAATTACATATATCAAGAGCAAGCACAAATACACGATATTTATGGTGAAGCCGTTTTTAATGGAAGAGAGGCACAACGATATCCGTTTCCTCGGCAATCGCACTATTCAGTCTTTGCTTCGTTTAGAAAAAATTTTTTTAGACACGGAAATGTCATTGGCAGGCCAAGCGTAGCAAGAAATGTTGGTAATGAAGAAAACGTTCTGAAAATTATAGATGAACACCCTGTCACCCATCAGTGCGCGAAGATTAGCTCATCAAACTCATCTACCAAAGTTAGCTGTATGGAGAATATTACACGCCTAACAATTATATAATTTTCACTTCACAAAAAGTTCAAACCATCGATCCTGAGGATTATGAATGTCGTTCTAATGCTTGCAACTGTTTTTTACAACGTCAAGCAGATGAACCTGATTTTGTTAGTTATTTCCGATCTCAGACGAAGCCTGTTTTCCAAGAGATGATTTCTTCAATAGCAGAAATAGTCACGCTTGGGACGATGAGAACCCTCACGCCACACAATGCGTCGATCTGTGGACAAAATTCCAAAAACTGATATCGTAATTATCGTAAATATATTTCTAGGAAACCGTTAGCGATTACTAAATTTTCTTGGAATTGTATTGTCATAAAATATACTTGCATATCTTAAGAGGTAGTGGGCTTGAAACTCTATATACATATGTATATGTATACATGTAATTCGTTTTATGAAATTTTTACTTCAGTTGCTATTTTTTTTTGTAGGAAACCGCACATTTATAACAAACCAATTTTGATATATTCGAGATATGGCTTAATACAAAATAACGACAAAAAATGTTATAGCGATGCATCAAACTTACTTAATATACAAAATTGTGAAGAACACGTTCTTCGAGAAAATGGAAGGCGTCCTCTAGAAATAAACAATTACTTATAAAGCGCAATGAGTCTTGGTAACACAGTAAAATTAAATTGACAAGAGATATTCAGAACAAGATTGAAGTCAGAAGTCTTTAAAAACGAAAAACCGTACAAGATCTTCTGCAAACAAGGTCTACCGAGGGATTATATTTTGCTGCACACTCAGCACCTAGTAGGACATCCAGTAAACATGACTGCAAACATTGACCCCACTGCAGGCTCTGGTACTATCATTAGATTTAGACTTGTCTGAGAGAAAATACAATATTTTAAGCTCTGTTGTGAATACAATACATCCAAAATCTTTTCCTTCTTTATATGTTTTAAAAACAACCAAAAAGCAATTTTTACCAGATCATATTGCAACTACGGAGACGTCTGCTGAAGTAGATGTTCAGGTCTTATTAAACAAAACTGAGGAAAGTATAATACAATTAACGGAAATAGAAGAAAATCGGCTACAGTAAATACAAGCAAAAATTTTCAGAAATTGAGAGCACCGATGAATTCATGTTCTCAATAGCTTTTTGTCCTCTACAACTTACACACAATAAAAACGAAGAGAAGTTGCGGATAAACCCCCGTCCATCATCAACAATATTTAGTCGTCCCTTTAAGTTTATTTTTTTAAAAGAAAGTAAGGAATTGGTACGTAAAGAAGAAGGTAATATTAGTGATTGGATTAAAAAACTTAGCACTTGCAGCAATGAACTCAAACATGAAAAGCGTCCTGAGAATGCAAATTACCGTTTTGGTATTATTTATTTATTAAAAACCATGCAAGAAAGTGATGAAGATTATAGTGATGATGAGGATAGCAGTGACGAAGAAGAATCATTATTCGAATCTGACTCTAATTAATTTGTTTTATTTTCTATAAATTAAAAACAAAAAAATGACCTAAAATATACTAAAACACTTTTTATTTTTTATTTTACTTCGCTCATTTATTTTAAAATAAAATTTAATTTGAGAAAGATGTACATATTACAGATTTTTGTCCACTTTTCCCCATTTTTTTTTAAACAATTTTTCATTTAGCGCCTTAATACAAAGTTATAAGCGATATCTCAAAAAAGCAGAATAAATCAGACACTGATTGCGGATCTCGATCTTTATGAAATGATCCAAGAAATATCATCTAAATGTGTGTCGGTCTGCTTTTGGGACACCCTGTATACAAGGTGCGTTTTATATTTCAGGTATTTTTTGTTCCAAAAATTGTGGACTTCTTCTAGATCATTCTTGCAAATCTTCAGCAAAAAATGTTGAATCTAAAATTGACTACAACGATGAATCTGCTTCGGATGAAGGCAAGTTGTACGTGTTAATGATGGTGCTCCTCAAAAGTGCTATAGTTAACCCAATATTATTTTCCATTTATACATCGAAACTGCCTAATATACTTGGGGGATGTGGGACTAACCAATATCATCTGTATGACACTTAATTCTATTTCAATATTTTGCAGAGATTTTCTGCTTTGCACTATTTAGACATCAACCATGCTAGATCTCAGCTAATTTCCTTTGGACCTAAAACCGTTCCAACATAAATTCAAAAGTTTGGCAATTTTTTTGAACACCGGGTATAGTTTTATAATGCTGCCTCAGATACAATAGAGTTGCAGGTCGATCAGAATGCCGTGGCAGTAATCTATTGTTAATGTAACACTATAACAAGCATGAATGAGTGCTCTCACCCCCAAGCTGAGTACTGGAACGTCATACATTTACGCAACCTCTGTGACTTAAACGTGACTGCCAGAGAGAGAATTAGAATGTTCAATTTTTACCAATTTTTTTGAAATAGCGTGTTTAATAGCTCGTAGTAGTCATTTTTTTTCACCAAAATTTAACTAATTCAAAGTCGCCTAGTTTCAGAGACAAACTTTCTTAGTTTTAAATTTGTCCTCCTAATACATATCGATTAAAAAAAATTAAATAATTCCATTCAAAATAAGGAAGCTTGAGCGTATTTCTAATTAAGCCAACCTACACCACAAAAGATTGATAAAGTGAGGCAGAATACTGCTGAATGTCTGGCTACCTTCCATCAACGCCTTGATCATGAATTGAGAATGTCTCCATCATGTTTGTTACAAATTCTCAAAAATTTGCATTTTTGCCAGGCTAACATTCAATTGACACAACTGCAAATTTTTTTTCTTACACTTATTAGGCCCACAGAACATGGCGGTTCCAACGATACTATACCACATCACTCATAGCTCGAAAAATTTTTCACGTCCATAAAATGTCAAAAAAATTGTTATCTAGACTAACCTGCACGATCCTCTGATTTGACACCTTCAAACCAACCACAACTTTGAAGTTAAAGGAGAGTTTTCGAGACGGAATTGCCAAAATAACACAAGAAGTCTGCGAAATTGTTATGGAAAATGTGCTCGACCGATAGCTATATACGACGCACTATGTTGATCGAGCCTGACTAAGACGCAGATCTTAGAGTCTCTTCTTTTGGGGAACACCTGACAGCGCTAGCCAACTTCGAGACATCGGTGAGGACCACCACATATCCGAACCTGGTAATATCGCATCTAACGGGTCGATGGCCGCAGTGGTTAGGCGGCTGACTATTGTTGTGAGAGGACGATAAGTGCCGGGGTTCAATTCTCTGGAGGGACGGTGACATTTTTTCAGAGAGTTTAATCCCGAATCGACTTGCCATTCGCTGTTGGGAGCAAAATGATTAACAGCGCGGCATCATAAGAGGCGATATGATGCTGTCACAAAGCCATTTAAACACAACTTACACACACTAAACTACACCGCAAGAGTTGCAGTGATAGCCAGACAAGTAATACAGCTTACGGAGTCACTGCAACTAAGCACCCATCACACATTAAAAAAAAAACGGCACTGGATCCGAACAATCCACCACCCAGGATTAAGTCAAGAAGTCATGGTCATGGCAGGATACCCATCTCCACTCGGAATGAAACGAGTTAAAACTACCATCCCTTTACCACGCATCTTCAGCCAAAAGAGGTCATAATTGAGATAAAAGGGTTTAGAAAACCCCATTCAGTCCTAGAAGAGAGCAGACCAACCAAAGAAACGAGATTGCCTTTGCATCACCGCCAGAAGCGGCCACTTGATCGACATGATATTCTATAAATAATGCTAAAGAATTATGCAATATTGTAATAAGACCTGAGCGTGCGAAATACATATGCAGTATGATATGAGGTATACGGATCGATATCTACACGCAGCCTCACATCACCATAACAGAAAAGATCTCTGGTCACCACACTGTTACACAGAGCGGAAATAATTAGTGATGCAACCAACAAAACCGAGAACATTCAACATGTGACAGAAGCACTGCAGAAGAAGATAATTGAAATGACAAACCTAAACGAATGAAAGATTAAAACATTGATTGAAAAATGTGTGGCACTTAATACAACAGAATATCGCCAAACGACTTCGCAAGCCTTGTAATAAGGACAAACTTATAGTTCTAGATTCTATGCCTTTACGAATTGAAACAAACATCAACAAACAAGCGGCTCGAATCAGATAAGTTCGCAGACACTGCAAATATATTTCGCCTGTTAGGATTCCTTCAAACAAAGAAAGATCCTATTATATTAAGTCCATTATCAACTATTTCAGCCCATACATTTAATTTTTCTGGTGCGGAGTATGTGCCTCAACCTTCTAATGAGGATTTGATTGATTCCAATATCTGCAATTTTGACGGTTGATTATGGCATTGGGAAAACATGGTGTTATCTGAAAAGAGGATTTTCCGGTACAAATTATCAATTTCCTTGGCATAAATTCATGAATGTCTCACAAAACTATGGTCTCCGATCGGGGTGATCATCGCCAAGTTCTTGCAAGCGTTAAATTTTATAAGAACGGCATTTTTCCTTCTTCGTGATACGTAGCACTATCGTCTGACTTACCTCATTTTTAACAAAATGTTAATTTTCTGATCATCAGTAACATTTGAACGACTAAATTTTAGAGTATCTCTAACTTCAACAATTTCTTGTTGTGACAAAATTCTATGAAAGCCTATCAAAAATTGTATCAAAACAGAATGTTACAAGCCTGAAGTGTGCTAAAATAAAATTTTTGTTTTGGTATAATGCGTTAAATATTTATTATATACAGGGTGAGTTTTTTGAATGTTTAGCATTGGGATCTCAGAAACTACTGGAGATAGAAAAACGCTTAAATGGAGAAAGATGCGCAGTTTTACGAGTTTGCTTTAAAACTGCTTTTGACCTCGTTAAAAAGCTTAGTTTTTGCTGATTACAATGATATAAGGTTTGATATGGTTATTTTAAAAAATAAAAAGGATATAGACATTTTTATGATTTTTATGGAAAACAATCGAATTTCGAACTTATAAAATACAAACCAAACTATAAGAACTTTTATTAAGGGCACACAACATTATTAATGTTCAAAGATACCTCCATTATTATTAATACACAAATTGCATCTCTTCACAACAGAATTTGTAGCACTGCGGACTTTACGCCTATCGATGTTATTAAAAGCAACTAAGACAGCTACTCTTAAATCATCGATTGTTTCATATGTTCTTTTGTATACTGTGTCCTTTAGTACACCCCACAAGAAAAAATATCCAAAACTGATAAATCAGGAGATCTAGCCGGCCATTCAATTGGTGCATTTCGTCCTATCCATTGATTAGGGAAGTTCAAATTTAAATAATTTCTAACATTCAGTTGATTGTGCGGAGGTGCTCCGGCATGTTGAAACCATTGCAGCATTGCTCGGATTCTTAAATTTAAATTATCTAACAATTCCTCGAAATCTTGTTGTAAAAAATTAAGATAACGATTGCCAGTTAGTGATCCAACAAAAATAAAAGGAGGAGGAACAGTTGATCCTATGACACCACACCAAACATTAAACCGAAATTTAATTTGTGGTCACCTATGTTCAACGTGAAGTGGATTTGTTTGAGACCATATGTGCTCATTGTGCCTAGTAAATATTCCACAATTTGTGAAACGAGATTCATCAGTCCATAATATTTTCATTAAAAAGTATGGATCGTTTTGACACTGATCTTTAAACTATCTACAAAAAGCTATTCGACTGATGTTATCACCTACATGTAAAGTTTGTGATACTGATAATTTGTAGGGACAAAATTTATGCTTCTTCAACAATAGTGCGTTGAGAGGAGTCCATTTCTGTTGAAATTTGTCGGGTCGATGTAGATGGATTCTGAGCGATACTTGCTAATATGTTTATTTCTCTATCTTCATCCATTCCTTTTTTGATTTTGGTTTAACGAACGAACCATAATCTGCTAAATTATCCCATAATCTCTTATAAGTAGGTAGCGACGGCTGACGTCGATCAAAATAAATTTCAAAATAAACTTCAGCAGCTCTAGTAGAATTTTTCTGGCACTGAATGTAACATTCCACCATATCACGCTTTTCTACGTTAGAAAATTCCATAGCCAATGCAAACTTATGATTAACGGCTGTTTGCACCGCTTATAGTTAAATTATTACTCTAAATTATTAAAAGTAAAAAATTAACAACTCTCACACTTCTGTGACTCAACGTGAAAGCAATGTTAGTATATTTATCTAGACTGCTACAACGAACACTATTGTAACTCAGATTTTTCGTTTTTTGAATTACAAAACAACAAACATTTTTTTTTAAGTTTGTATCTTATAAAGTGAACAATTATAGAAATGTCTATGTCCTCTTTATTTTTTTAAATAACCATATCAGACGTTATATCATTGTAATCAGCAAAAAATAAACTTTTTAATGATGTCAAAACAAAGTATGGTTTCCATTAAAAAAAACACAACTTTGTGTCATAACTCGATAATGGTGAACGAAAAAAAAAAATTTGCTACATAGTCTCATTTGGCTTAAAATTATCTAAAACTTTTTCTCTAAAATTACTATCAACTCTGCTAAGGATGTTCAATGAAAATCGTAAAATTTAGTTTTCTTTTAATATCTAATAGGCCATGAAAGTTATCGGAGAAACAAAAGCAGTTTTAAATCAGACTCGTAAAACTGCGCAAGAATCAATTTTTTATTATTATTTAATTATAAAATACAACAAATTAAAAATCTAATATAATCGATACCATATAATACTGTTAACATAGTCTACAAAATCATCATCGCGTCTATAAACATATTTCCCAAAATCATTATAATCAATTTTCTTGAAATATTCTTTATACAAAGCATTCATAGTAATAACACTATCCGCACCACAACTTGTGTAACCGGCAGCAATGCATAAAGGATGTTCCACTTTTAAAGGGGTTTTCAAAGAGTAACTTTCCAAAATTTCAATACCACGTTTTTCAGTTTCTCTCCAAAATTGCATCAAACACATGCACGCCCATGGATTCGGATGTATCGCGACACTTCTTAAACTAGTCGTATTCTCCAACGATATAGAAGAGATAAAATTAAAGCTAACATCAATTTGCACTAACTTGTTCGTAATTTGGAAATCGAGGCTAAATAATGAATTCCCAGACAAGTACAGTCTCACTAAACAACACTGTTCCGAAAACGCATCGCGATCAATATGATGAATTTTATTAAATTCCAATTTTAAAGTCACCATCTCTAAAATTCCGGAAAACGTATCGGCATGTAACGATGAAATTTGATTGTGCGTTAGAGAGAAAGCCACTATCTTGGTATCCTTGAACCACGCTGAATTTATACTGCTGAGTTCGTTGTTGCTGAGACACAGATAAGTTAAAGTCATGCGGTGGAAAGCACCCTCAGCAATATGAGATATCCGGTTGGAATTTAAATCGAGCACATCCAATGGTAAAGTGTTAAAAACATTATTCTCAACTTTTCGTAGATGATCTCTTTCGGCTTTGAACGTTTTAAGTTTTGGAGTATTTTTCGCGAATCCTGGTTCTATAACGTGGACATCTGCGTCGTTAAAACCGATCTCGTTTAATAATTCGAGGTTCACGAAAGTTTCTGCGAATATTGTTTTAGTGTGTGTCAGTAAAATAAATCTTTCGATGTACTGGTCGTGAATGCATCCATCGTATTTATAATCCTCTCTTAAACCATTGTAATCTGCCGTAGCGATAGCTGATTCAAACGTGTTCGGACACGTACAAGTAGATTTCTTCACCAAACTCACTATTAACACTACAGATATGTACTTCAACATCTTATTTGTAATGCTACTAATTTAAAACAGTTCAACCTTATTTAAATGACTCGTATTACACATTTAGATTATTATTATCGATGTTTTTTCTCTGTGGTAAACCGAAACAGTACACAATTTCTGTTAAGATCGTAATGGGTTATCTAATCAATTCGGGATATTGCAAAATAGACAAGTTATGCGAGTATAATACAGTTTAAAAAATTAAAAAATACATCTTTTCGTATTCAATATATTCTTTTAAAATCGTCTGTCAACAGGTCGGTAGTTAATTGGTTGTAATAGTAGCGAATACAGTGTAACAGAAAAATAGAATATCAAAAGATAGAGGAAGATCTAATAAAATGGAGGATGACAAATATAAAATTCTTCTATTCAGTGGCAACAACTTCAGCAACTGAAAGTTCAGAATTGAGATATTTCTAGAAGAAAAAGCTTTAAAGGAATGCTTAGAAGAAAGAAAAGATATTTACAATGTAACGTCTGGAATGAAAGAAGAAGAAAACAAAGCGACAGAGGATCTACTTAAGGAAAGAATAGGGAAAGAAAAACAATGCAAAATTATAATTATACAACGGATAGCTGACAGTCACCTAGAATATGGATAAGAAAAAGGAAACTCCGTGCGAAATATGGAATATTTTTCAAAGGAAAGGTATAGGCAATCAACTATTGTTAAGAAAAAAATCGATGAAAGTAGAAGAGAGCGACAGTATGGAAAATCATCTGTTAAAATTTGACAAGCTAATTGGAATGGTAGAATTGGTACTTAGATTCCGATGCCTCAGATCACATGTAGAACAACATAAAGTACTTTAAAATGTTAAAGAAACTGGGTAAGCCAATAAAAATATCTGTCTATTGTGTTCGTAGATTAGAAATGTCTGGTTGGATCACGTGAACTGTAAGACAAAAGGAAGTTGTAGAAGGAATAGAACGTGCTCTAGAAAAGAATGAACAGATATGTGAGTCATGCATAGCAACACACTTCAGTGTAATTTATCTCATTGAAACTAAGAGTGAGGTCACAAAATATTTAAAAGAATATGAAAGATCCGATAGAAAAGAAAGTAATAACTGGATATGACATAGTGTTCGATGAAAATAACTTTATATTTGAAAGGGAGGAGGCTTCTGATATGTATTTATATTCCCAATATAGAGACAACACGTGAAATAACAGACACAGCAGAAGAAGAAAAAAGAACGAAAGTGGTCATGAAGAAGAAACAGAAGTAGAAGATAACACAACAACAGATTTATTGGAAACACAGAAGAGAACAAGAAATCCACCTGGATATCTAGTAGACTATGATACAACATGTTTAGCCATGAATGTAGAGTCATACGTTGACAAATTACCACTTACCTTAGAATAATCTCAGATGAGACCTGACAGTAATCACTGGAAGGAAGCTATCGAAAGTGAAATGGAATCATTAATTAAAACCGACAATTGGACTCTAGTAAGAAGACCAGCTTTGTGTGCAGCTTTAAGCATTAAAAGTGGCAGGGCTCCCGGACCTGATAAAATCCCGCCTGAAGCAAATAAAAATTGCTGGAAGTTGTTCGACAGAGATGCTAGTCGGTGCCATGAACAACCTACTGAGGACACAGGAATTCCCTGAAAATTGGAAGATAGCTAAGGTTATATTAAATACTGAAGAATGGAAAATCTCCTGAACATGCTAGTTCCTACAGACCCCCTCTGTCTGCTAAACACCTTAAGCAAACTTCTAGAAACGCTATTGAAGAACTGAAGGAAAGAGGTGACTTCCATCAGCACCAATACGGATTTCGCAAGGGGAAATCAACTACCCAAGCAATTCAGACCGTGGTAGAAATGTCCAATAAACGCGTCGACGTTAAAAATGCTTTCAATTCGGCCCGTCACAGTTTTAATCATTAGAGAGCTGCAGGACAGAAAGGTTTCCGAATATTTGGTTAGATTTGTAGCAAATTACCTCACGGACCGAAAAATCATGTTCGGAAAAAAACGAAATGATCGATGTGAGTGCGGGTGTACCGCAGGGATCAGTGCTGGGACCAATTCTCTGGAACATTCTTTATGACAGTGTGCTAAGTCTAGATCTGACCAGTGATGCTATGTGTGTTGCATTTGCCGACGACCTGGCGCTGGTGGTTGGGGCCAGTGACAAACAGACACTGATTAAAAATACAAACGACTGCCTACAAGAAATAAGTACGCGGATGAAGGCACACGGATTAGCGCTCGCTCCAAATAAAACGGAGGCCATAATAACAAGAGGCAAAAGGAACAGGGAGATGGTAATCTTTACTTTAGATGGGACAAGGATTAAGTACCTAGGAGTTGCGACTAGATGTGAGAAGGTCATTTGGTGCGCATGTACTGATTGCAGCAAATAAGGCAGAACAAAGAATAGCTAGCCCAACTAAACTGATGCCCAATATAAGAGGCCCAAAGAGCTGCAAAAGGGCAGTTTTGAGCAGCACGGTTCATAATATACTGTTGTACGGAGCGCCGGTATGGCACGGAGTTCTACGTATCAAGAAATACCGTGAAATTTTGGAAAGAAGTCAAAGGAACATCCTGATACGCGTTGCATCATCATACAGGACCGTATCATTGCTGGCTCTACAGGTGGTCACTGGTACAACACCGATCGACCTAATGGTTAGGGAGAGGACCTACACCTACATACAACCATGCAGAGGGTAATGCAAAGGTAGCAAGTCACGTGACAAAGGAAAGAACCCTGGCGATATGGCAAGATGGGAAAAGGAGGAAGTAAAAGCCCAATGGACGAAACGTTTGATTCCAGATCGTAGAGTGTGGATACAATGTAAACACCGTAATGTGGATTATTACCTGACCCAAGCTTTGACGGCACATGGATGTTATCGAGCGTTTGCCAAAAGAATAGGGAAAGACGTGGAAGATGGCTGTGTATAATGTAATAAAGTAGACACAGCAAAGCATACAGTTTTTGAGTGCAACAGACGGGAAGAAACCAGAAAAACAACACATAAAAAGATTGGTAGTGAAATAACACCCGATACGCTAATTCCACTGATGTTAAAATCTGCGGAGAACTGGAACACTATCCACAAAATGATCAGGAAAATCATGCACACGAAGGAGCTCGACGAAAGAGATAGGCAACAACAACAGAAATAGGCCAGAAACGAATAAGATAATCTAGGCAGCCGACGGTATCTGATAATATATTTTTTATAAATGGTTCCGGATATCGGAGAGGGCTTTTGAGGGGTATTTAGTGGGTAGGCTTTATTGAGAGTCCCACACTACCAAGTTGCGAACGATCAAAGCACTTGGTGTGCATTAAGCATTTTCCCCTGACTAAAAAAAAAAAGTAAGAAGACCAGAAAACGCTAAAATCATTAGTTGTAAATGGTTGTTCAAGGTAAAACGCGATGAAATGGTGATATTTCAAAATACAAAGCAAGATTAGTGGACTATCAGGAAACATATGCTCCCGTTGCGAAGATGAAAACACTAAAATTATTACTAGCTGTTGACAACAAACATGAGTACTTCTTCCATCAGATGGATGTGCGAACTGCATTTCTAAATGGAATTTTAAAAGAACTGCTAACATGGTTTGTAAGCTAAACAAGGCCATATATGAATTGAAACAATCCCCAAGGTGTTGG
Organism: Holotrichia oblita; assembly: GCA_023690525.1. Lineage (NCBI taxonomy): Eukaryota > Metazoa > Arthropoda > Insecta > Coleoptera > Scarabaeidae > Holotrichia > Holotrichia oblita. Next base: position 144,066,029 of record CM043018.1, on the reverse strand, counting down.
TACAAGAGATTAAACAATTTCTTGATTCAAAACGAATTTAGTAGATCAAATTCAGATCACTGTTAATATATAAAAGGTAACTACATTGACAAGTCGATGTTTTTGCTAGTATTTGTTGATGATATTATAACAGCAAGCAGACCTGAAGAAGAAATTACTTTCATAAAGAATAAATTAAAAATTTGAAGTACTTCCTTGGGCTCAAGATTACTCAGAAGAGAGAATATGGAACATTGGAAATTTCACAAAGGAAATACTTAATTGACGTACTAAAGAAATTTGGATCCCGATGGAACCAGCACTGAACAGTAGGATTGAAAATGAAGACAAAGGACTAGAAACTATTCACAGACAATTGATAGGATGCTTGCTGTACGCAACCATGTGCTCAAAACCAGATATATTTTACGCAGTAACATACTTGAGTCAGTTCCAACACAAACCTAACATCGAAACATGGACCTACTTAAAGAGAGTCTTAAGATACTTGAAAGATACCTTAGATGAAAAGCTAACATACGATCGAAATATTAGTGAAAATGTACTATATGTGTATCTTTCGAGTATTGCCGTGGTTGTTGTAACAAACTTGACGTTTCGCTGATCATACTGTCAGCTTCTTCAGAAGTTCTCTAAAGACTGATGTTCATGTCTTCTGCTCCTCGTTATATACCCAGTCTCTGTTCCGCTCCAGTGATGCGTATCCGTTCCAGTCCGCTGAACCGTATCCGTGATCCGTGTCCGATGCTTCTCCTCGATTCGTGTTAGATGATCTCGGATGCGTCCTCGTTGGTCCTTGCTGCTTCGGGTTCTCCAGCGCTAACTTCCATACCTTACTCAGTCTGTATCCGTCTTCTCGGTTGAAGTTGTTCGGATTCTTCATTATTTCCAGGGATTCTCTCACTATCCGTGGGTATAGTAGTAGTTGCTTTTGGCTAGTATCTTCACGTCATTGTAATCGATTACGTGACTGCTTCCGGTGTGGTAGTGTTTCGCTACTGCAGATTTTCCAGTATTTCCTTGTTCGACATCTCTGCGATGCTCTTTCACTCTGCACTGTATACTGCGCCCAGTTTGTCCAATATACGATTTCCCGCACTGGCATTGAAGTTCGTAGATGCCTTTAGCTTGTAGTCTCGGTATGGAGTCTTTGTTGGATGGAAGCAGTTCTTTTATTTTCTTGACTGTGCTGAACCTGACGTTGACGTTCTTCTTCTCCAAGGTTTTCTTCAGCCTGTCCGTGACTCCAGCAATATATGGCAGGTGTGCGTATCCTGCTGGCTTTAGTTCTGAGTCATCCTTCTGTTTCTTTTTGGCCCCGGCTAATCTCCGAATCTCCTGTGGTTTGTAGCCGTTCTTCTGGAGTGCATCTTTCACATGTTGAATTTCCTCGATTTTGTTGGTAGCATCACTAATCATTTCCGCTCTATGTAATAGTGTAGTGACCAGGGATCTTTTCTGTTGTGGATGATGATGTGAGGTTGCGTGTAGATATCGGTCCGTATGCATCTTCTTGCGGTATACTCCATGTCCCAATTTTCCACTGTCGTTGCGTTTTACCAATACATCCAGAAAAGATAAGCAGCCATTCTCTTCTAACTCCATCGTAATGTTGATGTTGGCATGTTGTCTGTTGATGTGTTCCTTGAATGCATGTAGATTGTCCATACCGTGAGGCCATATCACGAATGTGTCGTCCACGTAGCGGTACCAGCATCTCGGTTTCTTGTCACTAGAGCTGATGGCTTGTTCTTCAAAGGTTTCCATAAAAATATTAGCGATGACTGGTGAGAGTGGTGATCCCATGGCTGCGCCGTCTTTCTGCTCGTAGAAATCTCCATTCCATAGAAAATAGGTGGTGTTTAAACATAGTCTTGCGAGGTCAATTATATCCTCTTGTAGTCCTTGTGGTATAAACCGTTGTCTGCAACCACTACTACCCACGGATAGTGAGAGAATCCCTGGAAATAATGAAGAATCCGAACAACTTCAACCGAGAAGACGGATACAGACTGAGTAAGGTATGGAAGTTAGCGCTGGAAAACCCGAAGCAGCAAGGACAAACGAGGACGCATCCGAGATCATCTAATACGAATCGAGGAGAAGCATCGGACACGGATCAGAGAACGATAACGGATACGGTTCAGCGGACTGGAACGGATACGCATCACTGGAGCGGAACAGGGACTAGGTATATAACGAGGAGCAGAAGACATGAACATCAGTCTTTAGAGAACTTCTGAAGAAGCTGACAGTATGATCAGAGAAACGTCAAGTTTGTTACAACAACCACGGCAATACCCGAAAGATACATCTTTATGGAACAGTGGCCGTGAAAGCCTACATTCGATTAATGTACTATATGGGTACGTACATGCAGACTGGGGCTCGGGCAAACAAGATAGGAAACCTACTACTGGATATGTCTACTACAAACATATATGGATGTCTATGTGTATGGTCATCAAAGTAGCAAGGCTCAGTTTTACACACAGGTCATTTGGATGAAAAGGATTCTACAAGAGATGGGACTAAAAATCAATGACGCGATAGAGATCTTTGAAGATAATAAAAGTTGCAACAAAACCAATAGGAATCAGGCACAACTTTGTTCGCGATTTGATAGAAGAAACAGAAGTGGAGGTGAAATATATACAAAGTGAACATCAAGTGGCTGACATAATGACTAAAGCACTACCAAGATTCAGATTTCAAAAATTAGTTGAAGAACTAGGACTAAACTAAACAGAATTTGTGTTATTAAGGGGAGGGGGGAGGTGGAGGGGTGTAGGATTTAATGCAATAGTAAAACAAGAAGACTAATAACTTGGGAATTGCTCAGCCAGATAGGAAAGGCAGAGGCCAAACTAACAAAAGAATGAAGGAAGAAAATCGACGTTTAGTAATTTTTGTATTTACGACTTAATTTCTGGAAAAGGAGGATCCCAAGAAATAGGATCTTGCTTGTTAGACTTTATCAAAGCCTTACCACAAAATATTACGAAATTTATAGCATATAGTGTGTCTTGGGGTGGACAGAATAAAAACAAAAATATTTGCAAATTGTTTATGTTTCTAGTAAAAGCCACACAATTACAAATACATCATAAATTTTTGGAACCCGGACACACCTATATGGAGTGCGATCGAGCGTTTGGCTTATAGAAAAACGAAAGATAAAAATGCCACAAATATTTGTTCGGCAACATTGAACCGTATTAATAACAAACACATCAAAAAAGTTTATTGTTCATAACATGAGCGCTGAAAATTTTCACTGTTTTTCACATCTAAATAATTTAATCAAAGATCTAAAGAAAGACACTGAAGCAGGGCCGCCATCAGCACAGCCAGGGCCCTGGCCAAAATAATACAACGGGCCCACTCCCTCTCAATACTTGATGTGTTTTATTTTTGTCAATAGTATTACTATATGGATTAAGGTTTATGAAAACAAAACTAAAGACTTAAATAATGTTGATAATAACAGTAATAGATTCTTCTTCTCACCTTCCTTTCTGCGAAAGTTTGAATAATTGAGTCAAAATTCAATGTTCTTGCTAGCCTAGACTTAATAGACAAACACTCCCAATATTTAAATTGATTTTTTATTTGCATGTAATTGTTCAACAAACTTTTTGACTGTATACATTTTTTGATCAACCCTTATTTTAATCGAGCCGCCCGGAAGCTCGGGCTCGGGGGAATTTGCCCCCTCTGCCCCTGTATAATAAATATATTTTGTCGGGTACTGACAATAAAAAAAAAACAAACGCAGCTTTCATCAGGACACCATTTACTCAACATAAGAATATTCATTTAAAAAAAAACTTACCAAAGTGTTGAGGTCAGCATTGAACTCCTCCAATTTAGGCCCCGTACTAATATGTTCACCACTGCTGACACTAGCCAGTATCCTTTTTCTATGACCAATCTTCTCGATGTCCAGAACGGCGGATAATTCCACATCCCAGATGCGTTTTATCCTCTCCATATCGTGGTAGAGATGTTTGGCGAACGTTTCCGAATACTGCTCCAAATGAATCCGCCTCAACCAGCTATCCACTGAATTGCACTGTTCGTTCACGTTATTGTTATTACACTGAGCCTGATCGTTCACTTTAAACGGTAAATGTTTACAAGCGTCTAATATAATTTGCCGTTCTAATTCACTAGCGATACCCATCTCCTTCAAATCGGTATCTTCTAAAACACCATTCTGGAAAAAAATTAAAACGTTTCTCTAACCCTATAATGATCTTTAATTAAATTAATAATCAATTGCGTATTTGGGAAAACGATTGGAAAGAATCAAATAGCTCAAAAAAAATTATTATTCCACTCACCAAAAACTCCAAATCATCAAATCCATTATTTATAAACAAACTAACGTAATCGCTCATATCCAGGCTCCCTAACCACTTCTCTACGGTGCAAATACTATCGGCCGTTAAACTATTCTGGGAGAAGCTCAAGCTCATCAATCTATTCTGAAATTCCTTCTCCAATTCGGCGACGAAGACCGATTCCCTAACCAGCCCCGTCCCAAACGAAGCCATGATCTCCTGAATCTTAGCCCATTCTTCTTGCTCGTCGAAAGGACTGAGTGCGGAGACTCTCTCTTTATTTTCCTTATTTTCGGATTCCTTGTCCGATCCGGAGGAATTATTACATGATTTCTGGTGATCGTTTTTCACACTATCACCGTTAGAGCTGTCGTAGACTCGTTTGAGCTTCTTCAGGGTTTTAGGTCTTTCGGCCGGTTGATTTTTGTTTGAATTCAAGATTTCGTTGGTACGTGTTGAGCCTTTTATTAAACCTGTAAGTTTAATTAAATCTAGTGGTAATTTCAATTGTTTATAATAATATTCGATACAAAAACGTAATTAACGACATCTGAACTGCAAGAGTTTAATACTTGACTCGAAACGAAAGCTTTACGGATGTTTCTACCATATGTTGCCGTTTAATTAATTCAACCGTTTTCCTCTCTCTTTCTCCGCGGACCTCCTTCTTTTCCCGTGGCGCTTCGAAGTTTAAATAAATATAATAATACATTTTTGAACGACCCCGGTGAAATAACCAAGAGAGACCGGGGCAGGATTGTAATTTTAATTAAGAGAGAAAACGGTGGTCTTTGGACCGAGAGAACCGGTTGGAAAAAGGTAAACAATGAAGAAATAACAAAATGCCGCAGTAATATTCAAGAGAGCAACAACTTAAACTCTTGGATCCGTTAACAATTTATTATGTACAGGATTTAATTAATACACATTTTAGAAACCGCTGAAACAATATTTATATGTGTGTATATAGAATACGAAAGGGATATTGTCCTCTCCAAGATTATAAATGCAAATTTATATTTATTGGTATCATTTTACCAGATCATTAATTCAAAGAACGCATTTTTAAAAGTCCAAAAGAAGACCAACTATTCTTGCAAGACAAAACGTTGAGGTGGTCAAACAGAATCCTACGTTTCACGAAAAACAAGGGTCCTAACATTGTCCTTTGAGGCACTCCTATCGATGTTTTAGGATGTTGTGATATTACAGACCACAATTTGTCTCCTTCCTTTTAGGTGTGACTCCAATGAATAATTAGTCGACCTAGCAAGGGAAAGGGGATGGAAACAAGCATTAAAACGATTAGAAAGTGAGTTTTGGATTGGTTGGAATCAATCTAAAGTCTAATGGTCTATCCTTCAAGATCAATTGGTGGAAGCAAGCATTAAAACGATTAGAAAGTGAGTTTTGGATTGGTTTGAATCAATCTAAAGTCTAATGGTCTATCCTCCAAGATCAGTTGGTGGAAGCAAGCATTAAAACGATTAGAAAGTGAGTTTTGGATTGGTTGGAATCAATCTTAAGTCTAATGGTCTATCCTTCAAGATCAGTTGGTGGAAGCAAGCATTAAAACGATTAGAAAGTGAGTTTTAGATTGGTTGGAATCAATCTTAAGTCTAATGGTCTATCCTTCAAGATCAGTTGGTGGAAGCAAGCATGAACACGATTAGAAAGTGAGTTTTGGATTGGTTGGAATCAATCTTAAGTCCAATGGTCTCTCCTTCAAGATCAGTTGTCGATGTGATATTCCAGACCACAGCTTGGCTCCTACCTCTTAGGTGTGACTCCAATAAATAATTAGTGGACCTAGCAAGATAAAGGGGGTGGAAACAAGCATTAAAACGATTAGAAAGTGAGTTTTGGATTGGTTGGAATCAATCTTAAGTTTAATGGTCTAGCCTTCAAGATCAGTTGGTGGAAGCAAGCATTAAAACGATTAGAAAGTGAGTTTTGGATTGGTTGGAATCAATCTTAAGTCTAATGGTCTATCCTTCAAGATCAATTGGTGGAAGCAAGCATTAAAACGATTAGAAAGTGAGTTTTGGATTGGTTGGAATCAATCTAAAGTCTAATGGTCTATCCTCCAAGATCAGTTGGTGGAAGCAAGCATTAAAACGATTAGAAAGTGAGTTTTGGATTGGTTGGAATCAATCTTAAGTCTAATGGTCTATCCTTCAAGATCAGTTGGTGGAAGCAAGCATTAAAACGATTAGAAAGTGAGTTTTAGATTGGTTGGAATCAATCTTAAGTCTAATGGTCTATCCTTCAAGATCAGTTGGTGGAAGCAAGCATGAACACGATTAGAAAGTGAGTTTTGGATTGGTTGGAATCAATCTTAAGTCCAATGGTCTCTCCTTCAAGATCAGTTGTCGATGTGATATTCCAGACCACAGCTTGGCTCCTACCTCTTAGGTGTGACTCCAATAAATAATTAGTGGACCTAGCAAGAGAAAGGGGGTGGAAACAAGCATTAAAACGATTAGAAAGTGAGTTTTGGATTGGTTGGAATCAATCTTAAGTTTAATGGTCTAGCCTTCAAGATCAGTTGGTGGAAGCAAGCATTAAAACGATTAGAAAGTGAGTTTTGGATTGGTTGGAATCAATCTTAAGTCTAATGGTCTATCCTTCAAGATCAGTTAAGAAAATCCTGCAATTCCTTTGTATCGGACATCACCAATTACCAAATCCTCACTATCGACAAGGTACGCAAATAGAACGAAATCTTTTGCAAAACTTTAACAATATTACAGAGGCTGTGCCTTGTTAAAAGCCTAGGTCGTCAGTAGTTTAAGGCACTTCCTGATTAAAGTTGAACGGCAAAGCAAAAGACTTTGATCTTCCAAAATCGGTAAGAATGTCGAAAGAAGCTGTGGTCTCGTATGTTTTGATTATTGATTAATAGTTCTTCAGATTTTGGTCAAAGACTTGGGGATTAGAAGATTTTGGAAAGTGCTATTATTGATGATGAATGAAGGGTGGCACCCTTGAACCTTCTCAAGATAAAAAGAAAACTGCAAGACTGAAAAGGTGGACGATCAAATAGATGCTGATTTGCTTTTCTGATAGCCAGAATTTGTGCCAGAATTCAAGTTAAAAAAAAGCTGTTAATGCCTCAAGAGAGTCATATTAACTAATTTAGTTAGAACATAGATTCCTAACATCAAAAACAGCACAAATTAATTTCATGTAACTCGTTAAATTATAAATTAACTTAATTAATTTCAGTTTTAATTAATTTTCTATTTGCTTGGTCTGGCCAATGTACATACAGATACATAAAATGCCCGTATATGCAACCAGCGATACGCAAATTATTTACAACTTTTATTTACTTTTGTATTGTATGAATATGTTTTTCCCGGTATAATTCGCCATTAACAAATATACGCTGGTAAACATCATTTTTAATTAGCAGAATGGGACGGCAATTTCGAAATGCGATAGGTGTGAAAATTGTGGTAAATTTTAATCAAGCTACGGATGTAATTAGTAATTAGATATGCTAATATAGAGAGAAAAAAATTGCACCCGTATATTTTGAGGGAAATTAACGCTAATTAGAGGTATGAATTAGGAGATATCTTACCTGCGAATGGTGCATCCGATTGGTACTCTTCAACAATATTATCCACACTTCGATCGGATAACGAAACACTACTCGAGAAGCTCCCGCTAGACTCGTCGTAGATTAAAAGATATTCATCTTCAGTTTCAGTTTCCATATCTTTAGAACGTCTTTTGTACTCCTAAGAAGGTATTTTTTTGATTCTTAAAAATATACACCGCCAGCATCTCAAGCATTAAGCTCATTATAGCACAGATATAATGTGTGTAAAGCGTAAGCTTGGGTTTAGATGGACATGCAACAGAACATGCTGTATAATATGTATGTCAATGTTGAATTAGTAGTGTAGGAGCATCGTTTTCCGATTTTCTTGCGTTAGTAGAATATTAATACATCTTTTGCAGCTAAAAGTATTCAGATATTACAGCAGAATAGATTAGTAGTAGAAAGCAATCGCTGCAATGAAGCTATTACAAAAGCTAAAGTCCTTCAGGAATGTCGAAATTATCAAATTGTCATTCTGGAAGTTTCAACACCCTGTATATCGAAAAGTAAACGCTTCCGAGCTGAAGTTGTTATAAACTTTTGTCATAAAATATCGTAAGGAATTATATCCCGAAGTTACTGCCGTTAGTTCGGAAACACCCTGTATACCCCATATACAGGGTGTATCCGAAGTAAAGAGTGAAATTTTGGTAATCGATAGTATGAGTTATTGCGAATAAAATTTCTTATATAGACATAATACTTTTTATCAATGGTTACGGAGATATTATCAAATTAACGTCTTGAGTCAGTACTTACCTTTTATTTCGTCTCAATTCTTTTGTGAAGGAGTGTATGTAAGTATACGTGAGAGTGTACTATATATATAATAGCATAAATTGTGAATTAATCTAAAGACGTCAAAACAAAAGGTGTGTGACGCAGACAAAAAAGAGAGGTGCAAATATAGGGTACACAAAAACGAAAAAAATTGGATAAAACGTTATAAAATTATTTATTTAAAAAAAACAACAAAAATACATACATGTAATACTTTCGATTATTGGAAAAAAATGCATATATAATGCAATGGTATGACATATATATGTGTATATAAAATTCGATAGGTGAGAAATTATACTAAATATATCTTTTTTTTTTATAGCACTAAAACGTGTTATTGGTCACAAATTAAGTAGGAAGTTTTATTTTATAAGTAGGTCGTTGATTAATTTTTTTTTTTTGGGGCAAGTTCTACTATAATATTTCGAGAGCTACATATTTATATCTGAGTAACTAAACTTCAAAATATGTATATATATATTTAAAACTACACTATATACTATGCTTGTACTATATGAGAATACAATGTTATAGATATATTGCAAGCAAGTATAAAACTTACGCTTCAGACTAATTTTATTTATCAAAAAAATTAATCCAACATTATTTCGTCGTATTGTGAATCAACGTTAAACGGGGAAATCGTAAAAAATATTATATAAGTATCAAAAATATGTATTTAATTATTTAAAAAAAAATGGAATGGAAAATGAATTTAAAAATGCTTTTAAAGCTGAAATGGATGGAGTTTAAAACATGAAGACCAAAAACATGGACTAGGACATCTCAGGATCGAGAAGCGATCCAGACGTCCGTCGCACGTGGGGGTAGGTACAAAGTGCTGCTCTTGGAGAGGGTTGGTAGGATTTCTTAAGAACTGGGAGGGTGGCACAAGATTGTGCTCATCGAAGCTTGGTACCGTAGATCAGGGGCTATCACCAGAAATCGGGAGTGGCTCCGAACCACGCGGATCAGGGAGTGGAAAGACAGGCCCTCAGATCGAGGGGTGGCTACTTGCAACTATCAAGACAAATCCAACAAACTAAAATCAATTGGTTAGTATTTGGCTAGTTAGGAAGAGATGCTCGGTCAACAGCACACCTTCCAAAATGAAGAACAACCAACAAGGCAACATATTTTACTTGCTTGCTTTTATGTATATTTAAAACCAGATGGATCATGGATATATCCGAAGATGATCCAACTCCTGAAAGATTCATTCCTGAATTTGTAGGAACTGGTATTTATGATACCAGGGAACTTAGCAAGTACCAATAGCGCTTTTTTAGGAGAATAATCGAGCCCATTCTCAAAATCCTCCAATCTATAAATATATGGAAGTCAAACCTCAAAATCCCACCATTCGAATAAACGATGTTCCAATTCAAACCTCTATAGGCTAGAAGGATATTCTAGAAAGGAGATAGTGCCAACAGTAACACACTTCTAAGAGGTAGTACTCGAAAACTATAATGTTGTGTGCCGGATTTTTTTGTAGAAAATTTCATGCTCAAAACTATGATTCCAACCACCTCAAAACCTCCCAACTTCAGATTTATCTGACGACCCTATGAGTCACTATTATAATTTTCTAGCCTTACAAGGCTGAGGAGATTCGTTCTTTGCTCGTTCCTCCAAACAAAAGTTTTCACCTAATGTTTTTTTTTGTTTTTATCGTACAATCCCTACCAAAAAGTTTTTGAACCGGACTTGGAGTGCATACCATCATGTCAAATGAAAATCCGGTTTGCCTCAAGCGCAAAGTCTGGCTGATTTTTTGTTTCGAAGTTTGCTCTATTTTATGAATTAACTGACAGAGTTTCTGATAGTAGCTAGGTGCTAAGTAGGCGGTGGGTACTATGTGACAATATTATAGTTTTGCACTTTTTTTACATTCTAGCGGTATAACCATGGAGGAAGCATTGGCAATAATAAGTGACGAAGACCAGGAAGTATGTCAGATATTTATGGAGCCCCAGAGTCTAATGTGCTTACTGACGAGGATTCAGGAGACGAAGATGGAGGGCTTTTAGAAGAATTTATCAGGCGGACAGCTGCGTGCCGGTGGCGAAGTCGTTGTAAAAAACTCAGAAGAACAACCAGAAGAGGAAATGGTGGAACCTGAACAAAACGTCGGTCAAACTAAAACGAAGTCCAGCACAAAGAAATCAAAAAAAGTTTCTGTCGAGACAGAATGGATAGGTGATCTGATTTCACCGCTGATCTTCTTCCCCAATTCAAGTTATGAGACGCATAAACCATATGAGCATCTTACTCAAGAAACCGAAAAATATGCTGCTTCAAATAATTACCCCGAAATAAAGGTCACTAAACAAGATCTAGAGATACTTTTAGCCATTCTTATTCTTATACTATTTAGATATAACACGGTGCCTTCCAAGTGCAACTACTGGAACTACGAGAAGAGACAGATGTGGAAACTGAAACCACTTATGATTATGTTACAAAATCGATTCTTAGACAGCTTCAGTGGTCAGAAATCTAACTGATGAATGGATTTCTAAAGTCTCTGGCCTGCTATAAGTAGAGAGTACTCCTTGGACGACGTTTTTAATGCTGATGAAACAGGGATTTTCTGCCGAATGATGCCAGATAGGACCTATAAAATAAAAGGGGAAACCTGTGCAGATGTTATGAATTTGTTAAGCGTTGCATGGGAAAGTGTTTCTTCAGAAAAAATTAGGAACTGCTATTGTCATGCTGGGGTAGTAAATTATAATCATGAAGCAATGGATTTCGATGCAGAAGATGGTAATACCCTTGAGTGAACCAGTCAACATCAGTAACCTAATGGTTCTAAGCAAGTTTGACGAAGTTACTGAACAATTATCGGACGTTGATTTAGTTCAGCAAGCAATGGAGGAACCACAGGAGGAAGAACACATGGAAAATGATGAAGGACTACAAGGGGAGGAAACTTAGTTTTCATCACTTATGTTTAAACAAAACCATCACTCACTCCAAGAAAGAAAACCGGAAGAAAAGGATTTGTACTGGGGTGGAAGTTATAACATATAGAGAGGTTGTTGCTAGATTGAACGAAGAAGCAAATAAAAAGAATCCAAAGATGTTAGGTAGAAAAACCAAGAAAAAGGTAACGGAGAAGGAAGATACAGACACAGAAAGTGAGAAAGATATGAAAGAAAATGATTCTGACCACTATGTTAGTTTAGGGGATGAAGTAGCCTAACTTAATGAAGAAAATTAATTTATAGAAACCTTGAATAAGGACTTCAATACGCTTCAATACTGGGTGACTGGATTTTAGTTAAATTTGACTTGATCCAATAAGTACATCTGTTGGGTCAAGTCTGAGTGTGGTCCAGAGCCCTTCAGGATCTGAAGGTGGTCTAGGACATCTCAGGATCGAGAAGCGATCCAGACGTCCGTCGCACGTGGGGGTAGGTACAAAGTGCTGCTCTTGGAGGGGGTTGGTAGGATTTCTTAAGAACGGGGGGTGGCATAAGATTGTGCTCATCGAAGCTTGGTACCGTAGATCAGGGGGTAGCACAGGAAATCGGGGGTGGCTCCGAACCACGCGGATCAGAGAGTGGAAAGACAGGCTCGCAGATTGGGGGGTGGCTACTTGCAACTATAAAGACAAATCCAACAAAATAAAATGAATTGGTTAGTATTTGGCCAGTTCCGAAGAGATGCTCGGTCAACAGAACACCTTCTAAAATGAAGAACAACCAACAAGGCAACATATTTTACTTGCTTGCTTTTATGTATATTTAAAACCAGATGGATCATGGATATATCCGAAGATGATCCAACAATGGCGAACACCGGAAGAAAAAGGATTTGTACTGGGTTGAAAGTTATAACATCTGGAGAGGTTGTTGCTAGACTGAACGAAGAAGCTAATAAAAAGAATCCAAAGATGGTAGGTAGAAAACCCAAGAAATAGGTAACAGAGAAGGAAGATACAGACACAGAAAGTGAGAAAGATATGAAAGAAAATGATTCTGACGACGATGTTAGTTTAGAGGATGAAATAGCCTCACTTAATAAAGAAAATTAATTGATGGAAACCTTGAATAAGGACTTCAATACGCTTCAATACTAGGTGACTGGATTTTAGTTAAATTTGCCACTAAAAAATTGTTTAAATTCTACGTTGGTCAAGTGACAAATCTGGATCCAGGTTTAGAGAGGAAATTTGCCCGAAGAACTAGGTCTTCTTCGCACTTTTCTTGGCTTAATTTAGAAGACATTTCACTACTGAGTATGGATCAAATTTACAAGATTTTACCTCCACCGACGTTTGACAGAAGAGGGCACTTCACATTTTCAATCATATTTGAAGCAGATGTAAATTAAGTTGTATTTTTAAGAGGATGATTTTCTATGGTATTTTTCCTGCTTTGATAGGAAAGTGAGAACCATTGAATTGTTTTGGAGTTCAATTAAGAAAAAAAAACATAATTCAGGCGTTAAAGGGTTAATACTTAACAGTATATCATCATGGATGTTCTAGATAATATTGACTTCGCTTGGCGAGAATTAGTTGATCAAATCATCTCCTGATGAACCTTGCTGAAACGTTATTTAACCCGAAAACTATTAGTTTAGACTGAAAAGATTCACTATTCAGTACCGTAAAATCTGACATTAAAATGTCCTAATAAAGAGCGAAAAATTTAGAACTTGCTCACAATAACACTCTATAAATCAGGATTTGAACCTTACAGCTTAAAAAAATACTGTTAATATTATAATTCGGTACTAAAACTATTTCTATTACTTTCAACAAAAACAAAATATCCACTAGATACTTATCACATCAAAAATGGCGCCTTAAATACTCATTAAAACAATTAAGATAGGATCATTAAAATTAATCAATATCGTGATTCTAAAATATGTAGTATAATTTCCCATTTTAGGTATTTAAACAGAAAGAAAAAAAAATAGCTTGATACATATCACATTATTGCTGAATTGGATGCGTGCTATTAGCTGCCTACAAACTCACCTGACTCAGAGGTCTGATCTTCTCCAAAATACAATTCTCAGCTTGCAGAGCCGACGGTGGGGGATGATCGGGAGTAGGGGGCTGATGATAATGCGTCGGACTTAACGGATAATTCGATAACACGTTATTACGCACTTTATTCACACTATCCGAATTATATTTATCATCACTATAATCGTCCTTCACCATAATAAAAGCACTAGACACAAACGTCGCTTCCGGGGCTGAAGAACAAGTCTTACTATCATCCTTCGCCTTACGGAAATCGTACTCCTCATAGACGTCGTGGTTCCTTCGTAATTTCCTTCGCGGATTTTGCTGCCGGATCGTCATGTTCTCGTAAACGCTGGTGATGGCTATAGGTTCCTCCCTCCTCCTGCAGTCTAGATCTTCGCTTTTACCGCGATGCAACTCTTTCTGGCGGTGAGATTCGTCTTCGATTGGAATGTTGAAGACAGCGTTCATTTCGACGTATTGATCGACGCTCCTGCCGTGAATCAATCTATCTCTCTTATTCTCATGCTCCAATTCATTAATATTATTCTGGCTACGCGTACCACTCTTGGCTAAGTAAACATATTCATAGGAATGATTATTATAACCATCTACAGAAACCGACATCGGTTGCTGATGAGTCGGTGACACCGATAAATTCCTTCGAGGCGGTTTCTTCGGTGGAGTCGGCTAATTGGAGGAGGAGATTCAGATAAACACAAATAATAATAAATAAATTATCACCAACTTACAGAGACTTTATTGTTCGAGCCTGGACTATGTCCGCCGCCCCTATTAACATTCATCGGAACATAATGCGGTGCCCCACCGCTATCGGGCCGCCTAGGATAACCGGTACTGGATGCTGTGGAGGACAAGCTGATCTGATCGATCTCCCGGTTGTTGTAGGACAATTGCAGGTCGTCGGAATGGACGCTGGAGTCCATGAAGACCCTAGGAGCGCAAGGCACCTGATACAGGCTGTTCTCCGATTCCCTGGAACAATCAGAGGCCGTTCTGTAAGATGACGAGGATGTTGAAGATCTTTCTAATTCGGCGACCCGTTGACGCGTTTGTTCGCCGAAATTAAAACTGATGCCTGACCACGGTGAATGGCAATCATGCATCGATCTGTTTGTCGGGTGGCTTCTCGTGCGTTGCTTGGGTGGTAAGCTTTGGTAAGATTTATTTGCTCTCCTACAACATGCATTAAAAAAAAAAAACTGTGTCTAAAGCCGTGCAACAAGCTGGGATATAAAAGTGTTAAAACAACATAAAGGTGAATAAAACATAATTTTATTACAACGATAAAAAAAGAGAAATAATAACAAGAAAAAGCGCGTCAAAATAAAATATGGCGACCAATTTCGAAAACTAAGCTAGTACTAATTCGAATAATTTTAATTTAAAATAAAAACCACAAAATTACAATCCATGCAACTATTTTTGTATATACATCGAAAATAGAACGAAAGTAACTGCTTACGTACATGGAAGTTGCTGAATTTCCAGATATCCGTCTATCTTCAACACACTCTACTGATCTTGCGTGCCGAAAATCCCATCTATGAGGTGAAGATCCTGGCGAAGGGTCGGTTACTGAGCGTCCCCTAGATGAAGGCCGTACGTTTTCGTAGGGACTTCCCAGGTCCGAATCAACGTTTGGCATCGGAAACGGTTGGCTGATGCTGTCTGCATCGCTATCCATGAAATGACTGGCTCTTAGTTTTCTATATCCTGCAACAAGATTTTAGAAGACATGCTAATTTATGAATCAACATATGTAGGAGAAAAACTAAGTAACCAACATGTAAAAGAAGAAGACCCTTCTACAGTACATCGCTAAAAAGGTACCAGAAATGTACCCAAATATGTGGCCGAATCTAAAATACCCAATATTACTTTCAACTAGATTAGAGATGCTGCCATTCATTATTTATTTTCACTGGTAAATGTACCTGGATACTAAATAGTGATTATCCGGAGAGAGCCCAAAAGAAGAGCCGAATGAAAGGTCAAAATTATCAAAAAAAAAAAGAATTTGATCCAACCAACCTCCTTCAGTTGAAATTGCTCGCTCAGTACAAAGTATGAAGACCTCCACCCAAACAAAATCATTCCAATTCGAAAAATGTTTCAAGGAATATTCAGTTAGATAAAACATGTTGGCTAATCATGTCGAAGATTGATTCTCCACAAATTCCAAGAAGTATTAAACAGCTTCCAACATAACCAAAGCGACTCCTATTAAAAAATAAAAAGGAGGTATTATTAAAGGAGGAAATCCTCCAATCCATTTGTAGTTTCAAGCATGACCCCACAGATTTTTAAGAGTGTGTCGCAACGAAACGAAATTCTAAAATTACAAAAGATTTCAATGGTGATCAACAAAAGCGAAGCATCCCAATTGAAATTCTAACAATAAGAAAAGAATCGTAAAATCGACCAGACAAATCTAATCCCAGAATGGCTCTACTACGAGGTGTGGCAGGAAAGTAATGAGACTGGCAACACTGCAAGTGATCTGGCAACGGTGCGCTATTGTCCTCGATAGAACTCGTGTACCAGTACCCTTCAATAGCTCGGTGCGAGTTTCAACTTGTTCCGTTAACGATATTTTTGTGAGAGCTTAAATTTTGTGTTAAGCTGGGAGAATAGGCAAGTGTGATGTATGAAAAGTTAAAACATGCCTATGGGAAACATTCTTTATCCCGAGCTCAAGGTTTTTGCTGGCAAAAATCATTTTTGGAAGGCAGAGAACACGTTGAAGATGAACACCGTTCACGGAAGCCTCCGAATTCTAAAAAAAAAATAAATTTGAACAGATTTACCATTCATCAAATTTTGACTGAATATTTGCACATGCGAAAGGTCTGTGCCAAAATTGTGCCAAAAAACCTCACAATTGAGCAGAAGGACATTCGAAAAAAGTGCCTTGATCTTCTCGACAGAATAGCTAATGAGCAAGATTTCTTTAGTCGTGTGATCACAGGTGATAAATCATGAATTTTTGAATACGATCCTAAGACCAAAAGGCAGAGTCAAGTGTCAAAAGCTCGAATGAGTAAATTCAAGATTAAATCAATGCTGATTTGTTTTTCTTTTTGATAAAAGGGGAATCGTCCACAAAGAATTTGTTCCTCCAGGACAAACTGTCAACCAAGTTTTTTATAAAGACGTTCTTGAAAGCCTCAGAAAAAGGATAATTCGCGTGAGACCAGACCCCAAAAGGCATTCCTGTGGCTCCCCAGCTCCCCTATTCACCTGAACACAGTTCCTGTGACTGAAAAAAAGTCCTCGAAGGACGTCATTTCGGGACTTTAGACAACATCCAAAAAACAAAAAAACACACTGAAGACCATACCGGTTGAAGACTTCCAGCGCTGCTACCAACAGTGGGAACAACGTTTCCATCTGTAGCTGTCCAAGGGAACTACTTTGAAGGGGATAACATTGATGTTTGAAAAAAAATAAAACTTTGGTAAATAAAAAAATCAGTATCATTACTTTTCTGCCACACCTCGTATGCAAAAAAAAACTCAAATCAGAATTTTAAATCCTGTAATGAGTGAACCATTCTTCATAATAACTTATTCATTTCATCATCATTAAACCAAAACTCAAGTTAAAGTCTTCTATCGTTCTATCGTTTAGAGTTAAACCAACCAAAATCCCGAAATTCCTAACCGAAATCCTCAAAATGCAAGGTTCCAAAGTTCATCAATAAAAATTCTAAAACCGATGAACCAAAGCCAATCTCAGAATGGTTACACTTTTAAAAAAATGATCCCCAGAACTTTTTATTTATACTTTTTAGTTTCTCCCCTCATTCAAGTAAAGATTTCAGAATTTTTTTTGAGCAAGTCAGTAATATTTAATGCAATTTATCATTATCATCGAATTAAGACTTGTATCGGTGGTACTAAGGTAATGGCCTTTATTTGCTCCTAAACAAAACTTTAACTTTGTTTTAATCCAAAAAATCAACGAGCAAAGTTTATTGTCGTGTTTACTGAAGGAGGGAACGAATATTTGACAGTTAGGACACATTGAGGTTAGCACAATCATTGATGAGAGAGAAAAAACGAAGGCATCGAGATGGAAATAGATCGAGAACAGCTGATTGAAAATACAGGTTGTACCAAAATATTTAAACTATTGTTGTGTTGCAGAATGTTACAGTAAATGTTACTTAATTGATTAGTGTCAGATTTTAAAATTGACGGTACTATTTTTATGAATGTGAAACATTTCGAGGAAGGGCCTCTTCTTGTAGTTGGTATCTGAATCGAATACCTTGACATTGTCAAAATCAAAATTGTGACCTTTTTTCTTCCGTATGATTAACCAAAGCGCAAGATCTCTTGCCCAAACAACAATCACTAAGGTGTTGGCTTAAGCGGTGTTTAAGCTATTGTGATGTTTGACCTATGTAGCAGCTCTGACATCCCAAACACGGTACTTTGTACACAATATGGTTTAGGAGTTTTTTCTTTGACAACAGTGGATAAATTTCTAATCGTCATAGTATTAATTTTGCTATTGATAATTGATTGAAAGGTTTGAAGAAAGTGGCTTATTTGGATTGTTAAATTTTCTATCAAAGGCAATTTTTTATATTTTAAAACTGTATTGTTATGTTCTATGGGGCCATCAAAGAAATTTGAATTGTAGATTAGTTTGTTGAGGATAGGTTTAGGGTAACCATTGTTGACAAAAACCCCAACGAGCTTCTTAAGATTTTCGTGCAAAAAGCTTTCGTGAGATAGGTATGTGTGTGACACGATTTTTCATTGCGATGACCGTATTGAATTTGTGATTTTTCGGATGGTTGGAGAAATAATTTAAGTATCTACCTGATGCAGTAGGCTTTTGGTACCAATCTGTTATGATCGTATTAATTTCAATTCGTATAAGTTTAGCATCCAAGAATGGTATGCTTCGTTGCTGTTCTATTTCAATAGTGAATTGGCTTGGTCATGCAATATTGCTGACACAATTTTTTTATAATTTTAAAGATAAATAAAAAATTGCCCATTTGACTAGAAGAAAGTATTTTATATCTCTTGTATAGTTGCACCTTTTCTTAAATGACATGCATATTTCCACCCTCACTAGGGGTTGAAGACAACAAGCTGCATTAACACTTTTTCGTTTCGTTCGTGTATTTCAGATAGTTGATCTCTCTAATACTCCACACTAGTTTTTTAATTAATTTTAATTTTTAAACAAACAGATATTATTTTTACCAAAATCTTTAGAAACAATTTGATATTAAATAGGGATAAAAAATTATTAAATAAACACAAAAACACTTACTTTTTAGGAGACCCATAATTTCCGACGTAGCGTTGGCAGGAAACTGGCTGAGCAAATCCTTGACAGTACACCTATTCGCGTCCCTAATCGAAAAGTCAACTCCGTGTTCCAACAACGTCCTCACCACCTCCGATTTACCACAAAGAGCGGCCTCGTGCAGAGCCGTTCCCGCGTGGGTGCGTATGTTAACGTCCACACCGGCTTTGAGCAATACTTCCACAACCGACCTGGAAGGTGGAAAGAAGCGGAGTGCTTTTTTTCAACGACGAAAAATTAGGCTAGCGCGTTATATTATAGTAGCATGACGCGCCACTGACCGATCATCAACACAGATGAGTCATCATCATTGTCCTCCGCTTGTTTTGTTGTTTTACATACTACACATTATGCATATCGTGTATTATTGCTTGCGTGCGGACGTTTCCACGTAATTACGACTAGATTAAATGAGTGCTCTATGTCGAAAACCACCGGAACAGAATGATTAAATTATGCACATTTAAAATATGAGGCAGGGCTGCGAGATGATAAAAATCTGTTGTGGTCTGTTAGCGAATGTGGTTTCGTTTAAGAGCGAGCTATGGATATTATTGAAACAGGATGTTTATTTTGTTTTTATTTTTTTGACCACTAACTAGATATGTATTTGAACGAAGATTATCTTATTTATCTGCAATTGTTGCCTAAATAACAAAAAATTTTATATCAATTTGTATTGTGCATTGATCAACGATCACCTGCTACATTTTCTTTAAAAATTACTAATTATACCATATGCTGCCATCTAGCGAGTGTTTGAATTTTCGACGGAATATTAACATGTTGTATGATAAATGAAAAACTTGTTGACTATAAACTAGATGAATAAGAAAGTTTTGGCGATAACACCGCATAAACACACGTTTCGGACTTCTTTGTCCTCATCAGTGTGCCGTACAAGAGCTTGAACTGACAAACGTTTCCTTAAAGCGAGATTTCGACCGACCGCATGTTCAGATTCGAACGGAGAATAGGGGAGTACAGATGCGTCACGTGTTTCCCCTTCCAAACCAGAACTCTGTCAACGAACGAGATTTGTTTTACGATTATATTTCTATTGTCGATTTGAATAATTTAGATGTTTTCTATGTATATTTAAGAAAAATGCAGGAAAAACGTTTTAAAATAAATTTAGAGAGAGGTTAATTTCTTGCACCTAAGAGTTAGTTATATTGAGAGGTTTCATTTTTAGTTTTTGTTTATGTCTTCAAAAGGCGGAGTGATAAATCTGTACTTTTTTTTGTTAAGTTTTCCTAACAATGCAAGTTAAGACATATGTCACACGGTGTAGAGTATCATTTCTATGGTGATTATGAATGGATTCAAAAATCAGGAAAAATAAATAATAAGTTATTTATATTTCGTTCCAGAATCAGGAGTGATTCAAATACCGCGCCAAAACTCAGTTTATGCAGTTTAAAATAATTTAGGTGCATAAATAATATGTATATAATAATTTTGTGCCTCATATAATTATATCATCATATTTTAAGTATAACGGGAAAATGTTATAATAATGGAACAAAAATAGAAAACGTTGAGAGGTTATACTTGCATACTAAAAAGTAAATAAATATGACCGATTGCCAATAAAATCCCTAAAAAATAAGTAGGTCAGGAATCATCTCGTTCTTATACTGGAACGAAGATAGTACAGTTAGGTCCTACAAAAATAATAATAAATTTATTCTTGAGAGTGAAACAAATATATTTAATTACGGTATGAGTAAAACAGAGAATGTTTAGGATGAAGATACTTTTTCTTTTTTGATTCTTTTGTAAAAGAACATATTTGGCAGAGGTCGGCCGCTTAAACGTCACCAGGCCCGTATAAACTTTTGTGCCCTCATATTAATCGTTCCGTTTTGTTTTGTTTTTTTCTTTCATTTCAATGAAAGTGAGTAAGTAAAAGGGTGATATAAGTAAATAAAACATACATGTATATTTTCCGTTATATAAAAAGTGTACAAAACCAAAAGCAAATTCTCTATAAATATGGTAACAAAACAAAACATTAATCTCTAATAGGCATATAAATTTAAAAAAATAACAGTATTTTCTAATTCATAAGAAGAAATATATATACAGGGTCCGGCAACGAAGCGGGGTCGGAAGATTACACGCTTATTTGAAAGTTAGTCAAATATTTAGTCACCGGATATTCTTCTGCACCACCAAGCGCACATTTTAAAAATATTTTGTTTTATACAGTGTGTTCCAGATGGAAATGCCAGACTAAAGTTGCATTTTTTTAATGGAACACTCTGTATATTAATAGATAAAATGATCCGCACTTGAAAGCTGGTTACATCGATATAATGTTGTACAGGTCTAAAGTTGATAGTTTCTCTGTAAATAATTATTTTACTTGATAAATTGATACATTTCAGTAGGCTATTCTGCATAGAGGAAAACAAAAAATTCGAAACCGACGGAGTAGAATATTTTCTACTAGTATGGACTGTCGTGGCTATGAGAAATAAATTTTGCAACTGCTTGCTTTATACAGGGTGTTCACAATTTTGTAAAATTGAAGAAATCTCGAAATTTTTAAATGGAACACCCTGTATATTTTTAGCTTATCGAAAAGCTCTTTTACTACCCCTTCTATTGATACCTCATTTTATGCACCTAGGATAGATCATTTGCTAATTATTTCTTTTTAAAGTTGAATTAATGAGAAATGCTTGTATTTTTAATAGCTAATTGTACTTTTCAACTTTCTGTAAGATCGGATATTTCACGAATAATCCAAAAATGGTCTATAGCAAGAAGAAACCCCATTTAGTATGAGAAACAGTTGATTTTCACATAGCGCTGAAAGCAAACATTAAATTAATACGAAGTAAGTATGTAACACAGCATTTTCAATAGATTCACTGCTGATCAAGTTATCTGGTGTCAGTTTAATGAAAAATTTGCACTAATTATTTTGTATGTTAAAGAATTTCGAATAATTTAATTAAACTATTTTACGAATACCTAATACGAAACAATACATACCTAATTAGGTTGACATAAATCGAAATCATGTAGGAAAGGACCAAGTTTGCACTATTTTAAATAAATACTAATTATTAACCACACCAGAAACTTTAATTAACAAAAGTAGTAGCACAGTAAATCAAAAATAAAGTAAATGTAAAAAGTACATGCAAATAAAACAAAGAAAACTTTCAAATATCCTTCCATGTCTCTCAATACATAAATGAAGCCGCCTGCTTAAATTCTGCAGAACATGCTGTAATGTTTCTTGGCGAACATTTCTAAATGCCTCTCTTATGCGTTGCATCATATTTTCCCTTGTTGTAGGAACTTCCACATAAACTAAAGCCTTGACACATCCCCAAAAGTAGAAGGCTAAGGGTGAGTTTATCAATGTGAGGATAAATAAATTAACTTGCAGATAAAATTTTATTCGTAAGATAATTACAATGAAACATTTATTGAGTGCTAAATAGAAATTATCTGCAAGATAAAGCATTGTAGTTGCTAAATTTTATCTGCCAGTTAGCAATATCTGTCAGTTACTTAACTAACACTTTTATCTCCACATTGATAAACCCACCCTAAGACAATAAGATCTGGACTTCGTGGAAGCCAAATGATTAGACCATTTCGTCCTATCCCTTTGTCAATTAGTCATTGTAACATTTTTTTTTTAGATTGAACGAAATACTGTGTAACACGAAACTGATTTTTTGGTTATTAAGTATATAAGCTTAAAACTGACACCAGATAACTTGATCAGCAGTAAATCTATTGAAAATGCTATATTACATACTTAATTTATATTAATTTAATGTTGGCTTTCACCGCCGAGTGAAAATCAACTGTTTCTCACACTAAATGGGATTTTTTCGAGTTATAGACCATTTTTGGATTATTCGTGAAATATCCGATCTTACAGAAAGTTGAAAAGTGCAATTAGCTATTAAAAATACAAGCATTTCTCATTAATTCAACTTTAAAAAGAAATAATTAGCAAATGATCTATCCTAGGTGCATAAAATGAGGTATCAATAGAAGGGGTAGTAAAAGAGCTTTTCGATAAGCTAAAAATATACAGGGTGTTCCATTTAAAAATTTCGAGATTTCTTCAATTTTACAAAATTGTGAACACCCTGTATAAAGCAAGCAGTTGCAAAATTTATTTCTCATAGCCACGACAGTCCATACTAGTAGAAAATATTCTACTCCGTCGGTTTCGATTTTTTTGTTTTCCTCTACGCAGAATAGCCTACTGAAATGTATCAATTTATCAAGTAAAATAATTATTTACAGAGAAACTATCAACTTTAGACCTGTACAACATTATATCGATGTAACCAGCTTTCAAGTGCGGATCATTTTATCTATTAATATACAGAGTGTTCCATTAAAAAGATGCAACTTTAGTCTGGCATATCCATCTGGAACACACTGTATAAAACAAAATATTTTTAAAATGTGCCCTTAATCGTGCGGAAGAATATCCGGTGAGTAAATATTTCTTTAACTTTCAGATAAGCGTGTAATCTTCCGCCCCCGCTTCGTTGCCGGACCCTGTATATATAAGATAAAATGGATATTGGAAATTAAAATAAAACAAAAAAAAATGATTATCGAATGTCTTTGTTTCTGTTGTAAAATTACCCATTCTCTAGAAAAATTATTCCAAAAAACGATAAACAAACCACACAATAATTGTGACAAACTTCGTATAATGTTCAATACTATTAGACAGACTATATAAAAAACCGCACTATTCACCGCGCAAGCACCGTGTTTTAAAGCCGCGAAAGAGAGACGGAATTAGTCTAGTCCAATGAGAAGGACCTAAGTGGGAGCGTATTCCCCTCACAAGTCTAGGCGGCGATCTTTGCAAATTTTTCGGTACAAGGTGTTTTCTTAGACGTATTACTCAATTACAGAATTTTTTAGAACTACGGGCATTTTTTATAAAATAAATGAAAGTCAGTTCTAGAATTGTACAGAAATATTTTGCTTTATTTTTTACCACACACTGAATAATAATATGTTGAAATTGTCTAATTTCAACAATATTTGCGATTTTTTATAAGAATCCCCTAATGAAAAACATAGAAAAGAAGTCTGTACAGTTCAATAATAATTGTTTCTTTGTGACTACAAAAAAAATCAGATTAATATATCTATCAATAAAGGAGAAATTTGTCTATGAAGCAACGTCGTTTACTGCTTGCATTTGCCAGCCGAAATCTCGCCTTACTAGCCCGTTTTGTTTAGAAATTGCTCAATAGAGATCCAGAAGATGAAACTACATGACTATCGGATAACGTTCAGCAACAACAGAGCCTGATCTCCGACATTGTACAGCAGCGAAGACGCAGATCGGTGTGTATTTTTTGTCGCCATCTACCACTAAGTGTATTCAAATACACAAACAAACGTAAAAAATCTTCGAATGAAACAGGTATAAGATATTATATAGCAAAAAGGTCTATCAGTTCAAGCTATTGTAGCGCACACTGATGAGGACAAACAAGACCTAAACACTGTGTGTCAAAATTGAACCTTCAAACATTTTTTTATGCATGTGTATTATTGCCGAAACTTTTTGCTATATGTATACATAAAATGTGAGCATCGGCCAAAAAACATGCACGTTTCTCTTGTTAATTTCTTGGTAATTTGTTTAAAAGCACTTCTGACATCAATTTTTGAATGACGTCGCGCCTTGAACACAGGAACTTCCGCTTCCAAACACACCATTTCCAATTACTGTCACATGTTTCACCCTTTATTCCTCTCTGGAATGTAGAGTGTGTACTTTTCTAAACGGTAACCACCCTAACAGTTTATATCGTAGGATGGCCTTCAACTTCTGAAACCGATGAAAACATTGAACGTGTCAACACTCTAGTGAGATCAGACTGTCGTTTAGCAATAAGAATGTTGAGTGAACAATTAAATTTGTTCATCAAATTTTAACTGAACATTTACACATGCGAAAGGTCTGCGCCAAAATTGGGCCGAAGAACCTCACAATTGAGCAGAAGGAGCAAGATTTCTTTAGTCGTGTGATTACAGGGTGATGAATCATGAATTTTTGAATACGATCTTGAGACCAAAAGGTAAATTCAAGAGTGGCACACTGCAAACTCTCAAAAGGGGAATCGTCCTCAAAGAATTTGTTCCTCCAGGACAAACTGTTAACCACGATTTTTATAAAGACGTCCTTGAAAGGCTCAGAAAAAAGGTAAAAATGAATGCTCCATCATGACAACGCCCCGTGTCACACTGCCCTCTTCATAACAGAATTTTTGACCTCAAAAGGCATTTCTGTGGTTCCCCAACCCCCCAATTCACCTGACCACACTGTGACACACTGTGACTTTATCCTTTTTCCTAAACTGAAAAATGTCCTCAAAGGACGTCATTTCGAACAATAATTTGTATGTTTCGTTTTCGATGGACCATCCTGTATGTATTGTAGTGTTCAATATTAAAGTCAAATAAAATAAAAAGAAAAACATATATTAAACACTTTACAATAATAATTTTGAAAAAATACATTGTTCCTGCTTCTATTTCTTTTCCTTTTCCTTCCTTTGAATCTTTCCTTCTTCGTCTACTCTTTTCTTTCTTCTTTTCCTTTTCTCACTTTTCAATCTTATCCAAAATCTTTTCCTTTTTATATTCTCTCATCCGTCATTTTTTTGAAATCAATCCAAATCTTTTTGCTTTCAATTCTCAAAAACGTTTCTCTTTCTCCTGTTTCTCTAATTTTCAATCTTCTTTTCAAACTTTTGACTTTCTATTTTATTATGACTTTTCTTCTTTTAAAACGAACTTTCTTCCTTCACCTGACAAAACCGTTCTTTTTTCTCGTTTTTCAAGCAGTATCTTGTGTATAGGTACGTGTAATTTTGACAATTCAATTCATCCCAAATTTAATGTGTGTTAATAGTAATAGAGTGTTTAATATACAGGGTGTTAGTAAATAAGTGCGACAAACTTCAGAGGGTGATTCTGCATGCAAAAGTAATGACAGTTTGCTATATAAACGTCCGTCCGCAAATGCTTTATTTCAGAGTTATAGGGTGTTAAAGTTTTTCTTAAAAACTGACGATTTATTTATTGCTCTGAAACCGGCCAAGATAGGCAACTGAAATTTGGAGGGTTTTAAGAGATGGTTATTGCGCATTTCTTGACATCCAACCAAGAATTTTATATTCATCATTGGCGTGCATATGGGTAATGATCTTAATTTTTTAAAGAAAAAAAATTATGCGCCACTGAGATATTTCAAATTAAAAATCATTTTTGAATTTGTCGTTGCATTTGTGATAAAAAACCTCTCTTGCCTTTTTTTCGTGTGAGGCGCCGTTTTTATGCAAAAAAATAAAACATCTTAACGTGTATTTTTCATTTCTTTAATGCATTATCTAGTAGGTAGGCTACTGTCGACATTCAATATCAATGCATTGTTAAATACACATAATTTAGCGAAGTGTCAAAATAGCAACTCATCATTATTAAGCTTTTAGTTAGCTATAAAATTATTGTTAATAAGTAATTAATTTTTCTTTTATTGAAAATAATGGAAAAGTTTTCAAATGCAGAATTAACAGACATGCATTTTGTCTATGGTCGAAGTAATGGAAGTGGTCGGCAAGCTGGACGATTGTATGCTGAGTTGTATCCAAGACGTAGAGTATTTCATCACACAATATTTGCTCGTCTTCACCAACGCTTGCGCGAAAATGGTACATTCAAGAAACAAACGGCTGACTGCGGGAGCCCTCGAGTAGTACGAACTGTGCAACTAGAAGAAGAAGTTCTCGAGTTAATAGCGGAGTCACCTGAAACAAGTACTTGAAAAATCACTAACATATTGAATGTAAGCCACTTCACTGTATTCAAAATTCTTAAAGAACAGCAATTGTATCCCTTTCATATTCAACGTGTGCAAGCTCTACTACTTAGAGACTTTTTTCCCCGTCTATTTTTTTGCCAATGGATTCTTCATCAAATCGCTCAAATTCCTAATTTTTTAAATGGCGTTTTGTTTACTGACGAGGATAATTTTGGACGACTGTGTATACGAAATTTCCATAATAATCACTTATGGGTTGAGGAAAATCCACATGGAATTTTTGAAGCTTATTTTCAGCATCACTTTTCAGTCAATGTATGGCTTGGGGTAATTGATGCTCATTTAATCGGTCCATATTTCCTCCCACTACGACTAACAGGCGGATCTTACCTTAATTTCCTACAGCAAGAGTTACCTGGTCTTCTTGAAGATATTCCTCTACAGCTGAGACAACACTTATGGTTCATGCATGATAGCGCACCAGTTCATTTTAGCATTACTGTACGTAATCACTTAGATACAGTGTATCCAAATCGTTGGATAGGTAGGGGAGGTACGGAACATTGGCCTGCTCGATCACCGGAGTTAAATCCTTTAGATTTTTGCATTTGGGGTTTCCTTAAGTCATTAGTTTATTCCACTCCCGTCGAAAATGTTGATGACCTTAGGAATCGAATTATAGCCGGCTGTGAGACAATAAGAAATACACCAGGAATTTTTGCGCGAATACAACAATCAATGAGGCGAAGAGTTGAAAGTTGTGTCATGTCTGAGGAAGGTCATTTTCAACATTTGTTGTAGCTTTGCGTTTACTTAACATTTTTTTAGTGTTATTTTCTGTTATTATTCTAGTTTAATGTTATTGTATTAAAGAGTGCAGTAGTGCAGTAGCCTACTAGATAATGTATTAAAGAAATGAAAAATACACGTTAAGATGTTTTATTTTTTTGCATAAAAACGGCGCCTCACACGAAAAAACGGCAAGAGAGGTTTTTTATCACAAATGCAACGGCAAATTCAAAAATGATTTTTAATTTGAAATACCTCAGTGGCGTATCATTTTTTTTCTTTAAAAAATTAAGATCATTACGCGTATGCACGCCAATGATGAATATAAAATTCTTGGTTGGATGTCAAGAAATGCGCAATAACCATCTCTTAAAACCCACCAAATTTCATTTGCCTATCTCGACCGGTTTCAGAGCAATAAATAAATCGTCAGTTTAAAAAAAAACTTTAACACCCTATAACTCTGAAACTAAGCATTTGCAGACGGACGTTTATATAGCAAACTGTTATTATTTCTACATGCAGAATCACCCCCTGAAGTTTGTCGCACTTATTTACTAACACCCTGTATATCTAACAAATTTTGTTGGAAATGATCGAAATGACATAACATGACTACATATACATGCTAACAACTACGAAAGCCTATTGATAGGAGAGGGTGGTGGGAGTTAAAGTTAAATGTATCGATTTTAGTATCGTCAACTTTTTATATGACAGGAATGTCAGTGGTTATGTCAAATACTAAGGCAAATTATAAAACCATTTAATAATTAGCACTTTTTCATCAATTGTGTATTCCACTAGAATAAAGTTTGATGGTTTGGTAAAATATTTGACATAATCACTGACATTCCTGTCATATAAACAGTTGACAATACTAAAATTGATACATTTAATACCTCCCACTACCTTTTCCTATCAATAGGCTTTCGTAGTTCAAGTTGTTATCCTGTATATTATTGTTATTCAGTTCAGGAAAGTGGTGTGAGCATTGTTCTTAAATGGTAATCACCTCAACAATGTCTGTATCTTATTACTCTTTGTGTTAGGTATTCTAAACAAACTCTTTTTCGTTTCATCCGAATGAATGAGTTAACAAACCTGATTGATGGCACTGGTCTCAACAGAATCCCGATTAAATGATACAAGCTCACCATCACTGTTGTCGACAGGTTAATATTTTGGTCGGCACTGTAAGCAATAGAATCTTCTCTATTGAACGTGCTCCTTATGTCCAATTGTGGCACCAACACGACAGTGTACCTCCACTCTGGTATGTCGGGTTTTGACCTGTTCTCACGCCTTTGAACAAGTCATATATAATCGATTAAACTCGACGTTTCGCCACTAATGCAAGTAGCTTCTTCGGGAACAAAAGTGAGTAAATGTCGCCAGAAGGTCACGGCAACTCGACGTGTAAATCACGCTAGAATCGAATTGTGTCGAAGCATTAGAAGCCAACTCGCGAGATCCTCTAAAAAAATGGAACATCTGGACGTATGTATGTACCTGATCAACATACTTTTGTTATCCCAGATTACTCGACCTGCTTGAACTGTTCAGTCAAAACATGCACTATGTATCGCCGGCTAGTTTAGGATGTTGGATATGATGAACAGTATGATCTACAATTGACCAATCACTCAATTGACGTTCTCTCTTCTCAATTTCGCCTTACGGATAAAATTCGATTAATATAACTACGCATATCCAGTCGTTTTGATCAAATATAAACGTACTCTGCTTTAGTATTAATCAAATTAATTAAAAAAAAACGTACGTATACAGATAAATAGGAAAGGGGACTTATCTACTCTAGTTATTATGCATATATCATAACCTATTCACTTGCTAGTAGCGTGTCTCTGTCTCTCTTTATAAACATAAAGAGCTTTTGATATATCAAACAAAATGCTAGGAGCCTGCACCTAACTCAACGACGGACGTATTACAGAGCATGTGTTATACGCTGGATGAACAGTAATATGCTTGTATATGTATCTGTAGGCTCGGCTTGTGCTTCGCTTATGGTATGTGCATGCAATCAGGACCAAACACGCGTGGCGTCACACGTATGTATGTATATTAGACCTATAACAGAAGCACAGTAGCAGCGAACTGATACGCCCATGAATATGCAAGAGACGGAGGACGACGGACAAAATTTAATTATAGCCGTGATATTGCTTTTGTTACGCGCGTATATCACGTAAAATTTGCGTGTAATATAGAAAATGCCCTGTAATTCCCTATCTTATGCTTTTTTAACCAGATTTTATAGTGCAGAATTTTCAGAATGTAAAAACAAGACCAACATCTTGGAAACTGACGAATAATCACAATAAAAAAGAGTTCCTAAAGATGCTTCACTAAAACAAAAGATAAAATGGTTTGACAATAAAACGAAAATATCAAACAACACTACCAGGAGGTCAAGATATCAAAATAAAATACAAATTCTTAAACTGTTTACTGCAGAGGCAAGAAAGGACATCTATAGCCTCTTAGAAGTTTGTGTGTGAGGTAGTGCTGGTTTGGTCCATCTTACTGCATCCTGGGCGTCGATGGAATTTTGTCCCTTCGTTCTAGTCGGTTGCGGTGTCAAGAGCTCTCTGTGTCTTCACCTTGAACGGTGATCTGTCAGGGTCGAGTCCGGCCAGATGGGATACCAGCGGGTTCGGTGAAGTTTCTGCCCTCTCTTGAGGTTTGGTAACGAGTTTGACGATGTGGTCCCGGAGTTGTGGAGCGCCTAGGTCTCCCCGGTCGCTCCCGTTCCTGATCTTCTTTAATTTTCATTGTTGTCGTTCATTTTTCAAAAAATTTTTGTGTGAGAGCATCATTACTTCTATAAAATTGTCCGACGTCAGTTTCGTTCCAATCTCATTACATGTTTTTTTTCTCTCGCGCATATCATGCCATTTATGCTCGACAATGTCTTCGTCGCAGTAACACTTACAACTAACATCCCTATCCTTCCCAAAATCTTAACGAGTAGGATCTTAAAACAGCGTGTCCTGTTAATGTTTGTGTTAGCATTGGTATTGTTCGTCTCTCAACGTTGTTGCCATCTCTGCAGAGTAATATCTCTCACAGTCGCTTGACACCCCCTTCATGTATCCTTCATTCGCCAGGAAATCTATTGGTGTTATTCCTGCTACAAGTTGCAGCACCACCATTGAAACCGTACGGAAGGCTGACACCATTCTGACCAGCATAGTCCTCTGGAGTTTCTCTTCTATGTTCTTGTACACCTTTTTCTCGAACATCCTCTACCAAACGGATACAAAACGCACAACATTATTCAAACTCCTGCGCTCTACACCACCCTAGCCACCCTCTCCTCTGCTTTCTTGGTTGCATATTTCAACCAAATTATTTTTCTTTTTCAATATATTCACCTGCAAGACGGATACATTTTTCACATCTTTCAATTAATTTATTTATACCCTCATAAAAAAAAGATTTCTCATTATCTGCAAAATACGCCGAAACTGCCTCCTTGACTTCATCGTCGGCAGTCAATTTTTTACCCCGCAGCTCTTTTTTCATTTTCGGAAACAGGTAATAATCACTCGGGGCCAGGTCTGGGCTGTAGGGTGGGTGATTCACAATTTCGAAGCCGACCTTATGCAGGGCAGCTAACGCAACGCGGCTCTTGTGGACGGGCGCGTTGTCGTGCAAAAGCAGCACACCTTTCGTCAATTTTCCCCGTCTTTTCTCTTTAATGGCTTCTTTTAGTCGCTCTAATATTGAAGCGTAATATTCTCCGGTTATAGAAACACCTTTATCTTTATAATCAATCAACAATATTCCTTCCGAGTCCCAAAATACCGTTGCCATGAGTTTCCCAGCTGATTGTGACACTTTAAATTTCTTGGGAGGTGCTGTGCCCTTTTTATGCCACTGCGTGGAGTCTTGTTTGGACTCAGGTTCATAATGATGAACCCAAGTTTCGTCTCCAGTAACAATTCGACTCAATACACCATCCTTGTCTTCATTACAGAGGTCCAAAAATGCACGCGAACACTCTTTTTTCCATATTTCACTTTTCACTCCTGATTATGTTACTTGATTGACGATAGCTCAAAGACTAACTGTCTAATAACAATGAAACTTCGTATTTACACTAATTATGAGTCGTTGCAAAGGCCACGCCCCCCATGCGCCTAATCACCCCTCCTCAACCCGCTCATTCCGCGAATATAAAAACGCTCCCTCGAATTTAGGGTCATATTTATAGTCCGTGCTTGAGGTTGTGTCGATGCTTGAGTACGCGATTTTGACGTAAATGTGATCGCGTACTCCAGCATCGACACAACCTCAAGCACGGACTATAAATATGGCCCTTTATGCACTTCTTGGAGGTTTTCTCCCAGGAAAGAACACAAATCTAGCAGCAATTTGAAGTGGTTAGATCTTCATTTAAATCAGAATAGTTTCTCATCATAACCGCGGGGATCAATCCTTCCATCATTAGGTTGGTCTCCTTGTACCTTTATGGCATAGTCCTTCCGGATGTTAGATGCCGGTGTGCTATTGCGGGTCGGGGGTGCCTCAGAGCTCAACTTGAGGACCACTACAAAAACAACGTTGAAAAGAGCAAGACAAACTGCAAACCAGTTGCTTCTGAGTATCGTAGAGTCCCAAGATCGATCACCGCCTAGAATAAGAGTTCGACACTCTATTGAAGTTGTTCAAGAGCTAACTATCCTAGTAGATATTTCCTAAGCATCGAAGCACGATAATCCGACTACCACATGATGCATTTTTTAGTGACCACCACCAACCATTCCTCAGAAAATACTCCAGCTTTCTGAGATGCGCATTTTCTTGGACGATCACGCGGGTCTAAAGGACTGCAAATTCGATCCAATATGAGACAGAGGACTCAAGAGCAATTTATTATTAATCCATTAGGAGTTGAACTTAAAAAAATTGCCAAAACACGTGTTACATTAATTGTTTCAAAGAGTCAATTGTACCAAATTTCAAGCAAATTCGACCAGGTTGAATTAAAAAAAAACTTGGTTCGTGAATTGTTCTAGAGGACATTATGTACAGCATCATGCATCTCTTGTATCCTTTCCCATTGTCTCAAGCAAAAGAAAGAATAAGTAGCTTTGATTGTTCATTCAGAAAATTTTAGTTAGATATCAATCTGAGCCAAATACATAAAAATGTAAATATATTGAAATATACAAGGTGTCTGAGACACGAAATAATTTTTATTCGATAGAGTATTCAAAAACGATCAAATTATGTCTCTTGTAAAATTTTCCTATTTTTATTCGTTTTCGAGAAAAACGATACGAACATAAGGTAATCCAGTCAGTGATTTCTATCATAAACAAATGAATTTTGCAAGGCTAAATCTACTCTTCAAATAAAGACTACAGATAAGACTTAGTAAAAATTCACTGTCTCGGAGATTCTGGGTAACTTATTTACTACAAAAATGGCATTCTTTATAAGAATTGATTACCCTAATGGAGCTCCATCGTGCATGTACCACATATTTCTTCGAAGTTGTAGAGGTAAATCGTCTAAGAAATCTGGCAGTGTATTTTGTAAAAATTGCAAGTAGATGTCTCCCGTTAATCTTCGTGGAAGCATAACAGGACCAACAATAGAATTGTCAATTATTCCAATCCACACATTAAGTTTAAATTCGCGTTGAAAACGATTTATCTGTATGGCATGCGGGTTTTCAACTGTATAAACGTGTTTGTTATGAAAATTAGTTATCCCTCTTCTAGTGAAACAAGCTTCATCCATAAACAAAATAGTGTTACGCCAAAGTTTAAATCTGCTTCTCTTTGCCCACTAACAAAACGACAAAAACCCAAGCGCATTTCGAGATCCCGTTCTAAAAGATCTTGAGCTGCTATTTTACTGTATGGATATAGCTATATATCTATGGCGCATATATATCTGGCGCATATATATCTATGGCGCAAACGATTATGTATTTATTCAGTGCGGTACAAACGACATTGAGAACTGCTATGATAGTGCGAATATTAGCGGAATTTTACGGTCATTTACAAATATAATGCAAACGACAAATAATACCAACACTATATTATCTACGATACCTTTTCGATTTGACAAACCGGAACTTAATAGCATAATTGAGCACATTAATGCGAAGCTATATATTATGGCGCGCCAGTATACGCACTTGGAGTTGTTTGCTATAAATAATATTTTACTACCCAGGTATTACACTTACAAAGGTTTTCATTTAAGTAATATTGGAAAAGAGGTTGTATGCCAATATCTGGAGAGTTACTTTATCCAGCGAAATGTCTTATCTGTGGAGAATACAAGTAACGACAGGAAACAAGAACTGACCAAGGACGAATTACGACCAAAAAAACAAATTGACAGGCAAAATTTTTTCAAATATCGAACAACACAGGCTCTGGAGCTTTAGTGAATAAGATCCCAAAAGATAGTGTGGTGTTTCATCTGAATATTAATAGTGCGCGAAATAAGATACCCGACTTTGAATTTTTACTCAAAGAACTCAATCAGCCGGATGTGTTGTGTATTACGGAACATTGCTTCGTTGAAGAAGAGATTACCGAAGTTGAAGTACCGGGATATGTACCAATATCCTGGTTTTGTCGGAGTGTCCAAAAGGGTGGTGGAGCAGCAATCTACGCGAAAAATGAAGTAAATGTGGACAAAGTGACATTCCCTATTACTTCTTTGGAAAAGGATTTTGAATATTGTTGCGGTAGATTTAGTTTAGGTAAGAGTATTACAATAGTTGTTTGTGTGTATAGAGCACCATCAGGATGCTTCACTAATTTTAAAAACAGATTGAGCGATTTATTACAAATACTTTATGATCGATGTGATTTTTTAATATTGTGTGGAGACTTTAACGTTAACTTTAATAGCAGAACCCAGAAGTCTGCTGAACTTTTAGACGTGTTTGATTGCTTTAATTGTCAGAGAGTGTTTTATAGCGCTACACGCATCACTGATCATTCTGAGAACTGTATAGATAATGTCTTTTGTAACTTAGATATAGTGAAAGATTATACGCTAGGTACGGCATACTTTAGTGATCATCAGTATCAGGTTGTAACCGTTAATGGAAATATTGATAGATCTGGTGGGGAATTGAAAGTTTGTCGTCGAAGTTTCAATGTGGTTCAAATAAAGTACTTTTCGGATCTGCTCTCAGTTGAACCGTGGGACGAGGTGTTTGCACAGACTGACGTAAATCAGCAATACAATAGCTATTTAAATATATTTTTGTATTACTTTAATTTAGCTTTTCCTTTACAAATAAAAAAGTCAAAAGCAATATAAAGATGGGTGGATTGATGATAGGGTTGTACAGAGTGCCACAAAATTACGGGCCATGTATGATTTTCAACAGCATTATAGCAGTAATGACTACAAAGAACAGTATAAAGAGGAAAAAGAAGCTCATATCAATCTTGTACGTACAACTAAAAGGCAATATTATGAAAAAAATCTTAGATTCAGATAACAAATCTAAAGCCGTGTGGGAGCCCGGAAGCCCTCATAACAACTAACTATCAACCATAACAACAAAACGATATCAAATAGTCAGGCCATTAGTGATATTTTTCTAGATTATTTTAGTAGTGTTAATGGTGTTACTGTAAATAATGATACTTTTGTAGTTTCAAGTAAATGTCAGCAATCGATTTATTTTCTGCCCACTGAGGAGTCCGAACTTACAGATATTATATGCAATATGTCTGGTAAATATTCGACGGGATATGACGAGATTCCATTCTCAATAATTAAGAAATGTTCACAACATATTATTAAACCCTTAACCACCATAATTAATAATTCTATAATTTCTTCCATATATCCGGAGAACCTCAAAATATCCAAAATAGTACCAGTTCACAAAAACGGACCTGTAGATAACGTGCTGAACTATCGGCCGATTTCTCTTCTACCAGCCTTTTCAAACATTTTTGAAAAGGTTATTAATAAGCGTATTATAGGGCACTTAGTGAAACATAACATAATTCTTTGGTTTTCTGTCAGGCAAAAGTACCGAAACGGCTGTATACAACTTTTTAAATAAATTAGTTCATTGTCTTGATGGTAATGAGAAGGTTGTGGGAATATTTTACGACATATCCCGTGCTTTTGATACCATTAGTCACCAAGTTTTGCTGAATAAATTGGACTCAGTAGGAATACGCGGAGTTGCACTTGACTACATAAAGTCTTACTTAACTAACAGACGACAATTTGTGTCTATTGCGGGAACACGTGACGGTATACAAACGGAATTTTTGTCGAAATCAGCTAGTATTGCCAGGGGGATACCTCAGGGATCAATAGTCGGACCAACTTTATTTTTGATATATGTCTCCGACATGCCCGACGCATTGACTCATTGCTGTCTTTATCAGTACGCCGATGATACGTCCTGTTTAATAACGGCACCATACACAGCACAATTGTCCCAGTTGGGAGATCAGCTTAATGTCTCCATAAACGATTGGTGCGTTAAAAATTGTTTGGACTTAAATATTAACAAAACAGCAGCAATATCTTTTAGGCACAACTTAAACGAAAGTATTTATTTAAATTTAAACGGTAAAGCGGTGCCCAATGTAAATAGTTTAAAATTTTTAGGTATGAATTTTGACAATGCTCTGTCGTGGAACATTCATATTGGTGATCTTGTTAAAAAACTTAATTCTGTATTTTACGCAATTCGCAATTTACGAGGTAAAGTTAACCTACACGTGCTGAGGACTTGTTATTTCGGCTATGTACATTCCCGTATAAAATATTGCATTCTTGCTTGGGGTGCCTCGACTCAATTTATTCGGGTTTTTAAAGCGCAGAAAAGGATAATAAGATGTATGCTAAAGAAACCGGCAAATACCCCATGCCGCCCACTATTTCTAACATTAAACCTTCTCACCTTACCAGCAATTTACTTGTACGAACTCGGGGTGTGGGCGCGACAGAATGTGCAGAGTCTAGATAAGAACTGCACCTACTACGATGCTATGGTCACTAGAGGAGCAAATGATTTGAGAGTACCGCGTCACAGAACCGCCTTGTTTGAGAAATCACCCGAGTACCGCGCAATAAAAATGTACAACAAATTGCCGACATATATAAAAACGATGCCTACGTTAAGTAATTATAAGGTTGCTTTAAGAAAATATCTAATTGAGGGATGTTTCTATTCATACGACGATTTTTTTAATATGTAGTAATGTAATGTACTTGTATGAGCTGATGTACTCTGCATATTGTATTTAAGTGTGTAGTGTATACATTAGGTACGTAGTACCTTTTCTAGTTTTAGTTAATATGTGACAATGTTAATATCATCCTATGTATGATCTACAACAATAAATTGTATTATTATTATTATTATTATTGTTATAGCAATTGTTCTCCAATCACTGCGTGAACGACATCTTTACATACTCCTAGTTCCCTACCTATTCGTCTAGTACTTATTTCTGGATCTTCTTCAACACGTTCTAAAATTTATTCATAAACTTCGGAAACCCTTATAAAACGCTGCCTTCCATAATCAGCAGGGTCTCCCGAAGACGTTGTTCAACGGCAGCAAACGTTGGGTGACTTGGTATTCGACGATTTGGACACCTTTCAGAATACATCCTAACACATTCTCGAGTATTTCCTTCACACAATCCAAATACCAATATCATATCGGTATATTCTGCGTTGGTGTATGGTAAGGCCATGATAAATCACAAAAAGTTAAGCTTTGCACTTAAGCACTCTTGCACACTAATGACAATTCTGGTATTTTAGATTTACACTATTATTAATTAACCGTGCAAAATTCATTTGTTTATGATAGAAATCACTGACTGGATTACCTTATGCTTTTTTACGGACGCACGACCATAAGCTCTTTTTTTCGGTTTTCTCGAAAACGAATAAAAATAGGAAAGTTTGATGGTTTTTGAATACTCTATCGAATAAAAATTACTTCGTGTCTCTACTACAGACAGCAAAAAAAATTTATGTTAATTTTCATAATGGCTATGCGTGTTTCATTCACTTACGGTATTAGTATTTTCTTGAAATTTTCTTAAAATTTTGACCATGCCAAATCTTATTAAAATCGTAGGTATAAGCCGTTTTGAATTTATAATAATAAAACGATTTCAAAATTTTAACTTCAAAGCCGCATAGCGCCCAAACGAAGTGACTTTGGATTAAGATAAGTTTACTTAAATCGGCTTATTTTGGTTTAAGGAATATGTGGTAGGCGTGTGTAAAGACCTTTTACATACACCTTGTATAAAAACCGATTCAATCGTGACCGAGTGTCAGTTCCTGAATGGTTTTCTGAACACGCCTTTTTATCATTAAAGCCAATATATATATGGGGGCGAGAATATCGGTCGTATTTTTTTTCACACCTAAATACCTCCATCAACCGCTCGATCCTTTATCCTATACATACATACATACATGTCCGCTATATGTGCTACCTATCTTAGAGAGGTGTACGAGCGCGTATTGGTCATTACGCGCCTCAATAATTATACATCCTCCGTGATCATCCTATCGTTCATAATTGGAATTGCCGTTATAATGTGTGCATAGGTGTGTACGATAAACAAGCTGTTGCATAGAAACCCCTTGTGCAACGGACCTGCTACCGTCACCGTCGATCCTCTACCGTTGTTGATGATGCCGATGATGATTATGGTGGTGATGACGATGATGATGAAGTAGGGGGTTTGTGGAAATGCACTACTGCAGGAATTAGCGCCCTGATGCGAACACTCGATAACTCGCCTCTACTGCACCCTATACATGTATGCATGTTACTATCGTTAGCCATCTCCTGGTTTCGTTTTAATGTTATTGCGTTGGTAGCGTCGTATCCGCGGTAGTACATTTCCAGCCCGTTATCTGTACAATTCGATGCGATAATTAATTAATGAGTATTGGATTGTTAATTAACGTTGTCCATATGGTGTATTCTGTATTAGATTTAATTCGCGTCTAAGTAGGTAATTTTAGATTTAGAGATGGGTGATGTTTAATAACCCGTTCCGGATAAAAATTCATTCACGAAATCCACTCTAATT
The DNA here is from genome assembly GCA_023690525.1 of Holotrichia oblita. Classification (NCBI taxonomy): domain Eukaryota; kingdom Metazoa; phylum Arthropoda; class Insecta; order Coleoptera; family Scarabaeidae; genus Holotrichia; species Holotrichia oblita. Next base: position 144,027,196 of record CM043018.1, on the reverse strand, counting down.
TAAATGTCAAAACTGTATTGTGGTTGCTTTTTAACTTTTAGCCTAACTTCGTTCGGCTGCTAATGCACGAGCACACCATGAAAAGCATCATTTTTCCTCCGTATAAAATAATATACTATTCTTATCTTCAACAGGTGTCGAGATACCGACTGACACCGCATTAATGAAACACCCTGTATATCGCTCATTTTCTCTCGAATAGAACATTATTTATTCTTTCTATTTACTTTTAATTACTCGATACATTATAAAATGACATAATATCAAATAACAACAATATTGACTTAATGACATTTTTATAACTTCCGGTTGACGTCACAATAACATTTTAACAACCTAAGGTCGACAAACTCAGTTCAGTTGACCGTCGACAACGGTAGAGGTAACATCTATTGAGACGGTTGCGTTATTTTACATCGGACGAATTGAATTCTTGTTGGGAATCGTTTCTCGTGAAATTACGAATGGAAGTTATCGAAAGATAGGTTGTGTTGTCCTTTATCCGTCGATACAAGGAAGAAGGTGGTCAATTTTCGAATCGCACAGGTTTGACGTTCGTGGGAGTCTCAAAAGGGACAGTCTCAATCTAATTTATATCCCGTTTGGATTAAGTAATGGCTGCAGAATGCCGAAAAAAAAGCGTTCATATTAGAACTGTTCTTATTGTTGCTGGTTTGGTAGGTCGGTTGATATCGAAGGTTTGGGTATTGCGATGAATGTTGGTCCAAGTCTTGAGATAAGTGCTAAGCTACTTAAGGAGATCTTTGTCTTACTGTTGATCGTTTGGATATTGCGTTGAATATTGGCCCACGTCTTGAGATAAGTGTTAAGTTACTCAAAAAGATCTTTGTCTTACTATTGATGGTTTGGTAGGTCGGATCAAATCGAAAGTTTGGTTATTGCATTAAATGAAGGAACTACCTAATATGAACGTTAGTTCGAACTCAAATTTTGCTTTGATGCAGCGAGGTGTACGTTAGTGCGAGTTGTCCCTCTACAGCTCTTGTGTTCGTCAGATTCTCTCTCTTTGTGTTGACACTCGGATTCTGTCCGGGTGGGTGCTCTAATGGCATAGTTCCCCTGACGCCACATACCCTCGTGAGGGTCTATCAAACGATTAGAGAGGTTTGACGTCCGTTAGAGTTTCAAAAGGGACAATCTCAATCTAATTTATATCCCGTTTGGATTCATTAATGGCTGTAGAATGCCAAAAAAAGCATTCATATTAGAACTGTTCCTATTGGCGATGGTTTGGTAGGTCGGTTGATATTAAAGGTTTGGGTATTGCGTTGAGTGTTAGTCCATGTCTTGAGATAAATGTTAAGCTACTTAAGGAGATCTCTGTCTTACTGTTGATGGTTTGGTAGGTCGGTTTATATCGAGGGTTTGGGTATTGCGTTGAATGTTGGTCCACGTTTTGACAAATGTGTTAAGTTACTCAAGCAGATCTTTGTCTTATTGTTGATGGTTTGGTAGGTCGTTTCCGAAAGAAGGTTTGGGGATTGCGTTGAATGTTGGTCCATGTCTTGAAATAAGTGTTAAGTTCCTCAAGGACATCTTTGTCTTACTGTTGATGGTTTGGTAGGTCGGTTCCTATTGAAGGTTTGGGTATTGCGTTAAATGAAAGAACTACCTAATATGAACGCTAGTTCGAACTCAAATTTTGCTTTGAGGCAACGAGGTGTACGTTAGTGCCAGTTGTCCCTCTACAGCTCTTGTGTTCGTCAGATTCTCTCTCTTTGTTTTGACACTCGGATTCTGTCTGGGTGGGTGCTCTAATGGCATAGTTCCCCTGACGCCACATACCCTCGTGAGGGTCTATCAAACGATTAGAGAGGTTTGACGTCCGTGAGAGTTTCGAAAGGGACAATCTCAATCTAATTTATATCCCGTTTGGATTCATTAATGGCTGCAGAATGCCAAAAAAAGCGTTCATATTAGAACTGTTCCTATTGGCGATGGTTTGGTAGATCGGTTAATATCGAAGGTTTGGGTATTGCGTTTAATGTTGGTAAACGTCTTGAGATAAGTGTTAAACTAGTTAAACAGATCTTTGTCTTATTGTTGATGGTTTGGTAAGTCGTTTCGGATTGACTACTGGTCGGAATGGTATGTTTGCTCTAATCTACATAAAGGTGGTTTGGATGATTTTGGTATTAATCGTTTTTTGTATATCTACTACCGCCTTGCAAACGACCAGATATTTTGGTCGCATATTGTGATTTGTCCGCGATGACAGTTACGTTTGTTTCGTCTGCGTTCTGGCTCTTGATGCTTCGGTAGAAGGATCTCTACAGAAGATTCGAGCTTGCGCCATATTGTCAGCATCATATGCAAATTCATCTTAATTTTAAATTATTTTCTTAGATGTAATAGTAGAATCTATCAATTTTAACTTTATTGCAATGAAGTTAGCTAACGCTAAGTTTCAATTTCAATAACATAGTTTCTTCAGACAAATCGAAAGATTCTATTAGTTTTTTTTTCCAATTTAACAATAGGATCTACCTGATATGAACGCTAGTTCAAACTCAAATTTTATTTCAATGCAACGAGGTATACTTTAGTGCGAGTTGTACCTCTACACCTCTTGTATTCGTCAGATTCTCTCTTTCTGTGTTGACACTCGGATTCTGTCCGGGTGGGTGCTCTAATGGCAAAGTTCCGCTGACACCACATACCCTCGTGAGGGTCTATCAACCAATTAGAGAGGTTGACGTCTATGAGAGTCCCAAGAGGTCAGTCTCAATCTAATTTATATCTCGTTTGGATTAATTAAAGCCAAAAAATGCGTTCATATTGGAACTGTTCCGATTGTTAGTTTGGTAAGTGATATTTTGTAGATGTTACAAATTGTTAGGATTGTATGTATTTAAATACACATTTTATTAAAATTTTCGTAGTATTTTTTCGTAAAGATAATATGAACTAATAATATCTATCGCCGTTGATTATCATTTTATTACCTGTGTGGCCTGTTCTAGTGTAGTAAAAATTTGATCAGTCAACGTTTGCATCGCAAGCTAAATACACAATACAAATTGGCACATTCTTTTTACATTGTTGTCATCATGTTTACAATAAACTTGCAACAAAAATTTCAAAAACAAAAAAACTCACTTACTTGTGCCCATTCCTGCTAGCTAAATGCAACGGTGTATGTTTGAATATCGTACCAGGAGCCGTCTTCTCCAGATACTGGATAGAACTAGGATGGGATCTTACTAGTAATTCAACGGATTCTAACCTGGCGGATGAAGAATTAAGTTAGAAAGACGACCTCGAACGCGGTGGAATGACAACGAGTAGGCTGTCGGAATTTAATTAGAGAAGGAAAAAGAGGATCTTACCTTCCGTACTGGGCGGCCAAATCCAGCGCCGTCTCACCTCTTTTATTTCTAATGAGAGGATCACAGCTGTATTCCAGTAATAACTTCACCACATCCGTGTGGCCGTATTGAGCTGCGCAATGTAAAGCCGTTTCGTCGTCCTTATTCTGGAAATAAAGAAAATAGGAATCTTCTTCAGATGACGTCGAGTTCAGGGTATGAATCGTGGTAATAAATTCGGTACTAATTAAGATACAAGCATGGCAATATCACGAATGACTCCCGGCATCTAATAGGTCGGTACGGTCAAAAGGTTCGCGTCAAGTGGCCTTATATGTACGCGCAAGGGACGGACTCTATTCATGTCGCACGGTGATTAATGTTGGCAAATGACCACTCACATTGCCAATCATTTGGATTGCCTATTTGACTTGCTTCGGTAAATTCTAGTAGCAGTAGCATTTCCGCCAGTATTATAAGGACATCGGGTGGACCCCCACATGAATGTGTTTTCCTCCTTATCGTATTTAGAGAGAATAATCGCAGTAAATATTGATGTTGCCAAACATCGTATTATTCGCTTTGTAAGAGCAAAGCACCACCATCTGTCATGCTCGATTTGTATCTGTGTTACCGTATGGTTAATTTATCTGTTTAGATATGTCTAAACATATCACGATAAGGTTGGAATTTAAAAAAAATTTTAATTAGACATTTTTAAAGTAATTCTAACTTACCGTTAGATTCACGTTGCACATTGAATGTCCTCGAAGAAGCAGCCTAGCGATATCTGCATTTCCTGACCAAGCTGCCAAATGTAGAGGTGTCGAGCCCTTGGTATCCACGATGTTTGTGGAAGCATCGTGTTCCAATAATAATCTCACGATGTCCCTGCAAAAAAAATAGATGAAGTTGTAATTATTACGAAGATAACATCATTTGGTTTTAAGAAATGCTAGACAAAAGTTCAAAATGAGACCAGAGAAGTCAAAACAGCTCACTCCTCAAATATTCGTTCATAATCTACTGTTAAGAAGACTTGTGTACATTCAATGACATAGAAACCGGCTATGATAACATCCCAACTGGATTAAATAAAAACTCAGCAGAGAACATAGGTATTAAACCTGCTGTTGTCAAATGGATCTCAAAATTAGAGACTCTACTGCAAAGATACTTTCACTTTTACTGTGGTCTCTAATTGTAGACAAAATCCTCAATAAGCTGTCAAGACTTAGCAAGTATAAAGTAAGGTAAGGGGCAAAGAAGATCTTGGTAGCGTCAGATATCACCACAATAATTGTTAAAAGCTCGGTGAGCTTTTAGTTTTAAATCTAAGGTAACCTGGATCTGACAGATCGCCCTCAACGTTTTGGCTCAACTCAACTCAGTTAACATTGATGTGGATCCCAGATCACTAGAGATGTAAAAGTAACTAGGCTGCCGATAATCTTGAGAAGTGCAAAATTCCAATTCATTGGAGCAAATTCATTCTCAAAAACTAAGACAATAAAAAAATCATGGCCATCATCAGAGACATCATCTCAAAACATCTGCGTCTTGACAAACTTTGACCCTTCTTTGTTTACAAAATAAAAACATTTGTGTGGGGACTCTTGAGTTCCGCTTAAATAACAAGAGTTTTAATAGTCGACCTTCCCCGGCAACTAATTAAGAATGGCTGGTGGTGGTTTAAACGTTTTGCAATTACTTTCACAGTATTCAAACCACTCAAATTGATATGAAATAAGAAGAAAAATTGTTGGCCGAATGTGTATTTGTATCGATCATAGCAAAAATTTGTATTCATTTCATTCAGTGATGTGAGAGATCGGGAGGAGGAGGGGGGAGGTTCATTTCTCCGAGGGGATGATAACAATATAACTAACGCTTCAATTATAAAACTTTAGTTTAAAGATTACACCTACAAAAGATGCAAATGATGTATAGGCCGTATGGGTGTAGGAATGAAAAAGCAATAAAGAGCAGATACTTAGCTACCGAATACTGCAATATATTCCAAGATGGTGCTCGTGGATTAATGTAAGATTTAAAATTATGTTTTTTTATATCGATGCTGGCCAAGACTGAAGCTCTGGAACACTGCCTCTTATTTCTGACAGTGACTCTATGATTGTTGACATCTTTGTTGATTCGCTAAAGTACTTTGTCAAATATACTCAATCAAATCATCATCCGGAACAAAATGAAACAGACCCAAATCATGTTATTTCTAGATAATCACTCTACGTATCTAAGGGTCATATTTATAGTCCGTGCTTGAGGTTGTGTCGATGCTTGAGCACGCGATTTTGTCAGATTTGTGATGACATTTACGTCAAAATCGCATGCTCAAGCATCGAGCACAACCTCAAGCACGGACTATAAATATGACCCTATACTTTCGGATGTGAACTTTTGCAAAGTGAATTTTGTAATAATCGTTTCTATGCCACCCCATGCCAATCATAGAATTTCTGAACAAGAAGTGGAATTGATATATCATTCAATACAGAAGAGATTGCTGAGCATGATTTGTCTTTTCTGCAATGACTAATAAAAATCTTCATTTCTAAAAATATGCCAAAACATTCTGAAGAGGAAGAAGAAGAAGAAGAAGCAAAATATGATAGGATACCTATTAATGCTGATTTGATTGGTGTACCTGTAGGCGTTGATGATTTCTCATTAAAGCAGTAATATTGATGAACAAAAAAAAATTCATATTTTGGAATTACCTCCACACCCCAGGCAAGCCTCAATTTAGTATTGCATGAGGAGATTAAAAAATGACAGAGGAAAACATTCGCCAAAAAGCGTATTCGGGTCTAAAATTCAATTTCTATTGTCGAAGGTTCCTATTTCAAAAGAATTTTATGACTCAGAAGCTTACAACAGATTCTGTGCGGATTATTAATCTATGAAAACAAACGAGTCGATAACCGCAGATGTTAGGCGGCTGCCCAGCGATGTTAGAAGATGCTATAGTCCGAGGATTCAATTCCCACAGAGGATGGTAACATTTTTTTTCGAAGAATTGCATCCCGATCAACCTACTATTCGGTGTTTGGAGCAATAGCTGCAAAAATCACCCCAACAAAAGGTCTTCTAAAAGCCTAACAAGAGAAGACAAACTGAGAAGAAGAAACTGAAGAAGAAAAAAGGTTGTATCCGAAGGTGTGATCTCCATCGACTATCTGCAGAAGCGAAGAACGATCATGGGGTAATGCTACAGCAAATTATTGGAGCGATTCGATGCAGTATTGTAGGATGGTCGTGTCCAAATTAAATGAGTTGTTCCTATTCCCAAACCGAAAAAAAATCGCTGTCAGGAAAGAGATTTGCCTGAAACGAGGAGGTCATCGCCGCTGCAGATGATTATGTTGAAGACCTCGAAACATCCTATTTTTCCGACGGCTTGAAGAGACTGGCGCATCGTTTGAAAAAGTGTATTGATCTTCGAGGAGACTACAACGAAAAATATGTCGATTCGGAAAACATTTCAGGTCGCCCTCGTATTTATAAGACTTTAATTGTCAGATACAGAATCTAATCGAGAAATTTAAATATCTAATTAATTCAAATTAATTTAGTGTGTCCATTACACTCGAACCGTTACAGTACTAAATCATTTACCGGTTCGAATTCTATCAGGAATAATATGCAAATTTTCAAAAGTCAATAGCATCCGAACAACGCTCAAGTCAATAGTCTAAATTAAGAATATAACATCACTGATTCGCTAACTGACTAACTATTAACGTTGCCCATTATTTTTCTATTAGCAAACGGTTTCGTAACATCAAAGATGACCAGTTGAAAATTTCGTGTCGTGAAGTCAACATCCTCGTTTAAAAGAATTGAAAAAATGTGCAAGAATTTATCGAAATTGTTACTTTTCGGTTCTATTTTATTACAATACGTCGAAGGAAATTATTCGGAATGTGATAGTTTTAAAGAGATTCAAGCTAGAGTGAAAATTCACGGAGAAACACGAGCAGAAATTTTGAATGGGTGTCTGGATAATTTACCATATGAAGAAGTATTTATAAAAGATTGTGTTAAAGTTTTACATCGTGGCACCTTTAAAGATATGTTAGATTTAAAACGTATCGTTATAGAAGAAGGTAATTTAAAGGAGATATCAGCAAATTTCACTGAAAATACACCTGAATTAAAGGAAATCTCCATACGCAAGAACACACTTATTAAATTATACAAGAACGTTTTCCCTAAAGCTCTCGATAAATTAGATTTATCATCGAATCGATTAAACGCAATCGAGGAGTCCACTTTCGAGGATATCAACGTTAAATTTTTAATATTAAACGACAATAATTTAAAAAACATCGAATCTAAATGGTTTCAAAATTCGAGGATCGAGCAATTATCTCTGCACCGCAATCAAATTAATTACATCCAATCTAATGCTTTCGATGGAATAAAGGATTTGGTAGACATCAATCTGAGTTATAATTCCATTAATTATATCGACGATAGAGCATTTTATCGGCTAAATAATCTACGCAACCTAAATCTAACGGGGAATACGTTAACGCATTTGAATTTCTTGAACAATGCTAGATTGACGAAGGTGGACGTCGGCTTCAATAGAATCAGTTACATTTTCTTGGAGAAGGCATCGATCCAGTACTTCTTTGTGTTCCCTAATCCGTGGCAATGTAATTGCCTGCAAGATTTCTGGAAATTCGCAGTCGCTAATAATATCGGAGTCGGTAATACGCCGTCGACTAAATCGACATGGAGGGAGGTTTATCCGGTTTGCGTTGCCAAGAATCCGAAATGCACGAAACATGAGAATTACGACGACATCAGGGTGCAATATTTTAAAAATGTTAATTACGCTAAACTGGATAATTGAGTTAGGTAGATATGTGTACCTTTCATGTTTATGTTTTTAAGATTAATTTAATAAAATATTATCGTATAGTAATATTATAAGGTTGCTGTTTTGTTTATTACTACGACCAATAAAAACAATCAAAGAAAACATTTGAATTATTTTGAAAAACTCTATAGCAATATAGAACAATTTGAGAAAACTAAAACTTCCACCCCCTCTCCCTCCTCATCTCCTTCATTGCTTTCATTTGTCAAAACATGTGGCAAAAAAAATGTGTCAACCTCCCTTTTTTGGATAGATTGAAATTTATCGGAAAAAAACATTTTTTTTTAATTCAGTTCTCTTCTAATTCTTTTGAATTTTCGAATAATAATTTTAATACTATCCAACCCCCCCCCCCCTCCTATCTCTCTCCCTACCGGCTCCAATTGCTTTCATTTGTTCTTTGTTTTAAATAGTGTTCCAGGATTTCGAAATCCAAACTGCAACTTCCAATTTATATGATGAAAAAATAAAATGTTGTCAGCCCCCAATATTTGATGGTTGAGAAAAATTAGAGGTGCTTGAAGATGATCTTGAAGGCTCCTGCCGTTTTTTAAGCTCACCGACTCCTCCGACTCCGCAAGTTTATAATTTTAAAATTTCTTCTTAAATCAAAACTTTTGAAAAAAATTTGAGCAAAACTGCCTCCAACCTAAAACAACTTTCATTCAAGTTCAATTTTCAAGAATAAGCCGAAGCCCAGCAGAATGTCCTTCGTTTCAATGATTGCATGAACTATCTTTGGTAGAATCTTCGGAATAATGTTCAGACCTAAAACAACCTTGAAACTCAAAATTTTCAGAAAAGCGGGGGTTGGCAAAATTTCTCAACCCTCTTCCGACACCCCAAGCTTATAATTTAAAAATTTATTTCAAACATTTCTGTTCCTCGACGTGTTTCAAGGTTTTCAAATCAAACTTTTTGGAAAAAAATTAGGGAACAATGATGCCAAATTTTCTCCCACCCACCCCCCTCTCCGGAGACAAATTAAAGTTTAGAATATTTGAGAAGTAATATTAAATTTTTGCTCCTAGTTGTCGTTTTGGTTTCAAACAAACAATATTTCAATATTTTGAAATCAAATTTTGAATAGTTCAAATTGATATAATGAACAAATACAATTTTGCCACACTCTCTGGACTGAAATTTTGTTGTTGTTGATAAATAAGAAAAATCAAAAAGTTCTTAAGTATTATAAAATATTATTAAAAATGCATCAAAGAAACGCGGAAAAATATTTTTTGGTCAGTTTTTTTGAGGGTTTTTACAAAATATTATTTCAACTTTCAAAAAATAGGATTTGACCATTATTTCTCAGCCATTTTCTGGTAAGAGGCTACAATTTTCAAAGAAAACTGGACAAAACCTTTAAAATTCCCCAAAACAAAATGGGAACAGAAGCTGGTACAATCTCGTTGCTACCTTTTGAAATATTCAAGTTTTGATCGCAAAGCAAACACAGCAAATGTTTTGCAAAAACCCTGAAACAACTGATACAAGTTCAATTTTCAAGTCAGCAAAATCTCCTTTGTTTCAGTGACGTCATGAACTTCTCTCGTTTCTTGGTAGAGGGCTGAAACTTTGGACGATGTTTATAACTAGAACAACCTGGAACCTGGAAAATTTTCAAAAAGAGGGGGCTGGCAAAATTTTATTTTTGATAATATCCCTTGAAATTTTCAACTTTTGATTGATTTGAAATGTTGGAGCAATATTAGCAATAGAAATATACAATTTGTTCATCGTATGAATTTAAACTATTCAAATTTTGATGACGATAACACTAACACTTCCAGGGGATGGGGAGGAATAATGTTCCCAATACATAGAACAAGCTAGAAGAAAATGTAAAAAATCCAAATTTAAAAATGGAGCTAGGGGAGCTAAACTTAAAAAAAACGGTTTTTTGTGTATTTGTCGGAAAACGTTTAATTTTTACAATTCTTCCAAATTTAAATTTGTCCAAGAAACGACGGGGGAGGGGGCTGACAGATTTATTCTAAGTTTTTTATAATAATTTTTTATTCAACAGTCTTGGCACTAATAGAAATGTCTGCAGTAATTGTTAAAATTTTAAATTTCTAACAGGAAGAAGTGGACCAAAAAAGATTTTTCGTATTTTTCGAAAACGTTCTTCCAAATTTTAATTTGTCCAAAGGAGTGGAGGTGGGGTAGAGGGGAGGGGGGGGGGGGGCTTGGTGCTGGTGTTAATTTTGTTGATAAAACCATTTTTTGTTTAATTCAACTCTCCTTTAGCTCGTTTGAACTAACAGGAAGAAGTGGACCAAAGAAAATTTTTCGTATTTTTCGTAAAACGTTCTTCCAAATTTTAATTTGTCCAAAGGGGGGGAAAGGGAGGGGTTGGTGCTGGTGTAAATTTGGTCGAAAAATCCATTTTTTTTTAAATTCAATTCTCCTTTAGCTCGTTTGAACTTTCGAATTTTAATTTTAATTAATTTTTTTAATTCAACGCCATCTCCACGCTTCCACTCCGCACCCCATTGCTTTTATTTGTCAAAATGTATGACAAAAAAATGCAAAATTGTGCCAACCTTATTTGGATGAATTGAAATTTTGTCGAAATTCCTCTACTCTCATTAAATTTTAAAATTTTCATTCGTTTAGCTCAATACTCCCGCTACGCTTCCGCCCGCTCCTCTTCCTCCCATTCTTTTCATTTGTTTTTTTTTTCAAACACTGTTTTAGGATTTCCAAATCAAAACTTAATTCGAATTTATTTCCAATATTTGATGGTTGAGAAAAATTAAAGGTGTTTGAATATGATTTTGAAGATTTCAGCTGTTTTGCAAGCTCATCCGTCCTCCGTCTCCCTAAGTTTAAAAGGACCCTGCAATTATTAGGTGTGGATTAGGTTTCCGTCTAATTTTCTCTATACATCCTCCCGATCAAAAGTCCCAATGGGCATAAAGTCCCAAGGACTCGAAATTTTGAGCTACTGACCTTCAAAGTTCAACATCTTGCCTATGTAATAATTCACAGGTGCTATCATTCGAGTAGTGGGATCTATGGATTAATACTAGGTCAACATGTTGATTTATTTTGGCATATAAAAAAATCATTTCAAATAGTTGCTTTTGAGCTTACGCGGATGCCACCCCCTTTCTACCCCTAAATCAACCCCTAGCGTAAGAGAGGCTGAAATGTCCCATAGTCATTCTTGCTACTACCATCCTTGATAGGGTGAGAAATTTTGTCAACTCCGTCCTTACAGTCGCACTTAACTTTGGAATAATGTTCACAACTAGAACAACCTAAAACCTCAAAAACCCCTGAAAAGCGGGGGAGCTGGAAAATTTAATTTTTGATCATATCCGTTGAATTGTTCAAGTTTTTATTTGGAAATATTGGAGCATTATTGGCAATAAAAATAACAATTTGGAACAATAGTGATAGGGAAGAAGCTATATCGATCACTTAAAAATTTCCAAAAAATTCCCAATTTAAAAATGGAGGAAGGAAAGCTTAACGATTTTTTGCGAATTTCTCCAAAAACGTTCAATACTTACAAATCTTCCGAATTTCAATTTGTCCAAAAAAGGACAGGAAAGGGGCTGGTAAATTTCGCCTCATTTTTTGCAATATTTTTTTATGTAACAGCCTTGGCACAAATAGAAAAGAGGAAGAGGTGGTTGGAAAATTGAGCTAAAAACAACAGCTCGAATCATTGAAATTTCAATCTTCCAGGGCGATAAAAGAGACAACAATATTAGAACCTTGAGCAACCAATTTTCAGAACAGATGGAGTTCTGTTTCGAGTTCATCGTATTATGATCACCGGAAAGCGACTTCCTAAATGAATTAAAATTTAAGGAAAAGATTGTTTTTGTTTTAATCGATATAATTCCCATTATTGGTGTGACTCAAATCAACATCCACTTTATAAAAATTAAATTTCTAAACAACACAAGCATAAACTGCTAATTGTCCGTTTAATCATAACACACCGCAAAACGCACGGTACTTTTTTTAAAACTAACCTTGTACATTACTTTCCCACCACATTACTACAAGATAAGATGCTTTATCTGCAGAATTAAAACCGGTTTCACCACAACTAGCATCAGTTTACTGCAGAATTTCATCGCTAGTGTTTTCACAATGAAAAATTTGCGTGAATATCTTCTAATAACGCTAATCGCGAGTTTAATCGGACGAATCGATAGTGCTTGTCAAACTTTCGTAAACACAACAGCCAACATTACAATTAACGGAACCGAATCAAGTGTAATTTTAAACGAGTGCTCTATAGACCCGTCAGTTGAGAAAATCGTAATACAAACATGTGTGGAACAGATTTACGAAGGCACCTTCAAGGATCTACCAAACTTAAACGATGTAAGAATCATAAGCGCGAACACAAAATCGATACAGCCTGGTTTCTTAGAAAATCTACCGAATTTAAATTATATTACAATAAATTTGAATCCGTTAAGAGAAATTAGGAAAGGACAATTTTCTAATATCAAAATCGATTTCATCGATCTTGAAAATAATAAAATCTGGCGGATTCAACGTGAAGCTTTCGAAAATCTAATTACACAAATTTTAATTCTAAACAAGAACGACTTGAGGAGCATCGAAAGCGGATGGTTTAAAAATTCGAGCATTAACAACCTTCAAGTCGCAACTAATAAGGTGACATGGTTGGGGAAGAATACTTTTAGCAAAATTAAAAATTTAGAATACTTGGATTTATTGGATAATAGCATTTATTACGTTCAAGATGGTACGTTTAGCGGAATTCGATTACGTCAATTGGATTTATCCGAAAACATGCTGACGAAGACGAATTTCTTGGCTAATACTAAAATAGGATACGTGCATATTGGGATAAACATGCTCAGTAATATGTTTATAAATAGTAGCGCTGAAATACAATCAATGACGATCTATCCAAACCCATGGAGATGCGAATGCTTGAGGAAGCTTTGGACGTATTTCGAGGCTAGGAAAATTAAATTGAGGGAACCGCCGACTTATGTCAACTGGAAGGATGAGCTTCCTGTGTGTGTTGTGCAATCTATGGAATGTTCAAATGAAGTTAATGACGACCACACTAGGAATGAGTACTTCAAAAGTTTTAGTTTTTCAAAGTTACAATTTAACTCTATTTTTGATTAAAATATTAAATTAATCGATAAATTATATCTAAATAAAGTCCTTGAATAACAGTTGAGTAGTGTTTTGCTGCGATCCTTAAGATTAATTGTGCATGAGTAACCTTAATCTTTTAATCCCAATTGATCTCAGGTTTTTAAATCAAAACTTTTGAAAAAAAAATAATCTTGTTGATAATTGAGAAAAATTTTTGACAATTCTAGTTCTAGTTATGTAAAATATTATTAAAAATTTATCCTGAACCTTGTGTGTGAATCCTTTTTTAGCCCAGCATCCTTCCGACTCCCATTGTTCTAAGTTTTTATTCAAAAAATTTCAAAATCAAAACTTCAATATTAAACATAGAATTGAAAGTTCAATTTTTTTTCCAATAATTTCCTGGTAATAGGCTAAAACCTTCAAGCAAAGCTAGAAAAAGCTCCTTTAAAACTCCTTTAAAAAGAAAATGGGAAAAGGAGCTGGTACAATTTTCTTTGTTTCCTTGTACCTTTTGAAACATTCAAGTTTTAATCGCAAAATAAATGAAAAAAATAATAATCCTGAAAATTCACAGAAAAGCAAAAATCCTAACACAATCTAAAACAACTTTCAATCAAGTTCAATTTTCAAGAATAAACGGTAGGTCAGCAGAATGTCCTTCGCTTCAATGATTTCATGAACTATCTTTGGTAGATGGTTGAAACTTTGGGACAATGTTCAGAACTAAAACAATCTGGAACCTCGAAATTTTCAGAAAAGCGGAGGTTGGCAAAATTTTTCCACCCCTCTTCAAGCTTATCATTTTAAAGTTTATTTCGGACATTTTTGTTCTCGAGCGTGTTTCAAGGTTTTTAAATCTTAACTTTAGGAACAATATATTGGGGAAAATTATGCCAAATTTCTCCCACCCCCTTCTCCGGGAACAAAATTTACAAGATTTGAGAAGTAATATTAAATTTTTGCTCCTACTTTGTCCTTTTTGTTTCAAACAAATAAAGTTTCAACATTTTGAAAATTTTTTGAAAATTTGTCACCCTCACCTCTCCTTCCCCTTCCCAATTTTTTTTGAAAATTTGAAATTTTTCTTGGTAGATACGAGTAGTGGAAACTTTGGAACAATGTTCAGAACTGAAACAAACTGGAACCTCGAAATTTCCAGAAAACAGGGGGTTGGCAAAATTTCTCAACCCTCCTCCGACTCCCCAAGCTTATAATTTTAAAAAAATTTTCAGGTATTTTTGTTCTAGAGAGTGTTTCAAGGCTTTTAAATTAAAACTTTTGGAACAATTAAAACATCGGTATCACCAAACACCACAACTTGATGATGAGAACCCACGCGTTCTCGAAAGACGTGTCCCGAGTAATTAATCAAAGTTGTGGTGTTTGGCGATACCAATGTTTTAATTGTTTGTTACGAGCCCACAGTCCTTGAAGTCACTCTAAAACTTATGGAAAAAAATTTGGGGAAAAATTATGACAAATTTTTCCCAGCCTCTTCTCCGGAGACAAATGAAAATTTAGAAGATTTGAGAAGTAATAATACAAATTTACCATGCCCTCACCTCCCCTTCCTCCATTCTTCCAAGATTTTATCCCAAAGATTTCAGAATCAAAACTTAAATATTTAAATATTATTTCAAGGGATATGATTAAAAAATGTTAGTCTAATTTGTTGTAGCAATCTTCTATATTGTTTGAGGGTTTTTACAAAATAATATTTCGATTTTCAAAAAACAGCATCCACTTTGTCCCGACCATTTCCTGGCAAGAGGCTAAAATTCTCAAACAAAGCTGGAAGAAAAGCTTTATTATTACCTTAATATTTAAATGTTCAAGTTTTGATTCTGAAATCTTTGGAATAAAATCTTGGAAGAATGGAGGAAGGGGAGGTGTGGGCATGGTAAATTTGTATTATTACTTCTCAAATCTTCTAAATTTTCATTTGTCTCCGGAGAAGAGGCTGGGAAAAATTTGGCATAATTTTTCCCCAAATTTATAATAATATATAATAAATTTATAATAAAAACTTGCAACAATGGAGGTGAGGAGGATGCTGGTCTAAAAAATATTTTTTCACGTTTCTTTGATGGATTTTTGATAATATTTTATAATAAGTACTCAAGAACTTTTGATTTTCAATTATCAACAAATTCTCAAATCTTGTAAATTTCAATTTGTACCCGGTGAAGGGGGTGGGAGAAATTTGACATAATTTTTTCCAAAAGTTTTAATTTGAAAATCTTGAAACACGATCCAGAACAAAAATGCCCGAAGTAAATTTTAAAATGATAAGCTTGAGGAGTTGAAGGAGGGTCGAAATTTTGCCAAACCCCGCCGAAAGGAAGCCGTCGACATCCTGTATAGAACAAGCTAGAAGAAAATGTCAAAGATTCCTAATTTAAAAATGGAGCTGGGGGAACTAAATTTAAAAAAAACGGTTTTTTATGTATTTGTCAGAAAATGTTTAATTTTTACAAATCTTCCAAATTTAAGTTTGTTCAGAACAAGGAAGGGGAGGCGTTGGGATGGAAATTATTGAAATTTCAATCTTCCAGGGCAAAAGAAGAAACATCAATATTAGAACCTAGACGATCTACCCAAACCCATGGAGATGCGAATGTTTGAGGAAGCTTTGGACGTATATCGAGGCTAGAAAAATTAAATTGTGGAAACCGCCCTCTTATGTCAAGTGGAAGGATGAGTTTCCTAGATGTGCTGTGCAATCTATGGAATGTTCAAATGAAGTTAACGAGGATCAAACTATTTATGAGTACTTCAAAAGTCCTAGTTTTGCAAAGTTTCGATTTAACTCTATTTTTGATTAAAATATTAAAGTAATCCATACATTATAATGTCTAAATAAAGTTCTTGAACAACACTTGAGTAGTGTTTTCCTGCGCTCCTTAAGATCTATTGTGAATAACCACAATCTTTTAATCCCAATTGATCTGTAAGCTTCTAGCCCACATCAGTGAAACTGCGTTCCTTTAGAGCATATACGAGATGTTGTTCCCACTGTTAGTAGCAGCGCTGGAAGTCTTTAACCGGTATGGTCTTCAGTGTGTCCAGTAAACTCTTTTGGTTGTTGTCTAATGTCCCGAAATGACGACATTTTTCAGTTTAGGAAAAATGAAAAAGTTGCAGGGACTGAGGTCAGGTGAATAGAGAGGTTGGGGAACCACAGGAATGCCTTTCGATGTCAAAAATTCTGTTATGGAGAGGGCAGTATGACATGGGGCGTTGTCATCATGGAGCATCCATTTGTCTGCGCTTTTCAAAGACGTCTTTATAAAAAACTTGGTTGACAGTTTGTCCTGGAGGAACAAATTCTTTATGGACGATTCCCCTTTTCCCAAAAAACAAATCTTCGATTTGCTCGTTGGAGCTTTCTTTCGTCGAGGATAGTTTGCAGTGTGCCACTCTTGACTTTGCCTTTTGATCTCAGGATCGTATTCAAAAATCCATGATTCTTGATGAACTTAAGATATCTTGCTCATTAGCGATTCTGTCTTGTTTTTTCGAATGTCCTTCTTGCCCACTACAGCAAAGGATATGAAAACGAGAATCAGAGACGCCTTCAGTTCAGTAACACCGGATATGGTGAGGAATGTTAGAACAGCATTTGAACAGAGCGTTATTTTCTGTATTGAATAAAATGGTAATTATATTCACCGCTAACACTTTTTCGTTTATTTTGTTGTTATGTTTTTGCATTCCTTTTATACGAAATTCTTTTTTCTGAATTCAAATACAAAAATATTTACTGCTGTTTTGTTTAGTTAATTTTTATTACTTGGAATTTATATTTTCATGTAAATTGTAACAATATAAAGTCAACTTCTTCGAATAATAATATTTCTATTCATCGATGTAAAGAAATACTGGGTGTTCACTTACAAAAATAAATGTAGACATAGGGAACCTTAAATAAAGTTGATCTAGATTTCAGTGTACAACTCAAAAAATGCCATAAAATACAGGGTGTTCCATTAAGAAAAACATAACTTTGGTGCATTAATGGTTTCAAATGGTTATAAAATGTACGACTTTATTTATAGAAATTGTAGAGAATTTGAAAATAATTGTTTAAGTGTATTGTTTTTTGCTTTTATGCGATCAAAATTGGAATATCGGTCTTTGGTTTAGAATCAAATATATCAAGTCCATATTAATAACATAGAAAATGTTTAGAGACGGTGTCTTAAATATTTATTGTACAAAATTGATGGCATTTTATTGCATAAAAGACAAATTAAAAGTAGTGTCAAATTTCTGCATGCTCTATTAAATAATAATGTTGATTGTGCATCGTTGTTAGAATTTTTATGCTATACATTATGAATCCATTAATTCAATATGATACTTGTATGATTCATTTCAACTTCTCTTACTCTTTAATAATGTATTAATAGGATATTCAAATTACTTCAACATAATTTCTAGTTGTATTTATCATTAGAATACAACTTATATATATATGGAATATAATTATCCACACACAACTAATTATTATAGAAAGCATGGCCTATTTAGATGAAAAAAAGCATCAGCTTTAGAGCGTTTTTGAAAAATTTCGTTAATAACATTTTAATCGGTAAATTTAGATATAGACATCTGTATAGTTTTTGGTAGGGGGTTTAATGTGTTTTCACATAGGATGGATAAATACAGGGTGTTCCATTTAACTTAAAAGAGTTATTGATGGTTGAAAAAATATAAAGTATAAATTGTTTTGCTTAATGTCATGTGGCCAATATCAAAATACTCTACCGGTTTATTGAAAGTACGCTTTGTCAAAATAACTTCTTACAAATGTAAATCATCCAAGTCATAGAGTTTTGCTATTTTTAATTTTTTCGCGAAAGCCGACATTTTCATAAAAATCAAATTTTCTCGAAATTGGCAGCAGATTGAAAAAGTGGCAACTTTTTGTGAATCACCCTGTATACTTGCAAATAATTTTAAAATGTGCTCCCTAGCGTCCTACATATTTGACTAAAATTTGAAACTCGTATCTTATAGCGTTATTTTTTTATTTTATATTCATTATCACCATTCGATTTGTCATTATACAGTACGTCTCACTAAGTTGGAACCATATGGAAAATTTTTTTATTATTAATTTTAGAGAAAAAAGTTATTTTATAAAAAAACTTCTACATGTTCTAAAATATAAAACACAATCATCAGATATTAATTTTGTTCAGTTATATAGGCGATTTGTCAAAAAATATGAATTTTACTAAAGAGTAAAGTATCTTTATATTCGACAATATTGAAAATTCTTATAAAGAATAGTTGATCAGAACTAAAAACTACGTCCAAATGTGCAATTACATCCATTTACATTGAAAAAAATATTTTTTATTTTTTGTATACAATATCAATGCAAAATAAATGCACATGCATTAATTACGTGTTTAAATTGCACAAGTGTTAGAAAACATCAGAAGCGAAAAGCTTATCATGTGTTTCATAATCGCAAGGGGTAAATGTTCGTTCAAAATAAAAAGATTAGTAAAAAAACAACAAAATCTAATTTTTCAATGTAAATGCATGTACATAATTGTATATTTGAACGTAGTTTTTAGTTCTGATCAACTTACAACAACTGATAACTTATAACAATTTTTAATATTGTCAAATACAAAGGTAGTTTACTCTTGAGTAAAATTTTTATTTTTGACAAACCGCGTATACGACCTAAGAAAATTAATATCTGATGATTGTATTTTATATTTTAGAACATGCAGAACTTTTTATAAAGAATAACTTTTTCCCCTAAAATTAATAACAAAAAAGTTTTCCATATGGCTCCAACTTAGTGAGACATACTGTATATAGTTTGATGAGCTAGTGAAGTATCTAACATTTTAACAATTATTTTTAATATTCAACTGTTTGATTTGTTATTATTTAGTATATTCTGTATTCGCTATTAAGTTTATTAGGTTAATCCTGTCTTTGGGCCGTGTATCTGTTGGAAATAAATTATTATTATTATTATTATTATTAGGAAGAATCAAATTTCGTAAAAAACGGGACTTCGGTCTGCATTATAATATCAAAGAGAAACTCTTTTGTTCAAAATCTCTATATTTCAACCAACATTTGTGGTCTTCTTCAGGAGAAATTACTACAAAGATACAATATGTCAATTAAAATAATAACAATTATTTAAAAAAGGAAAACTTACAACTTGAATTTTTTTAAATATAAAGATGTAATAATAAAGGCTGACAGGATTTATCATCGCGATGCAACGAAACAAATTAAATTACAAATAAATTATAGATCTTATCTGGTTTAAGAATATTAATAAAATCTCTTTAAGAACTGAGAAAATAAGAAAATGTTACAGTTTAAAATGCGAGTCAAAGAAAAGAAAAAAATTCTTATACAACAAAAAAGACAAGTGGATGTATAAGACAGCTGTAATATACAAAAATTGATGTACAAGGTTTAGTCAGAAAGTAAAGTTACAAGGCGTGTTAAAAAAGTTTGACGAAAATTTTTTTTCTTTTCTTTTCTTTTACAGTAACAAGTTTAGTTAATTTACTCTGTTTAAAATATTAAAGTAAATATTGCTCAATTGGTTTGTATCGGATTTAAAATTAATATTAGTTTTCTGATTTTGTATGTGATACATTTCCAAAAATATTCTATTTTTGTAGTATGGTTCTAATTGAAGGATTTCAACATCCACAAAATCAAAGTGGTGGTCATGTTCCTTGGCATGGTTTGCAAGTGCACAGGATCTTTTACCTATCCGACAGTCGCTCTTGTGTTGGCTAATGCGGTGTTTGAGCCATTGTGACGTTTGTCCCACATAACACCCCCTACAGTTAAGGCAATTGACTTTGTAAATCAAGTTATTATTATGCCAGAAGGCCGTGGTATCTTTTAAAGTGGAGAACAGGTCTCTGATCTTTTTAGGATTGTATTTAGCAATTTTCAAATTGGGAATATTGCTGAAAAAAGGTACAATATTATCAGTGAGGTGTTTGATGTAAGGAAGTTTTTTATAAAGCACCTGTTCTGTTCTGGTCTCAGTAAGGCCATCGTAAAAGTTGGAAGTGTAAATCAATTTTTGTAAAAGTGGTTTGGGATATCCGTTATTGGGAAACATGTCAAATAACTTTTTCAAGTTGTTTAGAAACCGGTCGTTAGAGATATGAGTAACTCTGTTTTTCATAGCAATTATGGTGTTGTTCTTCTGGTTGGTAGGATGATTAAAATAATAGTTTATGAATCTGCCTGATGCAGTTGGTTTTTTATACCAATCTAAAATGATATGGTTAGTGTTGCTTCTAATCAGTTTTTTATCCAAAAAAAGGTATGCTGTTATCTGTTTCCCTTTCTAGTGTGAGTTGCAAATGTGCATTGAATGAATTGAAGGCATCCAGAATGATGTGACAATCACGAGGAATAGCGCGGACAATGTCATCAATGTATTTATAAATAAAAGGTAACCGGAAGGGAAGGTTAGGTATCACAGTCCAACAACTCATCCATAACCATCAAGGCCAATATAGGACTAATCGGCGAGCCCATAGGACTGCCGAAGGTTTGTAACAAAAATTTGTTGCTGAAAGTAAAAAAGGCATTGTTGGTGATGAAGGTGGTGAGTTCTGTAAATGAGCCTAGTGATAGTTTAGTGTAGTTTTCGATGTAAATTCACTTAGAATCAATGAGCGATATCACTAAGTCCAGTGGTATATTAGTAAATAATGAAATCACATCTAGAGAAATCAAAACGTATTTGTTGGGCAAATTGAACCCATCAATGTTGTTAACAAAAGTGAAAGTATCTTTGATATTATAATCGGCGATATCTGACAAGGCTTGGGCTAAGATATTAGCAAGAAATTTCGTAAGATTGTAGGTTGTGGCATTTATAGAGCTTGTTATAGGACGAAGTGGAACTTCAGGTTTATGAATTTTTGGTAAGCAATACAATTTCGCAATAGCCGAATTGTATATGCTAAGAAATTTAAAATCGTTGTCAGAAAGTTTACCTTTGTCTTTTATGCTGCGAAGAAGATCGTTAAAGGTTGAACGATTTCTAAAGGATTGCGTTTTAAGCATTTTTAAGTATTAACGTCTTCCAGCTTTATTTTTTATTTTTTTATTATTACATCTTTATATTTTAAGGAACTCAAGTTGTAAGTTTTCCTTTTTTAAATAATTGTTATTATTTTAATTGACATATTGTATCTTTGTAGTAATTTCTCCTGAAGAAGACCACAAATGTTGGTTGAAATATAGAGATTTTGAACAAAAGAGTTTCTCTTTGATATTATAATACAGACCGAAGTCCCGTTTTTTACGAAATTTGATTCTTCCTAACGTAGTACGGTCGAAGTACTTCCTCTCGATTATTATTATTATTATTAAAATGCTTCCTTATGTTGAAGAACCACATTTAAATTTTTTTCTAATCTGTTTGCCATATCCACGTAAGAACACAACAAAATAAATGAGTCATTGCTAGGATTTCTCTTTTAATAAGATTTGGAAAAACGAAATAATAAATCAGGATTTATTTTAGTATTTTTCAATTTTCCCAAAAACATAAATAATGAAAACTAAAGGACAAGATTTTATTAATTTTTTCTCTAATCCTTTTAAAACAAAATTTAATTCACCTTTATCACAATATCACTTTCGAATCTTATCTAGGAGTTGATTTTTTAAGTTTTATTCCATGCCTTCGTTAAAAGCAACCACTCACAATAAATTTGTCCATAACAACTCACACACTCCTAACTATATTTCCCAATTTCTTCGTAATTCACTATATTAAAATAAGTTTCCTGAACAGAAGAGAACCGTCCATCCTTCCTAAAACTACAAGCGGATCCATCCTCATCAGGTACGATGCATATCGGTGTATCAGTATCCCATCTCCTCTTCAATTCCTGGGAATCTGCAATCATAATATTCCCTTCCTTGTTACCTCTCCAGAATGACCTCAAACAAGCACATTGCCACGGATTCGGATGCATCCTTAATTGGCGAACTGAACTGACATCTTCCATGTTGATATAGCTAATTTTATTGAAACTAACATCAAGGAGAGTGAGCCTTAAATTCCTAACAAATTGAGTATCGGTTAACCAATTTCCAGCTAGTAAAAACTCTTTCAAACTGCCCAATTTAAACATCTTATCGATATGGTGGATTTCATTGTATTCCAAATTAATTAAGGCGAGAGATTTAGTCCTGGTGAAAGCACCTGCGGTTATCCGGGTAATTTTATTGTTGGCTAAATTTATCTCTGCAATTTTCGAATTTTCAAACCAGGTTTTACCAATCTGCGACAATCGATTGTTTTCTAAATTTAATAAGGCTATGTTAGGCATCCCACTAAAAGCGAAATCTTCAATCGTATGAATCCTATTGTAGGATAAATCCAAATTTTCGATCTTGCTACGTCTAAACACTGCAGTCGGAATTACTTCGATATGATTCGATCTCAATAATATTTCCTTCAATTTAGGCACATGCTTGAAGAATCCTTTAGATAATTGCTTAATACAGACCTCAACAGCTGATATTGTCATTAACTTAGGTAGATTATAAAACAAATTTTGTTCGAGACGACTTAAACATGACAAAATTCGCACTTCACTAACTTCGTCTAAATGACCGATTTGACATGAATCGAAACTTTTCTCTTTAATATTGCCATCATCGTCGAATAACTCGGTGTCTAAGGAATCTTCATTACCGCAAGATTCAACACTTAATATATTGAATACGAGAATACTCGTCGCGAATACAAGTAAACGCATGTTTCTTCGGTTAAGAACTCTTAAATACTGGAGTATAAATTTCAATGTTAGCGGTCTTGTTTTGATAAGATATCTGAATGTTACGACCTTAACATACAAGTATGCAATGATTATCTTGGGAAAAACGTTTAATAATAAATTATTTTTAATTAATTTATAAATATGGGATCAAAAGGTTGATGTGTGTATCGAGTTGGTCAAAAGTAATGAACATGTTCTAGGAATTTTGGATGGTAGTAATTTTGAATTGGATCATTTTCTAAAAGAGCAAACCTATTATGCATTTTCTGTCCAGTAAACAGTACAACTCAGTTTCTTGTTTTTTTGAGAATACATCCTTACTTTCTGCAACTTTTTGAGAGTCAATATCGGCTAAAAATTGCTTCATGAGACAAACAAGCAAGCATGGTCGTACCTTTGTTGACTGGTGTTGGAAATTAATTTCCTTTAACTCTGTGATCTATAGTTATATCCTACCGAGGTTGAGCTCATTTAGATGGGCAACCAGCAAGTTGGTGGAAATGGAAGTCCTCTCTAATATCCTGGTAGTCAATGCTGTGATCCATTCCTTCATGGATGGGATGTCAAGGTCCCTATTCAGTTGTTCATTGCAGATAAACTATGGGGCAATCACTAGCATTCGTAACATTTTGTTTTGGAGAGTTTCTAATTTCTTGAAATGATTTTTATCTAGGTTTGACCATGAGAGAGCCCTATAGGGACATATGAATGCAGATCTTGCTCTAAAGAATTTATTACAGGTCTTTTGGACGTGCTACCCAAATGTCAATCGCTGATGCAAGGCTACACCAAGATACACGACTGCTTAACTCCACAGGAGTCTGCAGTTAACTACAAAAATATTTTCGAATTTTGACTTCTGGACGATATATACATAGATGGCCGTGTCATCGGAGTATATGACCAGATGACCTTGAGGGGTCTTCTATAAGTCGTAATAGTAGTCCTTAACAGGCCCCTACTGCTATGGGCTTCGGAGAAATTTGGAAGGTGATGGAGCAATTTTCTAGGCAAGAAATTTTGTCAACAATTACTCCTATCTATCCAGTAAAAAGCGCCAACAAGAATTTTCTGAACGACAGTGTATAATAACACAATTAGTATCGCAAAACGATAAGAAATAGGAGTTTCCGTTATCGTTTCCAGTTATTGATATTTGTTGCAATACGTCCCGACCACAGGTAAGAACGTTATCATATAGAAAAAAGGAGTTGACGCATCTCTGAGAAATTCCCTGTGGCTTCGGTCACTCGGAACAGCTGGTATTCCATGGATATGACCTTCCTAAATTCGAATTGTTAATCTTGCAAGATGTTCAACAAAAATAGATCTTCACCTCATCTATTATTCAAAATTTTTTTTAATTCCAAGGCTCCAATTTTTTGCAGAATTTTAAGCGAAGTCATAGTGCTTTTCAGGCTGTGAGTACAGGTTGTATCATGACGGAAGCACTAACAAGCAAAGGCTGGACGATTAATTGAATTATATCATTAAAGGAGTTTGTTGACTACCAAGGTGACCAGTTCTTGGAAATTTTTAAGCGTCAAAATAGTCCTTGCCTTGCCAAAAGCTTCCTGCAAAATGGCATTAATTTGAAGGACCCAATTTTCTCAGACTTTTAAGCATACACCTTGTATCATGTCATAATCACCAATATTCCTTATCCTAGTCTTGTTTAGAATTCCAAATAAAAATGGCATCGTGGCATGAGCAACTATCAACAGGAGGAGGCAGGGAATAAAGATGAATTAAAACCCATTTTTAATTGCAAAGACTCTTACCTTTTGGAAACTTTTGAGCTGAAATATAGTCCTTGCCTTGCCAAGAGCTTCGTGGGACAAGCATCAAAAGGGAGTGGATGTTTGCGAGGAGATCTTGTGCAGACGTCTGCAGGCACAAGTTGATGCCACAGTTGAACGGGGATCCAACTGGAGGTTAAAGCTAAATGAAACCAAATGTATAGTATGTATAGCCATCAGGTTCACAAATAGGCGTAGGCTGCCTCCAGAGAATATCTGTGTCCGATGTCCGGCTACCTTGGAGCCAATCACTCATATGTATATTTGGGTGTTACCTTGGATCGGAGGCTTACTTTTCTGGTAGCAAGATCAGCATTACTCCCACTCCTTAGCTCCAGGAGTCCTTTATCCTTGAGGTTGAAAGTGTCGATCTACATACATCTCTTTTTGGCGTCCCATAATTTCATACGGAGCCCTTTGTTGGTCAAGCCTAGCAAAGACAACCATAAAGAAGCTAGAGATCCTTCAAAATAAGATGCTGATTGGAGCTCCTTGGTTCGTAAGGAATGAACAACTCCGAGTTGACTTGAAAATGCCATCCCTTAAGGAACAACCACTGCTGCCAATCCTCTGGTCTTACACCTAATGGAACTAGACCCTGAACGACCACCGCCCAAGGTAAGAGTCAACAGAGTGCTGAAAATCGACAATCCATAGAAAGCCTACACTTACGAAGATCACAACATCTTACCGATTGCAGACTCCGGAGCTGAGGGAGCCCACCCACACAATCACACTTCAAGGGCCGGATGGGCCCAACAGGGAGATAAAAGGACGAAATAACTTTGCGTTCAACCCTGGACGAGAACAGAAGGATCACCGGTGGATGTTTAATTAAAGTGCATCGTTAAAAAAAAATTAAACACTTTTGACCAACCAGGAATACTGTCTACCTTGTTAAGACCTTCAAGTAAAACTGGCATCGTAGCAAAGGCATCAGCAAAGAGTGGATGATTAACATTTTTGAGGGTCGATTTAGTTTTTGTATTGTTTTGAGTTTCAGATAAGAATGGTATCGTGGCACAGGCATCATCAAGCAAAAGTTGGAACATTAATCAAACCCCATCATTCAAAGACCTTTTTTTAATATGAAGGGCCCTACTTCATAAAAATTTTTGAGCGTAAATATAGTCGTCGCCTTACAAAGAGTTTTCGATCAAAATTGCATTGTAGGATTAATGAGATGGTCTTTAATTAAAATGTATCGTTAAATTTGTTTTTGAGCATGAATCCATTGTCTTGCCAAGAGATTTGCATAGAATTGGCATCATGGTACAGGCATCATTAAGCGATGCCTGGACGATTAATTAACGCGTATCATTACCAAAATTTTTTTAACTATGAATAGCCTACAGTTCCTGTAAATTTTTGACCGTCAATACAGTCCTTGCCCAAGATTTTTTTAACTAACTAAAGCATCAAGTTTCTAGAAAGTTTTGAGCTTCAGAGGAGTCTTTGTCTTGTTTAGATGTTAAGGCCATAATAGCATTGTGGTAGAAGCATCAGCAAGCAAAAGTAGATCACCAATCAAAGATTTTTTTTAATACAAAAAGCTTGCCCTTTGCACATTTTTTGGACCTAAGTGTAGTGGTTGTATTGCTGCATAAATAGACAAAGAAATAATTAAAGAATAGACACCACCAAGGTCCCGAGAGGTGTTGAAACCTGTGAAAGAACATCCATTTTAGCTTGAGCAAATATATAACCTGGACCAAAACTGATATTCAAACTGTAATGAAGATAGTTCGTTTATGAACAAGGTAAGAGATAAAGATGGCAAATTGCATCAAAATAAGGGTTGGTGAAACAATTCCTTTCCCTGTATATCCAAAATCTTAGCAGCCACATTGGAATTTGTGGACCTGGTTCCATAAGGAATTGTTGTTTGTCCAATATTCCAAAACTACCTTTCTGGGATTTCCTCCCATATCCCTTAAAGAGCATTTCTGAAAGTTGTCTCCTGACCACAGTTTGGTCAGAAGTTTGTCTTTGGTGGAAAAACCACACCACCACCAGGAAAATCAAATTCACTGATATGTTTCGGGATGTGGCTCATGATTGGCAGAGCCACCACGTACAAAACTCATTTTACCGATAGAGAGTCATTTGGAGACCCCCATTCGGGCTAAATACAGGGCCTAAATACAATTAGTTTAGAACTTATAGACTACAAGGAAAAGTGGTTCTAAAATTAAATAGAAGCCCCCACTCCAAAACGAACCTGGTGGTGGACTGGCGAAGCTGAGATTTTGGCAGGTCATTTTGAAACTGTTTACCAGGGCAACCAAGGCATCTCTGAAGAGAGATCAAATCGATTACATCTAAGACAACCTTAATTTGGCGAAGAGTAATCCAATCCTTGAAATCGAAGACAATCGCGAAAATTTTGGAAGGTGATGGAGCAGTTTTCTAGGCAAGAAATTTTGTCAACAATTACTAACTATCCAGTAAAAAAGCCAAGAAGAATTTTCTGAACGACAGTGTATATTAACGCAATTAGTATCACAAAACGATAAGAAATAGGAATTCCCTCTACATAATTTTTTTATCTTTTCCGCTTATTGATATTTATTGCAATACGTCCCAAAATACCATAGGTCAGAATGTTATCAGATTAAAAAAAAAAGAATAATATTGTAAATTAAACAAGCAGCCTTGTAACGGGCCTCAGTTCTAGTATAATAATGCAACCATGCGGATTGTAGTAGTGTTGTGTCTGCTGAGCCTTCAAATAAACTACAGTTCAGCGTCCTGTGTTAATGGAAAGTTAATTCAAGCTAAACTACATTACCGATACAAGTCCATTCAAGAAGGTTTATGCAATGGCGTCCTGGAAAACGACGACAAAGTATACAGTTTGAAATATGTGACATGTTGGTGTTGTGTGGGACGTCAAACATTCTATAATCTTAAAAACCTACAATCGATATCATTGGAGGATGGTTGCGTCAAGCATGTCTCTCCGCTATTCTTCATCGACACCCCCAAATTGAAACGAATGAGTTTTAAATCGAATCAAATCAAGGTGATATACAAATTCGTCTTCTACGCTTCAGCATTAAAAATTATAGACCTATCATCTAATAGAATCGATACAATAGAAAAATATGCTTTCTCCGATATGAACATGACTTCGTTGAATTTAGCTTACAATTCGCTGACAACTATAGATGATGCCTGGTTTGAAAATTCCTACATAGAACAATTATCGTTAGCGAACAATAAAATAATAAAATTACAAAATTATGTTTTTGCAAGTATCAACAGACTCGGTGATCTAGATCTGATGTTTAATAAAATTTATATAATCCAAGATAATATTGGCCTGCGATCGATAAACAAGATGCAACTGGCTGGGAACGCTTTAAACAACCTAAATTTTTTGCGGAGTATCAGACCAAAATATGTAGATATCAGCTTCAATAGAATCGGTTACTTGGATTCTGACGATATAGATGGGGTGCTTGAACTAGTGATGGAACCGAATCCTTGGCATTGCTCATGTTTGAGGAA
The DNA here is from genome assembly GCA_023690525.1 of Holotrichia oblita. NCBI lineage: Eukaryota > Metazoa > Arthropoda > Insecta > Coleoptera > Scarabaeidae > Holotrichia > Holotrichia oblita. The sequence goes on along the minus strand of CM043018.1, from coordinate 143,998,713 downwards.
ATTTTTGAAAGATAACTATGAAATCGAGATAAGTTCATCACCGGTAGCCGTCGATAGATGGAACGACTTATTTCCGGTATGTGCGACTTCAAAAAACCAAAATTATCAATGTCAGTACCGGTTAGATGAAGATGTTTTAGAAGCTCAAGATAATTACTTTGAATTTGTTGATTATAACAAAATGCAAAATTTTGTTTAAAAAGTCTTATTTTTGAACTGAATAATCTTCTCATTTGTAACGATTAAGAATGTTCAATAAAATTTCTAACGAGAAGTCGTTTTGTTAATTTAATTAATTGAGTGTGTGGAACAAACTTACCTGTGACCGTTCAAAGAAGCATGGTGTAAAGGTGTGTATCCGCTGCTGTCCTGGACATTAGCCCCAGGACCTCGTCGCAAACTGTAACAAAATATTGAATTTATGAAGCAAGTTATTATTAAAAGAATGTGTACAAAATTAAATTTGTTAATATTATTTTATACAAACGATGTTTGTATAGCATTTCTGTTGAATGTATTCTATCACATATTAAATGACAGCTCAGGTTAGATCATGCTTATGTCATAGTTACGTTTGTATTCAATACAGCCAACTAACAAAATAATTTTTACGCCTTCTCTCGAGAGCTTCAAAATTTCGTTTTGACACTATCAATCAGAAATTTAAATTTGGAAAGAAGTGGGAGAAGAAAGGGTGGCAGCATAATGGCGTTTTAACTTAAAGCAATGTAGTTAAGCAAAAGTTCGAAATTTTGACAAAGGTGATGCTAGTAAAATTTTGTTTTTCTAAATTATTTCACGAAACAGGCCTGAAGTAGGAAATTGAAACTTTACAGTACTACAGTAGATAGACCCAAAACAAATCTCACTCAAAATTTCGATTTTCAAAAAACAAAGGTGGTCAGTAAAATTTCATTTTTGTAAATCGCAATATTGTAATAACAACTATCAATGAAGAGCTCGATTTCTTGACAAAAGAAACGCAAGCAAAATTTGGTTTTTCCAAATTATTTCGCGAAATAAACTACAATAAAATAGAAACTTTAAACTTTAAATCTCTGAATGAAAAAGTGCCACGAAAATCTTGTTTTTGTAAACTTTAGATCCAAATATGCGAATGAAAAACTCGAAACTTTAGGATAATATAGAACAAACCTAAAATGATCCAAAAATAACAATATAGAACAAATCTAGAATATCCTGGAACAAGTCGCAATGACAATTTCGATTTTCAAAATATAGAATAACCTAGGAGCGTCAAAACATCATTCCTGAAAGAAGAGGAATCAGCATAAGTTGGTTTTTGTAAATTATTTTGCAAAATATGCCAAGTAGAAAGTTTAAACGTTAAAATTTTATAGAACAAATCTAGAATGCTCTGAAATAACTCTCAATCAAAAGAACAAATTCAGAATAAGCTAAAATACTTCAAAAGATTTCAATTTTCAAAAAAAAGGGCACCAAAAAGATGTGGATTTTATAAATTATTTCATAAAACATATTAGATAGTTGATACCTTAGAACAAAAAAGAATAAATCTAGAATATCCTTGAACAAGTCTTAATGATAATTTCATTTTTCAAAATATAGAATAACCTGGGACTGTCAAAACATTATTCCTGAAAGAAGAGAAATCAGCAAAATTTGGTTTTTGTAAATTATTTTGCAAAATATGCCAAGTAGAAAGTTTAAACTATAAAATATTATAGAACAAACATAGAATGACCTGAAATGACGCTCAATCAATAGAACAAACTCAAGAATAATCTCAAAGAATTTAAAAGATTTTAATTTTCAAAAAAAAGGCACCAGAAAGATGTGGATTTTATAAATTATTTCGGAAAATATACCTAATAGATAGTTGATACTTTAGAACAATATAGAACAAATCTAGAATATCCATGAACAAGTCTCAATAATTTCAAATTTCAAAATATAGAATAACCTAGAACTGGCAGAAAATCATTCCTGAAAGAAGAGAAAACAAGCAAAATTTGGTTTTTGTACATAATTTTGCAAAATATGCCAAATAGAAAGTTTAAGCTTCAAAATATTATAGAACAAACCTAGAATGACTTGAAATAATTCGCAATCAAAGGAACAAATTCAGAATAAGTTCAAATAATTCAAAAGATTTCAATTTTCAAAAAAAAAGAGCACCAGAAAGATGTGGGTTTTATAAATTATTTCGTAAAATATACCTAGTAGATAGTCCATACTTTAGAACAATATAAAATAAATCTAGAATATCCTTGAACAAGTCTTAATGATAATTGCGATTTTCAAAATATAGAATAACCTGGGAGTGTCAAAACATCATTCCCGAAAGAATAGAAATCAGCAAAATTTGGTTTTTGTACATTATTTTGCAAAATATGCTAAATAGAAAGTTTAAACTTTAAAATATTATACCTAGAACAAACCTAGAATGCCCTGAAATAACTCTCAATCAAAAGAAGAAATTCAGAATAAGCTCACAATTTAAAAGATTCCAATTTTCAGAAAAAAGGGGCACCATAGAGTTGTGGATTTTATTAATTATTTCGTAAAATATACCAAGTAGATAGTTGACACTTTAGAACAATATAGAACAAATCTAGAATATCCTTGTACAAGTCTTAATGACAATTTTAATTTTCAAAATATAGAATAACCTAGGAGTATCAAAACATCATTCCTGAAAGAAGGGAAATTAGCAAAATTTGGTTATTGTAAATTATTGTGCAAAATATGCTAAGTAGAAAGTTTAAACTTTAAAATATTATAGAACAAACATAGAATGCCCTGAAATAACTCTCAATCAATAGAACAAATTCAGAATAAGCTCAAACAACTCAAAAGATTGCAATTTCTACAAAAAGAAGAGCACCAGAAGGATGTTGATTTTCTAAATTGTTTCGTAAAATATACCAAGTAGATAGTTGACACTTTAGAACAATATAGGTAGACGAAATCTAGAATATCCTTGAACAAGGCTTAATGACAACTTCGATTTTCAAAATAAAGAATAACCTGGGAGTGTCAAAACATCATTCCTGAAAGAAGAGAAATCAGCAAAATTTGGTTTTTGTACATTGTTTTGCAAAATATGCCAAATAGAAAGTTTAAACTTTAAAATATTATAGAACAAAGATAGAATTACCTGAAATGACGGTCAATCAATAGAACAAACTCAAGAATAATCTCAAACAATTTAAAAGATTTGAATTTTCAAAAAAAAAGGCACCAGAAAGATGTGGATTTTATCAATTATTTCGGAAAATATACCAAATAGATAGTTGATACTTTAGAACAATATAGAACAAATCTAGAATATCCATGAACAAGTCTCAATGATAATTTCAAATTTCAAAATATAGAAAAACCTAGAACTGTCAAAAAATCATTCCTGAAAGAAGAGGAATCAGCAAAATTTGGTTTTTGTAAATTATTTTGCAAAATATGCCAAGTAGAAAGTTTAAACTTTAAAATATTATAGAACAAACATAGAATGACTTGCAATGACTCTCAATTAAAATAGGCTATTTTAAAAATTTCATTTAAAAAAAATGGGACGGCAACAAAATGTAGTTGTTTTAAATGATCTTGCACAACTTGTGAAGTAAAAGCAGAGAACAAGCCTTGAATAACCTTGAATAGTTCTCAACCACAATTTCGATTAAAAAAATAACCTAGAACCAAAAACTATAACAGATAACGTTTCGCTGATCATGCTGTCAGCTTCTTCAGAAGATTTTTGAAGACTGTTTTCTAAAGACCAGTCTTTAGGAACTTTCTGAAGAAGCTGACAGCATGATCAGCGAAATGTCAAGTGCAAACTTATCTATGCGACAACACCCGGAAGACTTCAACACAGTAAACAACGGTCGTGAAAATCTACTCTCAACTCTTAACAGATTCATATCATTTCTGAATCAAGGAGCGTCTGCAAAATTTTGTTTCTGTATATTATACCACAAAATATGCGAAAAAGAAAGTTGCAAGTTTAGAATTATGAAGGACAAACCTAGTGTTATCCTGAAATAATTCTAAATCACAATTTCGATTTTCAAAATAAAAGACTCTCCAAAAATCATTACTTAAAGAAGAGAGGTCAGCAAAATTTTGGTTTTTTTTTCTAAATTATTGCGCAAAATATTAACCTGAAATGACCATGAATCAAGTTTAATTTCGAAAAAAAGGAGTCGATCAAAAATGTTTTTTTTAATTATTTCGAGAATTATCCCATGCAGAAAAAAGAACAAAAACCTAAGCTCTGAAACAATTTCTAACCACTTTAGAATAATTTCCAGAATAACTTATAATATTGGTTTGTTTTCTTGAACAACTTGTTTTTTAATGTGTGGTAGGTGCTTTTGCAGTGTTCTTTTTTTGTGGCTAGAAAAATCATGAACAACACTAGAGCAACGCTAGAACCTGAAGCAGCTTTCAAAATGTCAAAGCAGTGAGGGTGGGGCGTTTTTCTTCCTTTTGTCCTCAGAGAAGTTAGGTACAAATTTTATAAAAGTCGTTATTACAAGCAACAAAGAAATATTCAAGACATATTCAAACAGGAAAAACAATTCCACGCAATAATTTGCTGTAATGTATAAATAATAACTTCCTTTAAAATTTATCACATATTTACATATTTGTACATTGATATAATTGACCTTGGATTGATTTATAGCTATTTATTTGCAAAACACATGCAATCTTCAACGTCACGTACAGTATTCGCAAACGTCCAAGAATCCTTATCATTTTTTGGATAAAACACAAGTAACCTCAATAAAAATATTCTAAACGTTAATGTTCAGTCCTAGCCATTTTTAATAAGCTACAAGTTAGCTTAGATGCTCCTCAAACACTATCAAGAATTCTTTCGACGGGACGCAAAGGACACAAAGACGTTCCCGCTTTGTCTTCCCCGGGATTTGTTTTCTTCAATTTCCACCCCGGTGAAGATCTTTTCACTTCATGAATGAAACGCGGAGAGTAATGAAATTTGGATTTAATAAATACTCTCGACTGGAACATATCTCTGTATATGTGTTTGTATCGTTGAAATTGGGAAACGAGCACCATAAGGAGAGAACAAACCAAGGAGACGTAATAAATCGCGACCCTTTATGAGATTTTCGGATTGCTTTCGCTTTGAGTGCAGAACCAGAACGTTTAATCCTTCTGACATATTAAATGGCAATAAGTATAGCTGTGCATTATTGCTTTCGTAACTCACGGTATTCACCTCTCTCTCTCTCTGTCACTCGCTCAGTCGAGAGCGTCTTAATATCCATTCGTTGAAAATCCACCTCCACCGCTAAAACTGTCGCCCTTGTTTTTCCACGGTAAATAATTCCGTATTGTTTATTAATATGAATTTCCGTATTTTCGACAGTTTATTAAGATCATTTATATTGCGGCACAAAAAGAAAAAAATTAACCAAATGAATTTTAACCTTTAATCTAACTCTGAATGAACTTTCCGAAAACAGCAAAACAAACAGCAAAGAACCTCAACTTGGGTCCTGCGGCACCCCCAAAGACGGTGAAAAATTAAATTATTATAGTCACCGTTCACGAGCAAACGTAATATTAAAAATTAGCCAAAGTTCTTGTTCATCCTGTTTATTACGTGACGCAACAGTTGCCAACCCAAATTCAACGACAGATAAATCAAAATCAATAAATTTTTTAGAGTACGTTCGACATAAGTAATTTACATTTCTTGACAGAATTTTTCAGGGGGGTACTCATTAATTTTCCAGTACCAGATCGATTCCTGTTGTATTAAAACTTCCTGTATCCAAAACGAAAGACCAACAGCTCAACACCAATGGTTGACTTCTCAATAGTTGTGGGGGAGAGGAGGGTGATTGACTTCCTAATGGTTGCGGGGGGGTGGTTCACCTCCCAATGATTGTGGGAGAGGGGAGGAGTTGTCTTCCCAATGGATGCAGGGGAAGGGGGTTGACTTCCTAATGATTGTGGGGGGTGGTTGATTTTTCAATAGTTGCGGGGGAGTGATTGACTTCCCAATGGATGCAGGGGATGGTTGACTTCCCCAATAGTTGTGGGGGGGGTGGTTGGCTTTCCCAATGGTTGCGGGGGGTGGTTGACTTCCCAATGGTCGTGGGGGGTGGTTGACTTCACAATGGATGCAGGTGGTGGTTGACTTTCCAATAGAGGCTCCACAATGACGTAGTAAAAACAAGGATCCATTTAGTATTTCCTCCTGTCTCCCTTCCGTTCCAATGTTTTTTAAAGTTCTAATATTTCGTTGATACATAATTGCTCCCTTTTTTGACTTTCTTTTTCAATATTTTCACTTAAATACACTCTTCTAATTTACTTCTTTTTACTTCTCCTGTTCTTTACTTTTTCTTTTCTTTTTTTTCCTTTCTTTCGCCACAATTAACTTTTAAGTCTTTTGACCTAAAATTGCAATTGACATTGAGTTTTTAATTTTTTAAAATGTTACGATATATGGAGTGATCACCTGACACTATATTTTTGCAGTAGGAGTAACCGGTATACTGGGTGTTTCTGGGAGGTGACTCCCCCCTATAATTTCTAAAATATTTGAGATAGAGAAACGAAATTTGGGAATTATGTACGGGGCTGTAATTTACATTTCTTGACATAATCGATAAATTCTTATCACTTCCGCTTTTACCGGAAATGACTGCAACTGCAGCAAAATATATTTTTTGATATAAAATTTTTTTTTCATCAAGAGTGCTTTGAAGTTCTTAATATGCTCAACTGTTACTGTATAAACATGATACGAACAAATTTTTTTCATTTTTCCTGTATGCCCAGTTTTTTTAAGCGCATTTGTAGGTCCAAAATGTAGTTTTTATGTTTTATTATAATTTTTCCAAATAGGAACAGGCTGGCACACTAAATCATCACGAAAGAGCATTAAAGTACCTTCATTTTGATACCCTACATTAATATACCGAACGAACGTTTAAATTTTATATCAAAAAATATATTTTGCTGCAGGTGTACTCAAAATGTTATCTCGAATCAAAATATCGAAACAAAATCAGGTATTCCCATTTAAAAATCGAAAATCAAAGTCATTTCCGGTAAAAGCGGAAGTAATAAGAATGTGTGTGTGTTGATGAATCGGAGTCATCATATGTAACAGACAGGGTAGAAGAACCAGAAGGATTTTCCGATGCCCCAGAACCATCAACTAGTGACGAAGTTGTCGCTGGCACCGTGAATATATTGACGTCACATAGTACTAAAGCAAGTACGAATATACTAACTCCTGAAGCAGTTAGACCACACGTTAAGGCACAGGCAATCTACTGTTTTAACTGATACCCTAACTAACGAAGAAATAGAATTGGCTCACGAACAGAAAATGCAAAAGATTCGATTAAAAGAAATGAAACAACGCCAAAAGGAGCACAAACCGAATAAAACTGGGCAACAAATGGAAAAATCTGAAGAGAAAATTATTTATAGACTCTTCAAGTTCGGAAAGTGACGTGGAACAAGAGAAAATCTGCAATGATTCAACAGACGATAGTATTACAGAAGAAACGAAGTTCCAAAATTTATCCGAAAAAGATTAGTAAAATTTTGAAAACTACCTAATTCATCTTGCCAAAATAGAAAAGATTGAGGATGGACTTTTACATATCCAGAAAAGAAAGATGATGATGTAAAAGAGAGAGAAGATATAGTAATGGGACTACCTAAACCTGAAATATCAGGGGAAACTAAACCAGCTTTCAAAAAGTTTAAGTTTAATATTGATTTAATTGATTTACTTTTGGGCTAGTCTAGCTTTTTTCTATTCTCGAATGCCCGCGAGACCAGACTAGTTTAGCCGCTCTCCACAGGTGGCTTTTGCAGGAATTAGTCTCAAGTGAAATATTCCTTGTTTGATAGCAATTTAGCTTTCAAAAATTCCAGTACGATTACCAGTTTGTTGCATTATAATCAAATTAAGCAAAAAGTCAATTCTGACAGTTCACGACACCGATGTGGAGTTAGCAACGATGTCCAGCAACGAATTCTAGTCCGATTCACAATTATCATGTAGGCTAGGATCCTTCACATACGTCACACATAGATAAAGTTATAAAAATTATTTGATTAATACGATTTAATTAATCATTCACCTCCTCCTTAGCGGAGCTTGTGCCATAATTTTGACCATAAGCTTTTGACCATGTTCAAAATTTGCTCGTAGTTAACAGATTACTGCAGTTAATCGTCCACCTCCCCCCCCGCCCCCTCCCACTCAAGACTCTCCCCAGCTTTGTGCAAGATATGGTATGCATTTCTGGATGGATAACATTTTTGAGCTTGTTCAAATCCGTAACTCTGCAAAGAATTGTTGGAGCATGACGACATATTGTTCAGAATTCACTATCATTGCACAATTCTTTCCTTCGAAAAAACAGACCTATTGCTTCAACTTTAGTCCTTCCGGCCTAAACTGCAACCTCCCCTTCAGGTAACAATCCGCTTCATCTAAAAGCAATAGCCGGATCGTCTTGACATATTTTGCTGTTTCAACTCCTGCACCACTGTCATCCACTCCATTGTGACCTACTATCTTGAGTATTGTTTAACCAAAAACCACGAGATTTGGCTGATATTATAGAACAAACCTAGAATGACTTGAAATAATTCGCAATCAAAGGAACAAATTCAGAATAAGTTCAAATAATTCAAAAGATTTCAATTTTCAAAAAAAAAGAGCACTAGAAAAAGATGTGGGTTTTATAAATTATTTCGTAAAATATACCTAGTAGATAGTCCATACTTTAGAACAATATAAAATAAATCTAGAATATCCTTGAACAAGTCTTAATGATAATTGCGATTTTCAAAATATAGAATAACCTGGGAGTGTCAAAACATCATTCCCGAAAGAAGAGAAATCAGCAAAATTTGGTTTTTGTACATTATTTTGCAAAATATGCTAAATAGAAAGTTTAAACTTTAAAATATTATACCTAGAACAAACCTAGAATGCCCTGAAATAACTCTCAATCAAAAGAAGGAATTCAGAATAAGCCCACAATTTAAAGGATTCCAATTTTCAGAAAAAAGGGGCACCATAGAGTTGTGGATTTTATTAATTATTTCTGTAAAATATACCAAGTAGATAGTTGACACTTTAGAACAATATAGAACAAATCTAGAATATCCTTGTACAAGTCTTAATGACAATTTTAATTTTCAAAATATAGAATAACCTAGGAGTATCAAAACATCATTCCTGAAAGAAGGGAAATTAGCAAAATTCGGTTATTGTAAATTATTGTGCAAAATATGCTAAGTAGAAAGTTTAAACTTTAAAATATTATACAACAAACATAGAATGCCCTGAAATAACTCTCAATCAATAGAACAAATTCAGAATAAGCTCAAACAACTCAAAAGATTGCAATTTCTACAAAAAGAAGAGCACCAGAAGGATGTTGATTTTCTAAATTGTTTCGTAAAATATACCAAGTAGATAGTTGACACTTTAGAACAATATAGGTAGACGAAATCTAGAATATCCTTGAACAAGTCTTAATGACAATTTCGATTTTCAAAATATAGAATAACCTGGGAGTGTCAAAACATCATTCCTGAAAGAAGAGAAATCAGCAAAATTTGGTTATTGTAAATTATTTTGCAAAATATGCCAAATAGAAAGTTTAAACTTTAAAATATTATAGAACAAACCTAGAATGCCCTGAAATAACTCTCAATCAATAGAACAAATTCAGAATAAGCTCAAACAATTCAAAAGATTTCAATTTTCAAAAAAGAAGAGCACCAGAAAGATGTGGATTTTGTAAATTATTTCGGAAAATATACCAAATAGATAGTTGACACTTTAGAACAATATAGAACAAATCTAGAATATCCATGAACAAGTCTTAATGATAATTTCAAATTTCAAAATAAAGAATAACCTAGAAAAAACATCATTCCTGGAAAGAAGAGAAATCAGCAAAATTTGTTTTTGTACATTGTTTTGCAAATCAAATAGAAAGTTTAAACTTTAAAATATTATAGAACAAACATAGAATTAGAAATAACTTTCCAATCAAAAAGAAATTCAGAATCACAAAAGAACAAACTCAAGAATAATCTTGATTTTGTACAAGTCAATTTTTAATTTCAAAATATAGTGGAAATTAGCAAAATTTGTAATTTTCAAAATATAAGAATAAACAAACATAGGAATTTGCCAAAAAATTCCATTTCTGAAAAAAGGGAAAGAGCACAAATTTGTTATTGAAATTATTGACACTGCAAAATATCTAGAATATCCTTGAAAGTTTAAACAGCAAAATTTTTTTGTAGAACATAGAACAAACCTAGAATGCCCTGAAATAACAGAACTTCAATCAAAAGAACAAATTCAGAATAAGATCAAACAACTCATAATTGATACTTTAGAAAATATAGAACAAATCTTTAATATCCTTGAACAAGTCTCAATGACAATATCGATTTTCAAAATATTGAATAACCTAGAACTATCAAAAAATCATTCCTGAAAGAAGAGGAATCAGCAAAATTTGGTTTTTGTAAATTATTTTGCAAAATATGCCAAGTAGAAAGTTTAAACTTTAAAATATTATAGAACAAACATAGAATGACCTGATAATGACTCTCAATTAAAATAGGCAATAAAAATTTAATTTTTTAAAAATGGGACGGCATCAAAATGTAATTGTAAATGATCACCAACATGTGAAGTAAAAACAGAGAACAAGCCTTGAATAACCTTGAATAGTTCTCAACCACAATTTCGATTTAAAAAAAATAACCAAAAACTATAACAGATAACGTTTCGCTGATCATGCTGTCAGCTTCTTCAGAAGATTTTTAAAGACTGTTTTCTAAAGACCAGTCTTTAGGAACTTTCTGAAGAAGCTGACAGCATGATCAGCGAAATGTCAAGTGCAAACTTATCTATGCGACAACACCCGGAAGACTTCAACACAGTAAACAACGGTCGTGAAAATCTACTCTCAACTCTTAACAGATTCATATCATTTCTGAATCAAGGAGCGTCTGCAAAATTTTGTTTCTGTATATTATACCACAAAATATGCGAAAGAGAAAGTTGCAAGTTTAGAATTATGAAGGACAAACCTAGTGTTATCCTGAAACAATTCTAAATCACAATTTCGATTTTCAAAATAAAAGGACTCTCCAAAAATCATTACTTAAAGAAGAGAGGTCAGCAAAATTTTGGTTTTTTTTTCTAAATTATTGCGCAAAATATTAACCTGAAACGACCATGAATCAAGTTTAATTTCGAAAAAAAGGAGTCGATCAAAAATGTTTTTTTTATTATTTCGAGAATTATCCCATGTAGAAAAAAGAAACTTTGAAATAATATAAAGTAGCTCTGAAACAATTTCAACATAAAGTATGATAAAAAAAATAACAAAAACCTAAGCTCTGAAACAATTCCTAACCACTTTAGAATAATTTCCAGAATAACTTATAATATTGGTTTGATTTTTTTGTTTGAAACAAGTGGTGTTCTTTTTTTGTGGCTAGAAAAATCATAAACAACACTAGAGCAACGCTAGAATCTGAAGTAGCTTTCAAAATGTCAAAGCAGTGAGGGTGGGGGGTTTTTCTTCCTTTTGTCCTCAGAGAAGTTAGGCACAAATTTTATAAAAGTCGTTATTACAAGCAACAAAGAAATATTCAAGACATATTCAAACAGGAAAAACAATTCCACGCAATAATTTGCTGTAATGCATAAATAATAACTTCCTTTAAAATTTATCACATATTTACATATATGTACACTGATATAATTGACCTTGGATTGATTTATAGCTATTTATTTGCAAAACACATGCATGCAATCTTCAACGTCACGTACAGTATTCGCAAACGTCCAAGAATCCTTATCATTTTTTGGATAAAACACAAGTAACCTCAATAAAAATATTCTAAACGTTAATGTTCAGTCCTAGCCATTTTTAATAAGCTACAAGTTAGCTTAGATGCTCCTCAAACACTATCAAGAATTCTTTCGACGGGACGCAAAGGACACAAAGACGTTCCCGCTTTGTCTTCCCCGGGATTTGTTTTCTTCAATTTCCACCCCGGTGAAGATCTTTTCACTTCATGAATGAAACGCGGAGAGTAATGAAATTTGGATTTAATAAATACTCTCGACTGGAACATATCTCTGTATATGTGTTTGTATCGTTGGAATTGGGAAACGAGCACCATAAGGAGAGAACAAACCAAGGAGACGTAATAAATCGCGACCCTTTATGAGATTTTCGGATTGCTTTCGCTTTGAGTGCAGAACCAGAACGTTTAATCCTTCTGACATATTAAATGGCAATAAGTATAGCTGTGCATTATTGCTTTCGTAACTCACGGTATTCACCTCTCTCTCTGTCACTCGCTCAGTCGAGAGCGTCTTAATATCCATTCGTTGAAAATCCACCTCCACCGCTAAAACTGTCGCCCTTGTTTTTCCACGGTAAATAATTTCGTATTGTTTATTAATATGAATTTCCGTATTTTCGACAGTTTATTAAGATCATTTATATTGCGGCACAAAAAGAAAAAAAATGAACCAAATGAATTTTAACCTTTAATCTAACTCTGAATGAACTTTCCGAAAACAGCAAAACAAACAGCAAAGAACCTCAACTTGGGTCCTGCGGCACCCCCAAAGACGATGAAAAATTAATTTATTAATTTATTATAGTGACGATTCCCAAGCCAACGTAATATTAAAATCAGCCAATATTCTTGTTCATCCTGTTTATTACGTGATACAACAATTGCCAATCCAAATTCAACGACAGATAAATCAAAATCAATAAATTTTTTAGAGTACGTTCGACATAAGTAATTCAATTTCATGACAGAATTTTTCAGGGAGGTACTCATTAATTTTCCAGTACCAGATCGATTCCTGTTGTATTAAAACTTCCTGTATCCAAAACGAAAGACCAACAGCTCAACACCAATGGTTGACTTCTCAATAGTTGTGGGGGAGAGGAGGGTGATTGACTTCCCAATGGTTGTGGGGGGGTGGTTCACCTCCCAATGATTGTGGGGGAGACGAGGAGTTGATTCCCAATGGATGCAGGGAGAGGGTTGACTTCCTAATGATTGTGGGGGGTGGTTGATTTTTCAATAGTTGCGGGGGTGATTGACTTCCCAATGGATAGTTGTGGGGGGGGTGGTTGGCTTTCCCAATGGTTGTAGGGGGTGGTTGACTTCCCAATGGTCGTGGGGGTGGTTGACTTCACAATGGATGCAGGTGGTGGTTGACTTTCCAATAGAGGCTCCACAATGACGTAGTAAAAACAAGCTGTGATATCCTTGCTAAATGGTGATTACATAGAATTCTCATCCATTTAGTATTTCCTCCCATCTCCCTTCCGTTCCAATGTTTTTTAATATTCTAATATTTTGTTGTTACATATTTGCTCCCTTTTTTGACTTTCTTTTTCAATATTTTTACTTAAATACACTCTTCTAATTTACTTCTTTTTACTTCTCCTGTTCTTTCTTTTTCTTTTCGCCACAATTAACTTTTAAGTCTTTTGACCTAAAATTGCAATTGACATTGAGTTTTTAATTTTTAAAATGTCACGATATATGGAGTGATCACCTGACACTATATTTTTGCAGTAGGGGTAATCGGTATACGGTATACTGGGTGTTTCTGGGAGGTGGCTCCCCCCTATCATTTTAAAAATATTTGAGATAGAGAAACGAAATTTAGGAATTATATACGGGGCTTTAATTTAGATTTCTTGACATAGTCGATATATTCTTATAACTTCCGCTTTTACCGGAAATGACTACAACTGCAGCAAAATAAATTTTTTGATATAAAATTTTTTTTCAATTTTCTTTTTTCATCAAGAGTGCTTTGAAGTTCTTAATATGCTCAAGTGTTACTGTATAAACATGATACGAACAATTTTTTTCATTTTTACTGTATGCCCAGTTTTTTAAGCTCATTTGTAGGTCCAAAATTTAGTTTTTATGATTTAATATAATTTTTCCAAATAGGAACAGGCTGGCTCACTAAATCATCACGAAAGAGCATTGAAGTACCTTCATTTTGATACCCTACATTAATATGCCGAACGAACGTTTAAATTTTATATCAAAAAATATATTTTGCTGCAGGTGTACTCAAAATGTTATCTCGAATCAAAATATCGAAACAAAATCAGGTATTCCCATTTAAAAATCGAAAATCAAAGTAATTTCCGGTAAAAGCGGAAGTAATAAGAATGTGTGTGTGTTGATGTGTAGAAGAACCAGAAGGATTTTCCGATGCCCCAGAACCATCAACTAGTGACGAAGTTGTCGCTGGCACCGTGAATATATTGACGTCACATAGTACTAAAGCAAGTACGAATATAGTAACTCCTGAAGCAGTTAGACCACACGTTAAGGCACAGGCAATCTACTGTTTTAACTGATACCCCAAATAACGAAGAAATAGAATTGGCCCGCGAACAGAAAATGCAAAAGATTCGATTAAAAGAAATGAAACAACGCCAAAAGGAGCACAAACCGAATAAAACTGGGCAACAAATGGAAAAAAATCTGAAGAGAAAATTATTTATAGACTCTTCAAGTTCGGAAAGTGACGTGGAACAAGAGAAAATCTGCAATGATTCAACAGACGATAGTATTACAGAAGGAAACGAAGATCCAAATGAAAGTTTATCCGAAGGAAACTTTGTATTAGTAAAATTTCCTACAAAGAAAAGTATTAGATTCTATGTTGCCAAAATAGAAAAGATTGACAATCTTGATTACTACCTAACCCATCTCTCAAAAGGGTTAGGATGGACTTTTACATATCCAGGAAAGAAAGATGAAACTACCTAAACCTGAAATATCAGGAGGCACTAAACGGGCTTCCAAAAAGTTTAAGTTTAATATTGATTTAATTGATTTACTTTTGGGCTAGTCTAGCTTTTTTTCTATTCTCGAATGCCCGCGAGACCAGACTAGTTTAGCCGCTCTCCACAGGTGGCTCTTGCAGAATTAGTCTCAAGGTGAAATATTCCTTGTTTGATAGCAATTTAGCTTTCAAAATTCCAGTACGATTACCAGTTTGTTGCATTATAATCAAATTAAGCAAAAAGTCAATTGTGACAGTTCACGACACCGATGTGGAGTTAGCAACGATGTCCAGCAACGAATTCTAGTCCGATTCACAATATCATGTAGGCTAGGATCCTTCACATACGTCACACATAGATAAAGTTATAAAAATTATTTGATTAATACGATTTAATTAATCATTCACCTCCTCCTTAGCGGAGCTTTTTGACCATAAGCCATAATGAAATTTTGACCATAAGCTTACTGCAGTTCAGTTAATCGTCCACCCCCTCCCTCCCCGCCCCTCCCACCAAGACTCTCCCCAGCTTTGTGCAAGATATGGTATGCATTTCTCGATGGATAACATTTTTGAGCTTGTTCAAATCCGTAACTCTGCAAAGAATTGTTGGAGCATGACGACATATTGTTCAGAATTCACGATTCATTGCACGATTCTTTCCTTCCGGAAAAAACGAGCCTATTACTTCAACTTTAGTCACTTCAGCCTAAACTGCAACGTCCCTACTATACAGGTTGTTGCTTCAACTGTTTGGAGGACTCACGTTGCTCCTGCACCACTGTCATCCACTCCATTGTGAGCTACTATCTTGAGTATTGTTTAACCAAAAACCACGAGATTTGGCTGCCAAACTCCTGCTAAAAAGTTTGTAAACTGGTTGACAGCTCCAATCTTGTTAAATGAATCACACAAAACTCCCGAAAGCAGCAGAAATAGCATGTTGGCTGCTCATTGCCAATAGCTTGAAAAATCTTGATTAATTTCAACTTTTAAAGCTTGATACTTTAGATTAAGATTAGATTAGTTAAGATCGTCTACTTTGTATTGTTCACGAGTGTACATAAAGATGCTTAATCATAAAGATTTGACTCATACCTATAAAAATTACAAGATAAACAAACAGTATCAATATTTGCGAAGTTTAAACACACCTACAAGCAATGACACGTTATAGAAGCAAACTGTGCAAAAATAAATTTTTGTATTATTTAAAAATATTTATTCCTAAAACAAAAATAAATAAATATCCTGCATAACAGGTATGACAACCAAGAATATTGAAGGAATTTTTAATTACTAACAACCGTGAAATAACAAGTTCTGAATATGGTAACCTGTTCTTTATTATAAATTCTTTAAAACAGTATAGGTACAATACGATGTCCGATTCTATTTAATCTTACATTTAAATTAATTCCGCCACAATTGGTACGACCTTGCACGCGAATTTATAATTTCAAACGAAACAAGCCACTTGGCGATTCGGAGAAAGCAACTTCAGCAAATAATTAGTTATGTGATGACTCAGCTTCACACAACTTAACAGGTAGTAAACAATGTTAACAGCAAATTTACTTCCTACATTTAAAAACAGGAACAATTGCGTTATTATTTTTAATAAATTATGATAAGGAAGATCTCTGTACGTAATAAAAATATGTGTGCATTATACATACTTATATTTATTATTCAATATACATAAATACATATTTACATAAAAAAAGAAGAGTGCTAATTAATCTTGTGATTAATTTTCACATATTTAATGTAGGATATACATTACAGTATTAATTATAAACCTCTTTAGTTTATCTACAGATAAAATGGACAATAATTTCCTTGTTGATACATTTTATAAGACAATTTATTTTTGACGTTTTGCCGCGGTGACAACAAACTCCTAATTTGCAAACCGCCAAATGACCAATAGACCCAATATGCACACACGATAACTTAATCAATTAATAAATTTGATTCGTATTTCACAGTTTATCGCGTACATTTCAAGCTTGTATACAAAAATATAACCGGAATTAATTAAAAGAATCGGTTTAATCGCTCCGATGATAAAACAATCTGTTCTAATTGGAATACAACACCTATTATACATACGCATCATCCACTCTAACAAAACAATAATACGGAAGTTAATGCGACCGCAAATTATGTAAGAATCATGTTTCTTTCTATAAATACATTAAAAATCGACAGCTGATCGTGATACCCACCTTGCAAGAGGGCCACTCCTTTTAGCCCTTTGCCCCAGTATCTTCTCGACGATTCCAACTTGTCCATTACGTGCGGCATCTAATAATTCTTGATCTTTACCCATTACGTTAACCACCCCTTTTAATACGCACTTTTAACACATACCATTATAAAAACACTTTTACACACTTTACAACTTTCTACTACTATTCATTGATCCACGGGCTCCATCTTTTTAGCACACTTGCGCTCGTAGCGGCCAGTTCTGTACTTACCCAGATAAACCCGAAACGTAGAAGTAAAGTGTACTAATAAATTGAATCAATTTTAATTAATGTATTGTGTGAATCATAATTTGCGGTGTATTGTAGCGAAAATATAAGTTTTAAGATTTTATAATTTGGATACAAGGCAAGAATATGACTGGTTTTAGGAAGATTTCTTGGATAGTATTAACTCTAACCTCACTTTTAACTTTGGGATCTGCCGTACCTGACGGTATTCATAATTTAATCATTTTACTCTTTTATTAACAATAAAACCCGACATTTTCTTTATAGATGTAATATTTATAAGTTTAGACTCCCTGAACAGCACTAATAATGTTTATAAATCATATCAAATCCTAGAAGGCTCTGCGTATTTGAAAGTCCAAGATATTCCATTCGATTTTGGTTATTTACTAATACAAGTGCATAGTTTGAAGGAGCCTGTTGTATTATCGAATACCAGCGATTTTGTTGCTGATACATATGTAAATGGCACTAATATCGGATTAATTTATATAACAGATGGCGAAAATAAATTGGAATATTACTTGTCGAGCAAACCGAATGCTAATACGACAATACTTTTGGTCATTATTGGTCACGATATTAAAGGTAAGTGTTTTTCGATTGCTTAGTTGTCTCGTTATACTAATCCGATTATGAAATACTAAAAGCGAATACTGTTGTAGTTGCGTTTAATTCGAAAATGTTATTACGATTGTAGATTTGTTCTTATTGTTACAATTATTAACTTATTTATTCTATTTTAATATTTGCACAAAATTAAGTACATATTAGGAAGTATTCTTCGATAATGAAATTATTAAATTAATCAAATTTGTGACTGAATTACTAAAATTTGTAATTGAATAGTTTGTGATTAAAAAAAATATAAACGTGTGACAAAATTTTTAACTGAAAATTTTTGTTACTAAATTATTAAAAATTTTGTTTAAAAATTATTTTATTACAAAATTAATGATCAAAAATATCAACTGAAAAAATTGCAAGTAGAAATCTTGTGTCTGAAATTTTATTACCGCATTACTAAAAATTCTGGCAAAAAAATTGTACATAATTGAAAAAAATTTGATTAAAAATATGACAAAAAATCCACTCAAAATTTTGTAATTGAAAAACTGATGACTAAAAAATTTGTAACTGAAAATTTTTGCCTGAAAAAATTACTGAAAATCACTGAGTTACTAAAAATTCTGTAATAATTAGAAAGTTGACGACTGAAAAATTTGTAACTGAAAGTCATTAAATTACTCAAAATTATGCCTCTAAAATTTAAGGAATTTAAAAAACCTGAAAAGTTTATGGTTGAAATATTTGCGACTGAAAAAATTCTAACTGAACAAGTGAAACTTGAGTTTAAATAAAATTGATGAAGGTTAAATTTTGTGACTGAAATTTTAATTGTAACTGAATAATTTGCTACTGAAAAACGTGTGGATGAATAATTTGGGATGGGAATTATTTTCGTTATTGTTATCCATTTAAACTATTTAGAGCAACAATATAATGGATAATTATTAACTCACAAGCATCAAATGACGAAGTGTCATTTTGACGTTAGACTTTGACAATCTTTGAGAACGCTTAAGTTTCCATGGCACACTGGATAAATATCGATAGGTTATGTGTGCATTTTTCAAAAAAAAACCTAATTATCTGCTAAACTATAAATTTTAGGTATAGGACATGTGGGGTATAAAAGATGTAACATTGGATGCCGCAGACGACTTAGTAATAAAATATGGGGGTGCCATTTGAAAAAATTAAGTTACTGTTCTTCTAAATTTCGAAAAATTAACGTTAGCGTAGTAAAGTAACCACTCAATGTAGACAGCCGTTCTTAGCGCTAAAATATGCTCCAACATGTTGTTTTTAAGCATATTATAAATTCTAAATTGATATCTGAAAAATAGAGTGTTCTCTGATTTTTTAAATAAATGTCCGCTATAGCATTTTTTTTTTTAGAAAAAATTGAATAATTACAAAACGCCCGGATCAAATTGAAAAAACTAAAGGTATTTATAAAACTTAAAAATAGGTAAATCTAAATATGTAAAGATATACAGGGTGTTCCATTAAAAATAACAAAGTAAATGGTGACTTCCGGTATAACCGGAAGTGCTAGAAATCTAATAATATTTTCATTGATGCGAACATAAGCGATTATACAGGGTGACTGGTAATGAAACGGTTATACTTTACAGGGGTGGTAAAGATCATTTGCAATAGATATAGCCCAATTTGCTTTATCCAAAAGTCACCAATTTTCGAGATATTTTCTTTTGTTCGAAGTTCATTTTAATTTTTTTCTAATTTTTCCAAGTATTTGACGTAATTATACCGATAATAACCAGACAAACTGAAATATTGAGAAAAAGTTCCATTATTTTCGTAAATTTTAAGTTTGAGTGAACTTCGAAAAAAAAACAATATCTCGAAAATGGGTGACTTTTGGATAAGGCAAATTGGGCTGTATCTATTGCAAATGATCTTTACTAACGTGCTGTAAAGTATGACCGTTTCATTACCAGTCACCCTGTATATAATTCTACATTTTTAAATTTATATTTTCGTCAGAACCCCCATAAACTTCTGATGAACGGTCTCGCTGACACACCCTGTATGAAAATTTTGCAATTGAAGCATTTGACTTAATAGTTTATAACTGAAAGAGAATTTATTAAACAAATTTAATAATAATAATAATAACCAAAATTATTGACTTACAAAAAGCTGTACCTGAAAAATTTGTGACTGAAAAACTTGCAACCGAAGTACAGTCGCTTGCAAGAAATCTGCGTACAAGTCTTACGCCAATTTCCATGTTTTTTCGATGCATTGAAATCTATTTTTTAAAATGAGATTAAAAATGTCAACTTGACAGTATGATACAGCTTTAATATACAGTACAAATCATGCACCTATGGTCGAGGCTCGACTTAATCACGAACAGAATTAGCTCGATAGCTTGAAAACCATAACAGTTAGAATAGTGCTCTCGAGACATTTTTTGGAGAAGATTTCATGCTCTACAAGAAAAGTTTTTTTGATATCTTCTGTCCTTAAGCCTACGTCTGCAAAGAAAGGGACAATTAGCGTTATTTTTGCGATATATTTTTTTTTGCGAATCCAGCTTTAACTGTATGAGATATCAAGAAAATTTGTGTAGAGCATGAAATTTTCTACAAAATGTCGAGGAGAGCACTACTCTAGTTGTTATGGCTTTCAAATTCTCGAGACCATAGATGCATGGTTTGTACATTGTATAGCAGAGAGATAGATTGACAACTATACTCCGACCAGTCTAATGTCACCGCTGACACAGCACCGTCGTTTCAAAAGGTACGCTATGAGAAAAAATTTTCGAGTTGTAGTATGACGTTTATCATGTAAACAATGTGAATGTAAGGTTATGTCTATTTTTCATTAGTTATTAAACTACAGAGCCTCTTGGATTAAAATTATTATATTTTTGAAATTTTGGCAAATTACAGAAGAATTTAGGCTGAAAAATGTGGCACTGTAGATTGAATAATTTGACTGAAAAATTTGTAAATGAATTACTAGCAACCAGGTAATGTGTGCGTGAAAAATGAACAAATGGATTTATGACAAAACCACAAGATTCGGTATTCGGTTGATGATGAGAACCCATGCGTTCTCGAAACACCTGTCCCGAGTAATTAATTAAAGTTGTGGTGTTTGGTAATACCGATGTTTTATCTGTTAAAAACTTGGTGATTGAAAAATTGGCAACTTGCATTGGACTAAACAAATGTGTGGTAATAAACTTAAATCTATTATTTCTAGACCCAATACCTGGTGGATGCAACTTAACATACGACATAGAAATCGCCCCATTCCAAAAAGTCACCAACCTAAACGAATTAATCCGAGTAGACGCCCAAGCTCCCGCCCTACACAACAATGAGAAATGCCCACAAGAAGGAATCAAGATCGAAATGTACCACATGTACTGGCAAGAATGGGATTTCACTGAAGGGGAATATTTCCGAGCGATTGAAAAAATGTTAACAGTCAAGGATGTTGAGGCACATGGGAGAAGAGTTCCAAATTCGCGTGGTTTCCCACTTTTAAGACGATATTACGCCTCGTACGCGGGAACTGTCTCAGTCTACTCCATCGTTACGAATTTCCGAGGTTTCCGATCAGCCTACGTCCCCGCTGTATCGTTTGGTAGCGATATATCAGAAGGTAATTTGTTGTAATTATTTTTGCCCAATATATTTGAATTTTGTTTCAGTGTCGATTTATTGGAAAATCCTGTACAGTTTCATAATTTTCTTAGGGTTATTCCTCTGCTTTAAAGGACATCGTTTCTTCCAAGTCTCCTTATTTTTCAGTGGGTATTTTGTGGCTGCAATGTTCACTTATCTTATTCTAGCTAAGATGGACTTAACAGATACTGGTAAGTTAAGATCTATAAATATTTTTATTATTAAAACGATGATTATTTTTTCCCTCAGAGAGAGTTATAACTTTGAGTGTAATTGGTGTAATTTACGGAGCATTCTGGGTGACAATGTGGTGGAAATTCGGGGTCCCTATCTTGTCTGTGACTTTATCTTTCCTCGTAGCTGGTTATCTAGTGGCCTCAATCTTCTTTTACATCGGATTAGGTTCGTTTCTACACAAACTTTTTGATCACAATATATAAATTAATTTAATACAATTTATTTCAGCTGATATACCAGTTTTCGAAAATGATATCAATTATTGGAGTGTCTTTATAGGGATTACCCTCCTAGTAACGTTCGCTCTGCTTATTTTATCACATTTATATTCGAATATTTTGACGACTAGCTTCGTGGGGGCCTATATTTTAATCGCACCATTCGATTATATCACCGAAGGTAATATAAGGTACATTTTCTTGAATACCGTGCATAGAGCGACAGTTCCGAACTTCAATTTAGCTGTGATTGATCCGCTGATCCAAACTGGAGGTAAGTGAGCTTTTACAACCCACTCTTCGTAAAATTTGGCGCGCAATAAAATATTTTATTTATTATTTATACGGCAAAAATAACTATAACCGCTGTTATTTGGCACAAAATCGTCAGTAGATAGTACATCCTGTATATTATAGAATATTTAAATTGCTTTCGTTCTTGTTTTCAAAAAGTAAAACTAAAATGCAATTTTTTTTAATTGAACACCCTGTATACGATAACATTCTATTGGACATGAAAAAACAGTTTCGTCAGATGTATCTTTCTTAAAGAAACAAAACCAACTTCTGTAAATTTTAAGTTTAAAAATGCTTACATTTCTGTATAAGAAATTGCTATCGTATACAGGGTGTTTCGTTAAAAAGAATTCTTTATTCATGAAAATACATCACCCTGTATAAGAAGTCGGTTGAAATGAAATATTACGACACATAATTTGTGCAAATTTCTGGCATTTGTTAAAATAAATTATTGAGCGGAGAAAGTGACTAAAAGTTTGTTAGTTGAAATGTGTGACTAAGGCTGGGTTTATCAATGTGAGGATAAAAGTGTTAGGTAACTAACTGGTAGATAAAATTTAGGAACTACAATGCATTATCCTGCAGATAACTTCTATTTGACACTCAATAAACGTTTCATTGTAATTATTTTACGAATAAAATTTTATCTGCAAGTTAATTTATTTATCCTGACATAGATAAATCCACCCTGGATGGTGAATAACTGAATTGTGACAGAAAAATCTGTGGTTTGTTGGCAGACAAATTGGTGAATAATTAGTGACTGAAAAATTGTTGATCGAAATCTATGATTGCAATTGAATAATTTGCTACCATGAAATTTGTGACTTAGGACTTCAGAACTTTAAAAAAATGGTTAACTGCGAACTACGCAATTTTCTAACTGAAACATTAGTGACTACAAAAGTTTTTAACTGAAACATTTGTGACTACAAAATTTTCTAACTAAAACATTTGTGACGTGTGAAAAATTTGACTAAAAAAAATTAAACTGTTTGAGTAATTATTGATTGAAAAATTGTTTGTTGAAATCTGTGTGTGTGTGAAAAATTTATAGCTGCAAAATTGTAATTGAAAAATTTTGGCTGAATAATGTACAACTGAAACATTTCTAACTGAAAACCTGAAAAAGAGTATCAACTGAAAAATTTTAAATGAAAAGATCGCAGTCGAAAAATGTCTGACTGAAAATTTATGACAAAATAACTTGTTCCTGAAGTATTTATAATGGGTATAAGATTGTGACTGAAACATTTTTGACCTGGAAAATTTATAATTAAAAAATTTACAGGATACAAAATTTGATGACTGAAACATTTGATTAAGAAAAATCCAACTGAATAATATGGTAGCGAAAAAGTGAGAATGAAAGTGACTGAAACATTTGTGATTAAATAATTAGTAACCGAAAAGTTGTCGATTGTAAAGTATGACTGAAAAAGTTGTGACTGAATAATTGTCTACTGAAAAATTTATGTCTAAAAAAAGCATAACTTAGATTTTGTAACCGGAAAATCTATAATTGACAAATTTGTGACTACAGAATTTGGTAACTGAAACATTTACTTGAAAGTTTTGACTACAATAATTCTGACTGAATAATGTCCTAGTAAAAAAAGATGCGACTCAAAAATTTATTAGTACTCAATTGTTTATGATTTAAACGTTTATAACTTAGGTTTTTGACTACAAAATTTTGTAACAATGGTTACAAATTTTGACTAAAAATATTTTGGCTAAATAATATGCTAGTTTTTGACTGAAAAATTTGTGACTACAACTTGGATTTTTGACTGAAAAATTTGTCACCGGAAAATTTATTATCCCAAATTTTTGACTAAAAATTTCTGTCTGACTAGTGAGAAATTTGTGACTGAAAAATTTATAATTGCGTAATTGCTAGTTGAAATGTATGAATGAGTGAAAAAATTGTAACAAAATAATTTGGAATTGTAAAATTTGTGACTGAAAATGACTAAAGTTTATAACTGAATAATTTGCGATTACAAAGTTTGTGACTGAGGTCCCTAGCGTGGATTACCTGACGAGTTTTGGCTAAATAATATGCTAGCAAAAAAAATGTTACTGGAATTTACCACCCAAAACTTAGACTTAGATTTTTTTGACTGGAGGATTTTGCGAAAAAATTTGTAACTGAAACATTTACGGTTGAAAGTTTTGACTAAAAAAAAATCTGAGTGAATAATGATAATGACTGAAAATTTATTACTCAAAAAAGATTGTGACTGAAAAATTTAGACTAAACAAATTCTGAGTAAATGAAACTTTACAGTGACTGAAAAATTTATCACAAAAGATTGTGACTGGTTAATTTACAACAATTTATCATTCAAAATTGGACTGAAAAATTTTTTGACTACAAAATTTTGTAACTGAAAACATTTACCTTTGAAAGTTTTGATTAAAAAAAATTTGACTGAATAATTAAGTTAGTTAAGTTTTGACTAAAAAATTTTAAGTGAATGAAATGCTAATAAAAATAATTGTGCCGAAAAATTTATTACTCAAAAGTTTATTTGATTGACAAAATTTGAAAAAACATTTTTGAAAATTTTAATTAAAAAAATTGACTAAATAATATGCTAGCAAAAAATGCGACTAAAAAGCTTTGCCGCTCAAAAAAGTTAAGACTGAAAAATTTTTAAATTTAGATTTTCGACTGAAAAATTTGTGACTACAAAATTTTTTTCTTAAAAATTCTGAATCTCTGCTATTCTAGTACAAAAAATGTGACTGAAAAATGCATTACTTGGATTTTTTACTGAAAAATTTGTCACCGGAAAATTTATTATCCCAAATTTTTGACTTCTAAAGAAATTCTGTCTTGACTAGTGAGAAATTTGTGACTGAAAATTTATAATTGCGTAATTACTAGTTGAAATGTATGAATGAGTGAAAAAATTGTAACAAAATAATTTGGAATTGTAAAATTTGTGACTGAAAAATGACTAAAATTTTATAGCTGAATAATTTGCGATTACAAAGTTTGTGACTGAGGTCTCTAGCGTGGTTTACCTGACGAGTTTTGGCTAAATAATATGCTAGCAAAAAAAAATGTGACTGGAACTTACCACCCAAAACTTAGACTTAGATTTTTGACTGGAGGATTTTGCGAAAAAAATTTGTAACTGAAACATTTACGGTTGAAAGTTTTGACTAAAAAAAATCTGACTGAATAATGTTCTAATAAAAATTCAATTCTGACTGAAAATTTATTACTCAAAAGTGACTTAGATTTTTGACTGAAAAAATTTTTTTGACTACAAAATTTTGTAACAAACATGATATGCTTGTAAAAAAAATGTGACTGAAAAATTTATCACTCGAAAGGTTGTGACTAAAAAATTTACAACTAATTTATCATTTTGTAATAAATTTACCTTTGACTGAAAAATTTTTTTACTACAAAATTTTGTAACTGAAACATTTACTTAGATTTTCTTTGAAAATTTTTCTTAAAAAATTCTGATTAAAAAAAATTGACTGAAATAATATGCTAGCAAAATAATATGTTTGACTAAAAAAATTCTTTACTAGTGAGAAATTTGTGACAAAAATTTATAATTGCTCAGAAAATTTTTGAAAAAATTGTAACAAAATTGAATTGTAATTTGTGACTACAAGATAAAAGTTTATAGCGTAACTGAACAAAGTTTGTGACATTTAGCGTGGTTACAAGTTTTGGCTAAATAATGTTTTGACTAAAAAATTCTGAATGAATGATATGAAACTAATAAAGTTTTGACTAAAAATAATTGTGTCTGAAAAATGTATTTACTCAAAACTTAGTTTTTGACTGAAAAATTTTTTTGAACAAATTTATAACCTTGTAAAAAAATGTGACTGAAATTTTCACTCGACAGAAACATTTTTTGACTAAAAATTTTTTTACAAAATTTTGTAACTGAAACATAAAATTTATTAAAAAAAATTGGTAATGCTAAAATAATATGTTGAAAAATTTACTAATTTTTTATTGAATAATTTGTACTACAAAATTGTAAAATCATGGTTGAAAGTTTTGACTAAAAAATTTGTGAATGATATGCTGTGTCGAAAAATGACTCAAAAGAAAAATTTATAACTTAGATTTTGACAGAAACATGACTACAAAATTTTGAACTGTAAAATTTGTGACTAAATAATATGCTACAAAAAAAATGCTCTAAAAGCTTTGACGCTCAAAAGGTTTGAAAAATTTATAACTGATTTTTGAAAAAATTTGCTACACGTGGATTTTTGACTGAAAAAACCGGAAAATTTGTTATTCCAAATTTTTGACTATTAAATATTGTAACTGAAACTTTTACGGGTGAAGGTTTTGACTTAAAGAATTCTGTCTGACTACTGAGAAATTTGTGACTGAAAAATTTATAATTGCGTAATTACTAGTTAAAATGTATGAATGAGTGAAAAAATTGTAACAAAATAATTTGGAATTGTAAAATTTGTGACTGAAAAATGACTAAAAGTTTATGACTGAATAATTTTCGATTAGAAAATTTGTGACTGAGGCTTCTACATGGTTTACACGACGAGTTACTGTGACTTTCTGACGTTGTGTTAAAAACTGGGTGATTTTTACTCCTGAAGAAGCCACTTACATTAGTGGCGAAACGTCGTGTTCGACGATGTTTTTTTCAAAACCGAAAATTCGAATTTCAAATAACATTTGACATTTTTTCCTGTGTGTTGCCAAGTTTACGCGGCTATATAATTTTAGTTTGTACTTTAACACCCTGTATATTGCAAACATTTTTGTACAATATCTATAAACCAGTCCTGTATAATGTAGGTATTAATGTGAACTTTATTAAAATAAGATTTGTATTAGACACTTACCTATTTATGGTTTTATATCGTTTAATCTTGCAGACCAAGTACTTCTTGTTAGTTGGGCTCTAGTGACTCTAATCGGCGTTTACGTCCAATGGAAACATAATAGGGGAAGGGCACCATTCCCTCCACCGCCAACCAGCCCTAGACTTGTTGCTATCACCGAACATACTCCTCTATTAGGTGCTTAAATTAAGGGAGGACAACCAGTCCAGTCCTCCCTATGTATTTATAATAATAGTGTTTAGTATCTTTGTTTCTTTCTTTTTTTGTTTTATCGATCTGATATTTCATAAACTAATGCATATCTTAGATGTAGAATTATGATAAAAATTAGAGTTGTAAGAGTATCTCAAACTATTATACTATAAGGATGAAATAAAAGAAATAAAACGTGTTGAATATACTTATTTTATTATTCCACAAGTGTACTATTAATCATATACACACTAAAGACAGCAATACTAGTTCTTTACTACAAGTTTTATATAATAATAAGTATTAACTTAATCACAGCAACAATAAAATTCATATACGACATATAATACTTTTTTATTTTGTTTGTTTTTTTTTGTTTCTTTAATGCATCTAAACGCTATGATTCCCTTTTCGAAAAAACTGGTTTCAATGATTTATTCTTTTAGGAACTAAATTGGGTCACCTAGAAAAAACTTTCATCTTTATTTAAAAGGGATAAAGATAAATTTTACAGAAAATATGTACTTTATTTTAACATCTATTTTGTCTTAAATCTGGGGAATAAATACATTAATTTAAAAATTATTGCTATTTCCGAATTAATCCATCGTTATTGCAAAATTTAACACGTCTTCTTGTTTTTCCTCAGTTTACTATGAAGTATTTTAAATTTAACGGTTTAAACTCCTTAAAATCGGGGTCTTATTACTAATATCATACTTGTAATTAATTTATTATTATTATTATTCATCGAATCTACACAAAACACTGGGCTAATTTCATCTTATCCTTTCTCGTCATTATCATTTTTAAATTTTGGCGCTATTTACACACATATTTACAAATTCCTGGTGAATATCGTACGGTAGAGTGAAAGTACCCTGCAATTCGCGGTGACGAACGTATAACGATACTTCGGTAGGTGCCGCTAGATGGCGGCGTAAGGTCGTATTGTGTACAAGAGTTCTCTTTACGAGGATTCCTGATCTGGGTTGGACGCCGCCGCGGAAGGTGGTGTTAGCGTTTCGTGGAGCACTGGGTTATCCTGGTGGACGAGTAAACTCGGTGGAGGAAACCCGAAAAGTTGAGATCACTGAATCCGGGGCCAGTAATTCGACGCCAGGTTCGAGGATAAATCCGGAGTTTGGCTGGGTATTTGGACTGGAACTGAGACACCTTTTTGGATTTTTATGAAAAAATTCGACAAAGGTACAAAATCATGGTTTTTTCGCGATATCTCGGCTATTATAAGAGATAGAGCAGTAAACTCTTCGGTACAACGTTCAGGACGTCGAGTACAATCTTTTCCACCCTTCGGAGATAAAAAATTCGACAAATGCCCGGCTAGCAAATTTTGGATTTTCATGAAAAATGAGGTCAAAATCTTGGTTTTTTCGCGATATCTCGGCTATTATAAGAGATAGGGCAGTAAACTCTTCGGTACAACGTTCAGGACGTCGAGTACAATCTTTTCCACCCTTCGGAGATAAAAAATTCGACAAATGCCCGGCTAGCAAATTTTGGATTTTCATGAAAAATGAGGTACAAAATCTTGGTTTTTTCGCGATATCTCGGCTATTATAAGAGATAGGAGCAGTAAACTCTTCGGTACAACGTTCAGGACGTCGAGTACAATCTGTTCCACCCTTCGGAGATAAAAAATTCGACAAATGCCCGGCTAGCAAATTTTGGATTTTCATGAAAAATGAGGTACAAAATCATGGTTTTTTCGCGATATCTCGGCTATTATAAGAGATAGGAGCAGTAAACTCTTCGGTACAACGTTCAGGACGTCGAGTACAATCTGTTCCACCCTTCGGAGATAAAAAATTCGACAAATGCCCGGCTAGCAAATTTTGGATTTTCATGAAAAATGAGGTCCAAATCATGGTTTTTTCGCGATA